>CM030863.1:9662245-9787245 GCA_018105865.1 Metaphire vulgaris
GTTAGAGAAGCGAGGGATATGAGCCCTGAAGTTAAACAATGGTGATCGGGAAAAATTTTCTTCTTAGCACCATTTATATTATATGCCTGAGATGCAGCATATCATCTTCTAAATTTGAACAAAACTGACCGAATAAGAATAAAATCAAACGTATTCAAAACTATTAGTGCAGTAAATGTGATTTGCTTTCCGATAACTCTGATCTTATTTTATAAACATTGGGAATCATGTCCATCTTTATGGAAGGTTAGAAACATCCTTGATATGTCTTTCCACATCTTTGCATCATGATTTTCAACTGATTTTCAAAGTGGATGGATTTATTTTGTTCCCAATCAATCTGACAGTCTCTGAAGTTGATTGTAATATTGTTCTTGTCAAGACAACGAATTCCACCACTGTGTTGATGATTATCGAACTAGTGAAAATATTTTTAAGCAAATTTTCTTATATTTTTTCATCACCGACATCAGAGATACTGATGATATTTTAGGACCACTGCTAGAACAGTGGATTGTCACTATCCTCCTCTTTTGTTTTGCCCGGACTGGTTAGTCAAAGAGTTTTCTGAATAAACAAACTCTTAAACAATACTACTTTCTCCCATTTTTTTGTTTTGCCTTCAACCTTTGTTAATTTTCAAATCTTATAACGTTACAGCAATCATTTCTGAATGAACGTTTTGGATCAAAATTCAAATTCCAGTTTTCAGGTGAGTTTTTCTGCAGATCATTCCATTTCTCAAATAGCCTTTTCACTTTTTTAACTATGCTGACAAATGCAATATTGAGGCTAGGAAGGAATAAATATCTCAATCACTTCAGATGCAAAAGTTTTTACAGAGGGAAGTCTTATGTTTGGGAGTTAAAAATAACACGCTCTTAGAACATCTTCACACGTTGGCAGGTTTGGGGAATTTTGGCTAACGGGTTTGGAAACCCAAATACTGAATGTCAACTTTTACTTCGTGTTCTAGAGCAGTGGGGCTGGGGGATTGGGAGACCTCTTTTGAAGTTCAAAAATATCTCGCGGGGGCTAAATTGAGCAGTCATCTGAGAGAAAGAAGGGAACGAAGGTTTGTTATTTTTCTTGTCATGCTTTTCACGTAGAAAATGCACAGGTTGGGGAAATTGGGATAACCTTTTTGTGCTGATGACCTTGTTTTGATCGTCTCAAGGGGAGACGGGGTTTGGGAAAATTAATATGTCTAATTTTTATTTACGTTTTTTCAGATTTCGAGGGATGGGGACCAAAGGGACCCCGTCTTGCGGAGGGGAACAGGGGTTTGAGGCGGGGCCGGAATGGGTTGAGAACCACTGGCGATTGGGAGGGTGGAATTTAAGGGGATACAATTCACCTCTAAAGGGGGTTAATGATCATCATTAGAAATCATAAATACAATGGGAGGGGGCATGAGAGAGAAAGCAGAACCCACTAGCGTGGGAATGGGGGTTTGGATCACTTTATGAAGGATATTGTAGAAAAGCCTGTATTATTTTAGGGATGCAAACAGGGGGACAAATTTAATCAAAAACTATCAATAGATTCAACAAAACAGTTTATAATATCCCCATTGTTAATACAGTTTTGATTAAACAATATTTGAAATATTATCATATTACATAAATCAGTTTTTCAAAGTTGGGACCCTAGACATAAAAATAATACATTGGACGGGTTTTTCTTGACAGGAGATCAAAGAGCATTTTATACTGAATGGATATAGTTTGTATATATATATATATATATATATATATATGAACGGTGGCGTTACATACAGTAGCTTGCACAGATGGTCGACCAGATGGAGGCTCCAAAATTTGAATGCCTGTCCCCAGTGGCCCCCTTTCGAGACCCTATAGGCCTACTTAAGTTACTACTACATAACACTAAACAAATGATTGACTCCCATGCTTAGAAGTTGCCACTCCGACGCCCCACCCCCCACTTGCCAAATCCTGGAGCAGCTACTGACTGAAATTATTCAGATTTTTTCTTAAATTTTTCTCTTTAAAATCCGAAGTCAACGAAGGACGAGCAATGGCCGATAAAGTGGTATCCGCCGGAAGTCATTCGCGACAAGAAATTCGCTTCCAAGTCAGACGTCTGGAGTTTCGGTATAACGATGTGGGAGGCGACTTCCTACTCGGAGACTCCGTACAAGGTGCCGATTACCTTTTCTCGTCCGCTTACTCCGCCACGTGCAGTTTCACGTCCGCTTTTATCTAGAGCAAGCATCGTAGGCCTATTAATAATCTTGTTTCGGTTGCATTCAAGGATATTTTTACACCCCCTAACGCCCCAACACCCCCTCCCCCAATTTGAGACCGACATCCCAACACTATTGGCTATTGACTATTCAGCTATCGGATGACCTTTTTGGCTTGTCAGACTTTTTGGCAGGGGACCCCAGAATTTGCCGACCCCCCCCCAACTGATAACCCTAGAAATAACCCTGGTCCCATTATGAGATAAAAAGGAGAAAATCGTACACGATGCAAGATTTAAAAGACTGAGACTGCATATGCGTTGAGTCTGGAGGGGGCACATGCCCCCAGCACCCCTCCCCTGGATCCTCCCATGTCTATGTATGCTTGCATTAATAATAATAGCAATTAATTATTATTACTTTTCAGTGGCGTGCAAAGATTGGTGGGCGCTCGGGATCAAATCGAAAAAATATTTGACGAGCAAAAAATGTTTCAATTTTGGCGCCCCCATCTTTGTCGGAGTCCGCGGTCACCGCCCCTCCCCCGCCCCACCGCCCCTTCTGCACGGTAGTGTAACTTATATTTTTATTTTGTTGATTATTCTGTAGGGTATGCGTGCCGACGAGTACATAGATCGTCTGGATCAGGGCTACAGAATGGAAAGACCGTCCCAGTGTCCTTGTTCTCTCTTCAGAATAATGATCCTCTGCTGGGCGCAAAGGTCACGGCAACGTCACGTGATTTCCGTTGCATCCGTAGTCGATAATTTTATTTAAAATAGGCAGTGATGATGATGATGATGATGAGAAGAAGAAGATGATGATGATGATGATGATGATGATGATGATGATGATGATGATGATGATGATGATGATGATGATGATGATGATGATGAACAAGAAGAAGAAGAAGAAGAAGAAGATGATGATGATGATGATGATGATGATGATGATGAACAAGAAGAAGAAGAAGAAGATGATGATGATGATGATGATGATGATGTGATGATGATGATGATGAACAAGAAGAAGAAGAAGAAGAAGAAGAAGAAGAAGAAGAAGATGATGATGATGATGATGATGATGGGACGACTTTTGAATTTCAATCGAGGGTGGGGGGCATGTGAAAGCCAAAATTTCGACCCTCACTGAAATTCAGTGAAGCAACAAAGTCTTCGCTGTTTTTAGGTTTTCGAATACCTATCTGTCACTGATTTTGATATGCATTAATTAATTAATTAATTAATTAATTAATTAATTAATTCATTCATTCATTCATTCATTCATTCATTCGTTCGTTCATTCATTCGTTCGTTCGTTCGTTCAGGCAGTCAGACATTTAGTCAGTCAGTCAGTAAGTAAGTCAGTTAGTCGGTCAATGAGGCTTCGAATTTCAAGATTTTGTCAAAACTTATAATTTCTGCTTTCAGGAAAGAGGATCGGCCAAACTTCCGGGAAATCTTGCAGCTCTTCGAACTTATAACTCCCACTTAATAACACAGGGAAAAAACTCAGCTCGTTTTGCGATGATATTCTCGTAGTCAAAAGTCTTTTCAATTTTTCGACTGGTCGATTCAAGAAGAGGAACAAGAATACGAGAGCAAGGACAGTGCAGTATCTTGATGACCTACCTGATTGAAACAATTTGTATAAACATTCTGAAATAAGCAATAGGCCCTAAACATCTAGGCCTAGGACTAAAGCAGTGGCGGCTCTAGCCAAAAATACCGGGGGCTATGCCCCTAGACCCTAGTCAATGCCTGAAAAGTCCAACAAGCAAGAAAATATAAAATAACTGAAAAGCAAAAATGGTCGTCCAATATTATTATCTCAGAGATGTCCATGGGTTGGGTCAGCCATGGGTTGGGTTGGGTCAGACTTTTCCATATTAATGGTGGGTTGGGTCAAGTAACCCTATTACCGGCATGTGTTGGATTGGATTGTAGATCTGGTGGGTTGTGTTGGATTGGGTTCTAAAAAATGGACCCATGGACATCTCTGTATTATCTGAGGGATGAGCCGAAATCTGGGGAGAGGGGGGGACTATAGCTCCACCCTAGAGCCGCCACTGTACTAAAGCACTTTGCATGGGACTGAAAGGTCACATGTAAGACTAAAAAGATCACGCTGGACTAAAGACGCCATAGAAAGACAACATTTGAGCGTTGCTCATCGACAATACCATGCTGGGAAGTCGGTCACGTTTAGAAATGGAATCAAATATATTTAATAGTTCTAATAAAAATAACACTTTACACTCATTTATTTACGTATGTTCTGACTTTTATTAAAGCAATGATTATTTTTGCGTATTAGTTCCAGAGTTCATTGTTTTTTTTGCAAACGCATTGGGGTGGAAACTGGAAATTGGAGACTCGAGGGATTATAGCCTTTCAGTAGGAATTTTTCCCCGGACAAGTAGAACCTGTCGGGGACTTTTGCACCGAATCTCGGAACGTTTTACAGCGTTTTGGGATTTGAAATAAAAGCCGAAAATACAGTCAGAAAAACACACACCAGAGCTCAATCATAAATTAACGATACACTAAGAACATAAGACACCTCAATTTAACCCCTTAACTGCATGGCAACTATTTGTAACTCAATGTAAAATGGACGAGCATTACTCGGGGCACCCAGTTAAGGGGTTAAATCAGCGCCTGCTTTCACTGAAACGAGGAGTCCTAAGTTTCCCCAATCGAACGCTCTCGATACATCAATGCTTTGATGCACTAGGGGCCATCCATAAATGACGTAACGCGATTTCGGCAGATTTTGACCCCATTCGTCACTTCTTCTTCATCGCGCACTTCTCGGAAGTACGCGATGTCATTTGTGGATGGCCCCCTACGCATAAGCTTAAATATTCCTATGGGTATTGAGCTTTCTCCGTTAATTAATTAATAACTTCCCAAGATTATTTTCGATCAATTAGTTATTTATATTTTATTCTTACTAACTTGCAAGCGATGGTACGAGATGGTACGAGTGAGTAATCGTTATTTTTTTGGTTGAAGTCCTTAATAATAATCATGCCGGGGTGAATAAAGAAGCAACTGAATTTTCGAGATTTTTATAGCGCATTTTTCAAGATGAGCGACGCAGCAAACGGATGGCAGTTGGGCAATATCGTTCATAGCATTTCCGGTCCAGAAATATTAACCCCTTAACTGGGTATTTAACTGTAACTCATTTAAAATGGACGGATATATCCGGGGTCCCCAGCTAAGGGGTTAATGCCGAGTCGCCGCCGCCGCCGCCGCCGCCGCCGCCGCCGCCGCCGCCGCCGCCGCCTGTGAAATGACGCCGTTGATGGTGTCTAGAATATTCCGAACAATAATAATTTTCAAAATCCGCGGTGAATAATTATTGTTCCAGGGATCGAAGACCCCGCTCATCGCTCGGCTGTCACCGGGATCGAGCGATCGATCGACGGTCAGAAGCCGGAGATAGGAGAGGCCGTTGGAAGCCCTGCCAACAACAGCCTAAATCCATTTCTCTGTCTCTCTCTTTTCGCCTCTGTCTCTGTCTCTGTTTGTCTCTCTCTCTCTCTCTCTCTCTCTCTCTGTCTCTGTCTCTCTATCTCTGTCTCTGTCTGTCTGTCTGTCTGTCTGTCTGTCTGTCTGTCTCTCTCTCTCTCTCTCTCTCTCTCTCTCTCTCCTAGTGACAAGGCTGTCTCTCTCTGTTTGTCCTCTGTCTCTGTATCTCTGTCTGTCTGTCTCTGTCTCTCTTTTTTCTCTGTCTCTTTGTCTCTCTCTTTCTTTGTCTCTGTTTGTCTCTGTCTCTATCTTTCTCTGTCTCTGTAAGCCTCTTTGTCTCTGCCTGTGTTTCTCTTTACCTCTGTCTCTCTTTCTCTCTCTCTCTCTCTCTCTCTCTCTCTCTCTCTCTCTCTCTCTCTCTCTCTCTCTCTCTTTATTTCTATGTATTTCTCTCTCTTCGTCTCTGTGTCTGCCTGTCTCTGTCTGCCTGCCTGCCTCTCTGTCTGTCTGTCTGCTTCTTTCCCCCGAAAGACGATGGAATATACTGTATAACAGGCGACACGAGTTGCCAATGTTTGGGCAGAATGTGCAAATGTCACTGTGGAAAGTAAAGGAGACAATCGCATCGGGTGCTGGAAGATAACGAATTGACTTTTACAATCGCGCTCACTTCATTGATTTATATCCGTCGTGAGATGGGAGAGGGTGGAAATGGGGAGAGATTTCTTGCAGGGATATTTTTACACCCCCTCTAATCCCCCCTCCATTAGAGTCCGACACCCCCAACACCCCAATCTGAGCCGTGATGACCGTTTTGTGCTTGTCAGACTGTTTTTTTAGCAGAGACCGACCTCCAAAATATACCGACACCCTCCCAAATTGATAATCCTAGAAATAACCCTGATTTCTTGTGACAGTGAGACTGATCGAGCTTCACTTAACCCCTTAACTGGGCATTTAACTGTAACTCAATGTAAAATGGACGGATATATCCGGGGTCCCCAGTTAAGGGGTTAATTGTGAAGCTAACGTCAATTTTGTCTGCCTGACTGCAAAGCAGATTTATACTAATTTAATAACGTAGTTTACGCTGTAAAAATTTAGCTGCCCAGTTTTAATTTAGTTACAAGAGACACACCGAATATAATACTAATAAGCGAAGTGTGCATCGTGCTCAGGGGCGGCGCTGGGTTTTGTTGACTGGGTGGGTCTAATGCAATCTACACAGCCAGGACCTGGCTCAGACTACCCCTCACCCCCTAATCAAAATTTCTCTGCGTATTTGCACGATTTGCTTGGGTGCCCCTGTCCGAGGCTGGGTGGGTACTGAACCCGCGGACCCATCCCCCTAGCGCCGCCCCTGATCGTGCTAAGATTCTGACAGTCATGCTGAGACTACGCCCATAAATTATCACTCATAAATTACATCATGACCCGTTTTTTAGACGCCTGATACATCTCTTGGTCGCTTTATTTAGACTCGCCACTTTGGACACGATGACACTAACCATGGCAATTTCATCGTATATATATATATATATGTGTGTGTGTGTGTGTGTGTGTGTGTGTGTGTGTGTGTGTCCTGCTGGAACAGTATATTCAACGTCTTTTAGTTTGGTTATCTTGCGGTGCAAGTGCTTCCGTGCTCTCTCTCTCTCTCTCTCTCTCTCTCTCTCTCTCTCTCTCTCTCTCGATGGTAACGAGTGACGCTGCCCGGTGCCGTTTGCCCATACCCGTGACGAGCGTAAGCGGTCAAAACGTACGGAGCTTCGTGCTCAAGGGCTGCTGGGCGCACAGCAGCAGCACAAGGCGTCCGTACAAGAGACCCCCGTTCGGGCGCCGCCGCTGGTTAGACGGAGCGCTAACCACCGTCCGGACATCGCTTACGTCGCCTATCGATCGACGCCGACCATCGCACACCCACTGCGCATGCTCAGCCCTGACAGCGTATAGATCTTTCCTCTCATTATCTCCCTCCCTCCATCCATCCATCCTCCTCCTCCTCCTCCTCTTCCTCTTCCTCCGGTGCACAGGTCCTCGAACGACCACCGGCGTCTTTCCCGCCATTAGCCGACCGTCGTCGATCGTCTGCTGCTGCCGATAACGTTCGTCTGGCGCCACCTGTCGACGGGTCTCGCTGCTGCTGCTGCTGCTGCTGCGATGTTGTTGTTGCTGCTGCTGCTGCTGCTGTCGCTGCGGCGTCGAACCGGGCAGGATGTCGGAGATGAATAGCACAAGGTCAGGCTATGTGGGGCATATATGCCATATTCAATTAATTATCGCCATTAGCTATTTACTTACTTGTCGTAAAAAAACCACTCCATCGTCTTGGAATTGAACGCATTCATTCTCATTGCAGGCATTCTCCTCTGCCATGGGGAGGGGTGATTTATGACATTTCGGGAAGGGAACGTGATTTTTTTTGGGGGGAGGTGGAGGAGTGGTGAGAAATTGTCAGCGCATTATACACTAATTAGATGTATTTTTGGAGGGAGTAGGGTTATTTTTAGGATTGTCGATTTGGGGGTGTCGGTATATTTTGGGGGTCAATCCATGCCGTAAAAGTCTGACAAGCACAAAAAGGTCATCACAGGCTCAAATTGGGGGTGTTGGGGGTGTCGTTCTCAAATTGGTGGGGGGTATTGGGGATGTTAGGGGTGTAAAAATATCCCTGAGGAAGATCTAAGACTTTTTGGGGAGGAAAGAGTAACCTTCCTATCCGGCCTGTATGCAACACTGAGGAATAATAACGTTCTCAAAATTAACCACTCCGCTGTAGTTACCATCGTACCAACCAGTCCTTCCTACCAGTGTTGAGCTCGGCTGTCCAACCAATCCACAGCAGGTAGTCTCGGGTTTTGGTTCTTAGGTAACAGTCTGAAGTTCTTATCCCATTTTGCCCATTTTTGTAAAAGCAAGCACGGTAGCTTGAAGCTGAATTTTTGCCGATAGCAGAAAATAAAATTTAAGGAAATATTTCAGTCCCCTGTTACATGGCTTACCATGATGAACCTTTGGATAAAATGACCCTTCCTGACTGAAGCCCATTTTTTGGCTGTAGGTCTATAGCCATTTCAAATTTAGACCAAGCGCCTAAGAATAAGGGGCTACCGCAGTACTACGACGTTTAAAAGCGATAAATGATTTCAAGAGATTTTATTTACTTACATACATTTGGATGCTTGCAATAGAATTCTAAATCTGAAATTGGAAAAAATAATATTTTACGTGCGTCAGAACGGCTTTGAATATTATATTATATTTTTATTTAATTTATTTTTAGAATATTATATTTTACTATATATATTATATTTATATTTATATTTATATTTATTTATATTAATGTATATAATTATTTTGTATATATATATATTTATTTATTTATTAATAGCTTATATATTTTAAGTGTATAAATTCATTATGATTCATCGGTGAATGAGTAACTCGATCAGCTACACATGAATTTTTCATCGTCATGGCTTTATCATCGATACTTTGTCGTTAGTCACCACATGAGCTGCAATCCTCCTCGTGATCAATGAATTTGTAATTAATTTACCTCTGCGGGGGGTGAGGGGTGCTTGACCTTCACCATCGACCTTCAGAACGGGGGATGATAAGAATTTTCTGGAATTTATTCACCCCCAGCCCCTCGAAACAGGCAGGGCATGTTGGGGCGGAGTAGACCGACCCCCCACTGCTTTTTGGAAAATTTCTCACTACACTAATGGCCTGTTACGTTAAGAGGTGGCTAACAGTGTTAAGAAACATGGAAAATGTAGGGGTCTACATTAATCATCATATTAGATCGTCCATGGTACAGTGTTCTAAATATATTGTCCACAAATTATTGTATATACTTACATACTACTACTGCTACTACTACTGCTACTACTGCTACTACTGCTACTACTACTACTACTACTACTACTACTACTACTACTGCTACTGCTACTGCTACTGCTGCTGCTGCTGCTGCTGCTGCTGCTGCTACTGCCACTGCTACTGCTGCACCACTGCTGCTGCTGCTGCCACTGCTGCTGCTGCTGCACTGCCACTGCTGCTGCTGCTGCTGCTGCTGCTGCTGCTGCTGCACCACTGCCACTGCTGCACCACCACTGCTGCTGCTGCTGCTGCTGCTGCTGCTGCACCACTGCTGCCACCACCACTGCCACCACCACTACTGCTACTGCTACTGCTACTACTACTACTGCTTCTGCTCTTCCACTTCTTCTTCTTCTACTACTACTACTACTACTACTACTACTACTACTACTACTACTACTACTACTACTACTAAATTCTGACCGTCGCATTTTACGAAGACACAGAAGAAACTGCACCGAAACTACCGTCTTCGAAAACACCTCTAAAAACCGAAAACCACCCGAAATAAAAGAAAAGCGGCAGAATAACACACATTTCCTTGTCCTTGCGAAAAATCGATATTCTTGTCTGAATTGTGAGAAAGATTACGTGGCAAGTCTTAAGCGATAACATGGTCAGTTATGCTTTGGGGGCTTTTGGGGTCCTGTTGGGGCCAGGGGTGTCGTTGGGGCCTTGGAGTGTCGTTGGGGTCCGGCCTTTCGATTCATCTATTGACCAATGTTCTTTGTGAATTTGTCGTTCTAAAGTCATTCTACTTGTTTGCACCGGTCTGTCTAAAACCGTTTTTCTGTGGATGTTTGCGTGTTTGTATCTGTATCTGTCTGCCTGTCCGCCTGTCTGCCTATTCTCGGAATATTGATTTTTATGGCTGGAAAATATTTGAAGATAAACAGACAGGGAGAGGCAGAGGGAGAACGGAGAGGCAGAGGGGGAGGGAGACAGACACACCGATGCAAGGGAAAGTCATCGATTATTTCAATGTTTGGATAAACGGATTCCGATGCTAGATTCTGAATGAAACGCGTGTAAGAGCAAGGTGAGTTAATAATAATAATAATAATAATAATAATGATGATGATGATGATGACGACGATGAACATGATGATGATGATGATGATGATGATGATAATAATAATAATAATAATAATAATAATAATAATAATAATAATAATAATAATAATAATAATGATGATGATGATGATGATGATGATGATGATGATAATGACAATGTTATTATCATTATTGTTATTATTATTATCCGCGAAAATCAGTGAACACTCCAGAGATTTTACGCAGTCGACTTCCACGGAGCTATCACATAATAATAATAATAATAATAATAATAATAATAATAATAATAATAATAATAATAATAATAATAATAATAATAATAATAATAATAATAATAATAATAATAGTAATAATGTGTTAATGGTAATAGTAGTATGAGTATGAGCAGCAGTAGTAGCATTAGCGTCGCCACGAGGGAACATAGGGGCCGGCCCCTCAATGGCGCCCACAGAAATTTTTCCAGGTGGGCCCTCGCACAATGGTCACGGCCTCCCGGCTAATACAGATGCATTACTCCAAGTTCAATTTGTCTCCTACTGCTACTGCTACTGCTACTGCTGCCTTGTACCATCCGTGACCCATGGGCACGAGTCGATTTGGTACAAAAAATTCGTCGTTTCCTCATCCCGCCTGCGGTCGAATGTGCCATCGACAGCGGAGGCTGTACGAGGCCAAGGGACAGAATGCCACTCGTTACTTGTATTCTGCCGAAGAATATAGATCGATTTTTCCAACTGAATTCACTCAGACGAATCGATCTACAGTAAAACCCTTTTAAACCAGGGACTTAGGGCAGAGCAGAGATGGACATGGGTTGGGTTAACCATGGGTTGGGTTGGGTTGGGTTGGGTTGGATTGGGTTGGGTCATACATTTAGGCAGTTGTGGTGGGTTGGGTTGGGTTGGGTTGCAAAACGCTGATTTGCACGTGGCACAGTGCACACACCATACATTGGTTATAAAACAAATGGTTATCGTTTTCCGCATTTTCATGTAACAAATTGCCGCCGAACTGTTTTTCCAACTGGCTTATGACGGCTATTCAGACGATTGGCGGGTGGGGGTTATATTCAGGACTGTCTTGAGCCCCTGGTTCATTGATCCAAAACAGTTGTTCCTATATAATAAAGCATTAAAGGCATAAGTCATATCTCCTTTGATACATAAAACCCTCCTCGCCGTTGTGTTCTCGATATTGTGCAGCGTCATGTGCCTATAGGTAAATGTTGATCCGCAGTCACGAGATATTTGCATAAGACCGGTGGAAGTAAATAATTCAAGGCATTGGAATCGAGAGTCGAAATTGATGAAAGAAGGAAGTAACTTTCTTTGAACGAAGTAACTCTCTTTGAACCATCCACTGTGAATCCATCTTAAGACTTATTGACTCAATAACATTTAAGCTACTGCGTTAAGTGCGTAAACTTGCTAAGCAAATGCTATAATGGCTCTAGGGTTCCTTATTCGTTAGTCTGTCAACATTTGAAGCTGAATTTCAGATAGTATAAGTACAAATTATAACACGGACGTCTACCTAAGCTTCCTTTGTACGCCAATGATAATTATAATGGCGGAAAACATAGGCCCTACAGCGACATATGAGAGGTAATTTTTAAAATGATTTGTATGCAGTAATTGACAAATTGTTGCTTAGCAATAAATTTGCTGAATATGGGTTGGGTTGGATTGGGTTGGGTGAATAAACAATTTGCCGGCATGGGTTGGGTTGGGTTGGGTTGAGATTTGATGGGTCAGGTTGGGTTGGGTTCTAAAAAATGGACCCATGGACATCTCTGGGGCAGAGATGTCCATGGGTTATAAACTGGGTTGGGTTGGGTTAGGTTGGGTCAGACTTTTCCATATTAATGGTGGGTTTGTTAGGTTGGGTAAGAAAATAAGTCATGGTTTAAGAAACTGTAATGTATTACAGTGGGTTGGGTTGGGTCAAATAAACCTATTATCGGCATGGGTTGGGTTGGGTTGGAAATTTGATGGGTTGGGTTCTAAATAATGGACCCATGGGCATCTCTGACTTAGGGTGTCCATGCTAAAATCATATGCCTTTTGCTGGTCGAGGCTCGAACCGGTTCAAACGAATTGTCTGCGGCCTGATTTGTCCGCGTATATATCTTCGGGGATAATGGATTCCGAACTGATATCCTGAATATCTTGTGCGTTCGATTCGATGCGCCATCTGCTGATGCTTCTACAGTATGCATTAAGAAGTGGCGCTATAGAAGTCTAGGATTTGATCGTTTTGGATTTTACTGCAGTTCGCTAAGTTACGTGTAAGATTTTTTATGAACGCTTCTGATGAAATTTTTTCTTAATAAATCGGACTCACGCGTAGATGCATTAGAGAAATCGACGCGGTTGCTAAATTCATAACAAGTCCTAACGCATAATTTTGGGTTGCATGTACGCTTACTGCGATTACTGCGATTGTACGGTTGCATATGCACGGTATTTCCTTCCGTTTTTCGCATATTTCTTTCAAATTTTTCAATGTTGGACGATGGGTCATTTTCTTCCGTTTTTTCCGTATATGAGATTTTCTTTTGTCAAAAATTTATTTACTATCAATTTTTTCATAATTAGACTTGCCAGGGTTTTACAATTCATGTCGTCTAGATCACGTGGTCTTGTGCTTCCATTTATAGGAATTGAACTAGAAACGTGTACGTAACGATGATCTCAAATAACAACAACAACAACGGAAGCCTCGAAGAGGCGGCTGAAACCGGGCAGCGACACCTGGGCAGGTTGTCGTTCGACGAGGCCGAAGTGTCCTTCCGACGTGTCCTCGAAGGCCTGACGTCATCCCATCCCCATGGCGACCGTCTGCGCATGACGTCACTCGTCGGACTGGCCGAGATTAACGTCAGACGCAGCCGGAGCGTCGTCGGTAACGTTGAAGAATGGCTGCACGGGATGCTCTGCGCGCTGGCGCTGCATAAAGAGGCGACGGAGATCGCCGGAGCGGCCATCGACCGGAAGTGGAATCGCGCCGGCGATCGGCTTCCGGTCGACAACGACAACTTCCGGTGCTTCGAAGAGGTCCTGCAGAAGAGCGGCGCTCACGCGAAGGTCATCGAGGCCGAGCTGGTCGGGGTCGTCAGGCAGGAGATCCTCGTGAACTGCGCCACGTCGAAGCCGGGCATGTACCTGACGAGAAAACCGGTTTTCGACGTCGAATGGCTGCACCGGTTGACCGACCACTGCGTGACGGGCAAGCGGCGTTCCAAGGTCAACCAGGGTCACGACAACAACAATCAGAACCCGACCCGGGTCGACGAATTCACGGGGCGGGCGAGGGAGGACAATGACCGGGCGATCGGATCATCCGGCAGCCATGTCCCGACTACGATTCTGAAGAGGAAGATCGATTACGGCCGATTGCAGGAAGGCATCCGAAAGATCGTCAGCGAGGTATCCATGGACGTTCGGAACCAGTACCTTCAGTATCAACGCCTGCTTCCGGGACAGGTGATGCAGAAGCGCCATCTCCACGACCTCATGGCGCACCTCTCGCCCGGAAATCGAGACAACGACGACCTTCAGAACGTCCTTGACGACGCGGTCCAGTACGAGGACTGCACGACGGAGCTGACCGGGGCCGGTAGCGGGGGCGGGGGCGGGGGCGGGGAGGACAGGACGCGGCCGAGGTGGAGTCGAAGAAGAGCTTCGCCGTCGCCGAGGAAGTCCAGAGGACCGGATCCAGAAGGAGTTGCAGGCGAGAGGATCGTTCCGAAATCGATTCCGTCGAGTGGGAGGAGATATTGAAGAAGGAGGAGAAGATGAACAGAGAAAAAGAGGAGGAGGAGGAGGAGGAGGAAGACGAAGAATATGCGGATTATATTGCTGCTGGACGACGTAAAGTTGTCTCCGGTCAGAACACCAGCAGCGTTGGATTTCGTAAGAGAGGCACCGAAGTGGCGAGATATGAGAGAAGCTCTTACGCTAAAAACGGTGTTCGTGGCGCCATCTTGTTCTGTTCACGCAACAAAGAGGCGCTCAGGCGTCCGAGCGACTTCTTCGCCCAGTCGGAAGTCCAGAGCCGGAAGCAGAATTCCGACGTCGTCCGGAACGGGACCTCCATCGTTTCCGAGAGCGGCCAGAGCGTCGGCGGACTGTCGGCGGCGTTCTGCACGAGCGGCATCCTGACCCTCTGGCGATCCACCAGGCAGGCGAACAGGACCAACCGTACAGACCCGCGGGGGGCGAAAGAGCTTCACAACTTCGACGAGGTGTCTCCGCTGACCGAACGAGACAAGGTACTCCGGTGGCTGCAGTCCGTCGAACCGGAACCACGGCCCAAGTCACTGGACCGCGACGGCGGCGGCGGCGGCGGCGGTCGGGCTGCGGTGCCCACGACTCACCCGAGCGGGGACAGGGTCGGTCAGACTATTGGTCACCTGGTCCTAAGAGTGGCCGATTCGTTTCGAGAGGACGGCAAGAGTTCCGAGGCGTACGAGATGTACAAGTTCGCCATGGGACTGTTCCAGAAGTACCCGCTGGCCGCGGGACAGACGCAGATGGTGGCCGATCTGCTGTTGAGGGTCGGGATGGCGAAGTGCAGTATGGGACAGCTGGCAACCGGAAGCCAGCTGATGGAAGAGTCGGTCGGCCTGCTGGAAAGAAGCGCTTCGACGTCGGCGTCGGCGGGAGGGACGCATTCAAGGTGGCCGAGATGTGGTTCCAGGTGGGGAACGTCTACCTGGCGGAGAGGTCCGACGCGAGTCGCTGCAGGCGCGGATCATGCAGCTGATCCGGGACGACGTCGAGAACGAAGAGAGGCGAGACAAGAGGACGACCACGACAGTCGCTTCGGCGGCGGCGGTGACAGGGACTCGGAGAGGTCCGATCAGTGCGACGCCTACTGCGTCTGCATCCACGAGGCGCTCGCCTGCTACAAGAAGGCGCTCTCCGTGCTCGACGCCGCCGCCGTCTTCGACGCGACCGGCGATCGACGCGTCGCCGAACTGGCAATCGACGTCTTCTCCAACATGGCCGACTGTTACGTCATCACCGGAAACCTCGACCTGGCGGAAGTGGGCTACGAGGAGGCGCTGCGGCTGTTTCCGCAGACGCAGGGCGCGCCGCTCCTCGCTCGCAACGCGCACGTCCTGTCGATGCTCGGAACCGTCAGCTTCCTGCTGAGGAACTTCATGCGCTCGGCGACGATGTTCGAAACGTCCAACATCCTCCTCCAGCACCTCCAGAGCTCCGAGGATCCGACGCTGGAGAAGGCGTGGACGTCGACGATGCTCGGTCTGTCCTATTCCTCCCTCGATCACTACGACAAGGCGGTGGCGTGCTGCATCCGCGCCTTCACGCTGTACACGCGCTTCTTCCGCGGACAGATTCTCGACGTCGACGGGCTAAGTCGATGGTTCATCGTCCAGACACTTTACGTCCTCGGCATCGCTTACACCACCATGGACGCCAACGATAAGGCGCTCTACTACCTGAACCTGGCGAGAAACATGACCGCAAACTCCGTGGGAGGGTCCCCGGCCGGCGACGACGGCGACGACGACGTTCACCAGCACGTCCAAGTCCTGAGGGCGATCGCCGACGCCTACAGCGCCCTCGAGGACCCGGACAAAGCCCTGGTCTACTACGAGGAGGCGCTGGAACGGAGCAAGAGCCTCGGGGACGAGAACACGACGACCGCCCTGAAGAACCAGCTTCTTAATCGAATGGCCGGAGCGAACGTCGACAGCCAGCAGTACACGGCGGCCGGCGGCAACCTCGAGCAGGCCCTCGACTACCAGAAGGACGTCGAATCGTCGATCAAGGACGACATGATCGCCCTGCTCCTGAAGCTCGGCGTCACGAGCATCCTCGCCTGCGACCTCGACAGGGCCATCGGCTGCTACACGGACTGCATCCAGGCGTTCGACGACTGCAGACGCCGGCCCGACGCGCGCGACGTCGCCGGCGTCATGGCAAGCCTCGGGACGCTGTGTCACGTCAAGGGCTGTATGCTGGACGACGACGACGACGTCGACGCGTTCATGGACAGGGCCGAGTCGTACTTCGAAGAGGCGTACCAGCTCACCGGTACGCAGTCGCCGGTCTGCGTCCAGTACGCGAACTTCCTGTACCAACAGGGTCGGTACGCGGACGCCGTCGCGGCGATGCTGCCGTACGTCTTCTGCTCGAGACCGCCGAGCGACGAGGTACGCTACAACGGGATCGAACAGGCGGTACTGCCGGACCACCTCCAGTACGACGCCGACGACGACGACACGTTGGTACTGGAGGCGAGGGTCTTCGCGAAGTTTCTCGCCGTGCTCTGCTACAGCTATCTCGGTCTGACCGCGGACGCCGGCGATGTGCTGGTGCAGCTGTACGCCGTCGCCGCACCGTCGGCGAATGCGTTCAACCTCGTCGTACTCGCCTACGGGTTGATGGAGATGGGGCTGTTCGAGGAGGCGGCGGGGTCGTTCATGGTGGCCGCACGGCTCCAGCCGATCGACTGCCAGCAGGCGTACAGAAACGCCCGTCTCTGCTTCCTGGCTTTCGCGTACGTGACCGTCGCGAGAGCGGTGGATTTCCTGCTCGAGTATATCTACGAACGATCCTTCAAGGAGGAGGAGGAGGAGGACTCTGCTTCGATAATATTCGACGAGCAGAGACGCCGTCTTCACGTCGCCTCGTCCAGAACGACGTCCGGGTCATCGAAGGTCAAGGTCAAGGTCGCGACGGTGGCGTCCCCCGCCGGGGCGGAGGTCATCGGACGCTCGTCCAGCGAGTATTTCGTCGGTCCGGACAGCTCGAGACGCACGTGCCAGGGAAGCGTCGTCGGACCCTTCAGCGGAGAGTCTCTCGACCTCGGAGAAGAAGAGTCAAGGACGATGAACGAGGCAAGATTCGCGGAGGGGAGGGCGACGAATACGGCCGCCGGCGACCAGTCGATCGTCGGAAGCGGAGACTTCCCGGTCAGTTCCGGTGGTCAGGTGGCGGCCAGCGAAGACGACGCCGAGAGGGAGGAAGAGGTCTGGGAAGAGTGGACGACGGAGGAGGTAATAGTGGAAACGCCGCGTGAAATCCTCGAGCTGATCGCCAACCAGATAAACCGCCAGCGAAACCTCAACAGCACGGCCTATCATCATCATCATCATCTCCACCACCAGCGGTGGAACAAATCCATCGACCAGATCCCGAGCAATCCGCCGCCCTCGAAAACGGAACTCAACCGAACCGGAACCGCCCTGTCGCGGGACTCCAGCTTCCAGTACGGATCCTACGACGACGGAGACGTTCCGCTGGACAACGCCGCTTACAGTTCGGACCCGGAAAACAACCGATTCAAACCGGAACTGGACGGCGATGACGACGACAAACCGGAAATGAACGGGAACAAGGTCGACACGGATTCCAGCGACGAATGGGTCGTGACGGAAGAGATTATAGAAACTCCCGCAGAGATAATCGCTCTCATTAAGAAAGCGTATATCAGCGCTTATCAATAACCAGTGCTTTCTTTATACGGAGAGTATTGGTTATCACCAGCAGCTGTTGTAGTGGTTGTATCCGACACAAAGACGTGCTCTTTGATTTGACAAAATTATTATGAAAAAAAGTTCTTCAGATGTCGAAATTCCAACTAGAATAGAACCTTGTTATGACGTACTTAGAGTGTCTGTAAAATTGTCTACGTTATATGCAAGATGCGTTGTATCCAATACCAACCAATACGGTAGCGCATCACACGGGACCGTACATAGAGGTACGCTATATAACCGAGCATACGTTATAATGGAGTCCGTTATAACGAAGTTAAATTGTAGAAGAAGTTTCTGAATACACCGTTGTTTAGTCAGCCATTCGCCTGTGCTTGCTCTCTAATGTGCTGCCCAGTTCTATGTGCTGTAGGAATTTTAACAAAGCAATTGCGATGCAGCAGAGGCATTAGCGGTCAAACTTCGTTCACTATGTATTGAATTCGACCTTAGAAGAAGAACTAGACACCTGCTAATTATAATACACTGTGTCCAGAAAAGGGGAGCCCTTTTAAAAGTATGAAAACTACTGTCAATTGTTTATATTCATAATACACTGTGTCCAGAAAAGAGGAGCCCTTTTAAAAGTATGAAAACTATCAATTGTTTATATTTATAATACACTGTGTCCAGAAAAGGGGAGCCCTTTAAAAAGTATGAAAACTACTGTCAATTGTTTATATTTATAATACACTGTGTCCAGAAAAGGGGAGCCCTTTTAAAAGTATGAAAACTACTGTCAATTGTTTATATTTATAATACACTGTGTCCAGAAAAGGGGAGCCCTTTTAAAAGTATGAAAACTACTGTCAATTGTTTATATTCATAATACACTGTGTCCAGAAAAGGGAGCCCTTTAAAAGTATGAAAACTACTGTCAATTGTTTATATTTATAATACACTGTGTCCAGAAAAGGGAGCCCTTTAAAAAGTATGAAAACTACTGTCAATTGTTTATATTTATAATACACTGTGTCCAGAAAAAAGCCCTTTTAAAAGTATGAAAACTACTGTCAATTGTTTATATTCATAATACACTGTGTCCAGAAAAGGGGAGCCCTTTTAAAAGTATGAAAACTACTGTCAATTGTTTATATATTTTTTTCATTTCAGACCTCGTTTCAATTCTGATATAAAATTAAATCGAATGTTATCTTCATTTGAAAACAAGACACACTCAAATTGACTCAATGACGTAGAAAGTGACGTCAGCCAATCAGTAAATAAGCAGAAAACTGTAAGCTGTTACAGCTGACGGCAAAAGTTACAAACCGTTCAAACGAGTGAACCCATCCTAGTGAAAGTTGCACTAATAACACAAATATATGTCTCTCTATGCGTTTAAAATTTTGTACAAATCGGTGCAGATTCGTGGTAGTTATTGCGATATTTTTAGGTGTTCCCTTATTTCCCGCAAACAGTGTATATAGGCCTATAATTATGCGTATCAATATTAATAATTATTCTACACTGAACGTCGTCGATTTCTTAAACTTAAATTTGCTACTTATGTCTGTATGTCGATAGTCGCTTGTACTTGTAGACTGTGTTTGTTAATGTACATGTATAGTAGACGCTTGCTTCCTTCTTCTGCACGTTTTCCATTGAATTTATTCCGCGGAGTGTAAATAATATAATCACGGAACGACGTGCATTCATGCAATAGTATCTGTAAGGGTGCTTTTTTGAATAATAAATTAATCAGCACAGAATATATATAAAATGAGCTATAGAAACATAGACATAATAATAGGGGTGACATCTTATGGGCAGTTGTCAAGTAGAGTTGAGTTTGTAGTGCTGGAGGCAGTCGAAATGAATTTTAGTTTGAAATGTGTAATAAAGAGTTTATATATTATGTTGACAACTCGTCGTGAACATGTAGGGGGTTATTTGACTGTAAGCAGGGAAGGTGCGTACAGTATCCCATTAGGCCCTACGATTCTACTTGGGAGCGACTGATATCAAGAGCATTACTAGAATGGCGCTATAGAAGTTCTTCTGTTAATTTTTGAACATTGTGTTTGGCAGAGATATCAAAAAGGCCACTAAAATGACCTATAACCCGCTGAACTCTTGACCCATTGAACTCTTGACCTTATGACCCATTACAGTCTCTGCGGTATCTGTAATGATTCGTTATTGTCGATTTTCAATGGCGAGTCACGAATGATTTCTTCAGCACAGGATTTTGACTCGTTTAAATGAATTTTGAATGTCTTGTATGTTCGTCAAAATCGAATCGAATCAATTGCTATTTTCTTGCACTTCAAGACGGTTTTAGTGCATTATCGTTTTGCTTATGACTATATTGAAATAGCTGTTTCAAAATTGAACTTTTATATGCGCTATATAATTGTCATTAAGTACACAAAATAAAAGCTACACTCACCAAATATACGATTTCATGCAATCTGCAGAATATTATCAGTCCACTGTTATTATGCAAAGCTGTCAGCTTCGCTATATTTTGTATGTACGGCTGCAGCGCACACGATTTCTAGAATCGCTTTTGATATAATTACTTTGATGGAGGTTGTAACTAAACTAACAGCAAAGCTGATGTACTTTGTTTTTTCACGATAAGCAGTGGACCTGATGAGATGGTGATTTCAAATGATCGCTGTCATTGGCGCAGTCAGGGTTCAGAAATCGGGGGTGCTACATCGACATTTTCGACTAGAAATAGGCCTACTATAAGTAAAAAAAACGTCAGCAACTTCTGGCATCTCGATTCTGTTACAAAAATAATTCTACCCACCAACCCTCCCCCCAAATCTCCTCTGAAAAATTTCTCAACGATTTTGCACAAATTTCACAACTGGTCCCAATGGTTGCTGTACAGAATCTTGATTTCCTCCATCTTTGCTGGCGGTCCCCCCACTCAACCTTTTTCTGGTGCCGAAGAGTAGGCCTACAGATGCACCCGAGTTCGTAGCTGTTGTAAATATTGAACGTGCAATGCTTTAGTCAGCAATTACTAAGGATAGGTAGATTGCCGTGGCGCAGCGAGGTTTGGCGGCGCCAGGGGGTGCCCTTAACTCCAGAGAAAGTCTGACGAGCGAAAAAGTCCCATTTTGGGACCCCTCATATACGGCGCCCGGGGGGCACTTACCCCCCACCCCTGCTCCCCTCGCTACGCCACTGGTAGATAGCGCAACTATATGAAAGAGATTCGTGTCATTTTGTCGTCTATACTGGATTCAATAGGCGCAGAATGGCAGAGAATGACGACTAGCTCGCTTTTTTTTAAAATAAACAATACTGATTCCAGCGGTAAACGAACCAGCATTGACATTGAGACAATATACAACAGCGTTCGATTGTAATTTTCAAACAGGACTCATTCCATTCCTTCCGGCTTAATTCTGTTCTGTGCGTTTTCGTGCCATGAAAGTCATCTCCAGGTGGTCTACGGAGTCATATACCCCCCCCGAATCTATCAACTTTCTGTAGTATTTATCAGATGATAATTAATTGATGGTATCGATGATAATTAATGATTAATGATTGATGATAATTAATCGATGACAATTTGTGATAATTACTTGATGATATTGATTATAATTAATGATTAATGATTGATAATAATTAATTAATGATATTGACGATAATTAATGATTAATGATTTATGATAATTAATTTATGATAATCGATGACAATTAATGATTGATGATTTATGATAATTAATTTATGATAATGATGATAATTAATGATCTATGATTGATAATAATTAATTGATGATATTGATGATAATTAATGATTTATGATTTATGATAATTAATTGATGATAATCGATGATAATTAATCGGTGATATTGATGATATTATCAGATAATAATTATTGTACCTGTACTATTTCGTTCTTGCGCTAAGGACAGACCTGCATTTATTTTTTTCGGACTTCCACAGTGTTATTGAACTCAACTGGTTTTTCTATTTTCCCCATCATCTAATACTTGATACGATGTAACGCTAAGTTGATGTCAAATGCGTTTCATTGTAACGTTGCTTATCACATGCCGTTGTATTCGCGTGTCACTGTCAATTTGCTATGCATAATTATATTCTGTATCTTGTAGCAAAGTTTAATAAAACCTACATTGAGCATAATTTTATCTTGGCTTCTGTTGGTTCGTTCTTTTAGGAAATTATTCATACATTTTCGCGCATGCATGCGTCAATCACCTCAGACAGGCAAGAACGTGCCGTTAATCAACCATTTATACTACTACTACTACTACTACTACTACTACTACTACTACTACTACTACTACTACTACTACTACTACTGCTACTGCTGCTGCTGCTGCTGCTGCTGCTGCTGCACCACTGCTGCTGCTGCTGCCACCACTGCTGCTGCTGCTGCTGCTGCCACCACCACCACTGCTGCTGCTGCTGCTGCTACTGCTGCTGCTGCTGCTGCTGCTGCTGCCACCACCACCACTGCTGCTGCTACTGCTGCTACCACTACCACTACTGCTACTGCTACTACTACTACTACTACTACTACTACTACTACTACTACTACTACTACTAGTGAAAATGAAAATTTTCTGTTAGATTTCTTCAACGCTTTGCATGATTTGAAGTTTCGAACCGTTCTTCGTGGCAACATAGAAGCTGACTCAGTCACTGAGACAGTAACTTGCATGCGATTGATTCCCTGATTTGTAAAGGTATATCCACTGCTGGTCACACAGCAGGGATATTTTTACACCCTCAACACCCCACAATTTGAGGCCAACACCCACCAATCTCAGCTATGGGATGACATTTTTTGCTTGTCAGACTTTTTGGCAGAAGACCTCAGAATTGTCCGATACCCCCCCCCCAATTGATAGTCCTAGAAATAAGCCTGTAACACAGTAGGCATAATATGAGCCAGACCAAACTAGTTCACCACATGGAAGTAGACAGACAAATCAATACCCATTTTTGCTGCCAAACCATTGACATTGTTTGTAGCATTTTCTACGAAGACAGAAGATCACAAATCATGAGACGCTGTGAATAGTTTAAACGTCGGACCAATTCAATCGATTAATCGATTAATTATCAATATTTTAAACAGTTCTGCTGCTAAAATCGGTAGCGTAGCCAAGTTGGGCACGGTGCTCCCCCCCACCCCACCCCCAATTGGCCTAGACTGGCTTTGAGATTAGCGCCAAACCGATGATAACTTTTTTTAGATGGATTGATGGTTGGAAGGATGATTACCGGTAAGTTTCAATATACTTCGTCATAACGGACTCGGTTATAACGCATACTCACCGCGTCCAAATAATAATAATAATAATAATAATAATAATAATAATAATAATAATAATAATAATAATAATAATAATAATAATAATAATAATATCATACCTCGGATATAACGTATTCAACTTTACAAACTCGCTGAGAACGTCGCAACGAAGTTCGACTGTAGTATAGAAATTGCTCCAAACCTTTAAAATTCCATTCTAATATTCTAATATTACCCTAAATTTTTGGTCTTGCTCCTCCCTTCTCCAGACCCCGCTGGGGAGCTCACGACACTCCCCGAAACTCTAGTCGGGTTGGGGCACGTTCATATGTAGAAGCGATGGTGCCCTGTTCTGAAACCCTGATTACATTGCATGCATGATGATAGGCTATTAGAAAATATCTGCATGACTCACAATAGTTGCGTGCAACTGGAACGAGATTATAATATTTCGATCCACTGAGACGATCCACAGTCTATATATATATATATATATATATATATATATATATATATATATATATATATATATATATATATATATATATATATATATATATATTCAACAGACGAACAAAATTCTAATGAAAGATTCACGAATCTTGATTTGAAGATAAAGGTAAATTAACGTCAGCGACATTTCCTGTCCAGATTCTCTCTCCTTGCCTCTCTCTTCTCTGTCTCTGTCTATCTGTCTGTCTGTTTCTGTCAGTCTCTCTCTCTCTCTCTCTCTCTCTCTCTCTCTCTCTCTCTCTCTCAGGTTTCCTCCACATCATGAACATCAGGCGATTGGTATGATCTCAAATGCATATTAATTATTCAACTGCTGCTCTGGACCGACTATTCGGATTTTTTTAAAATCGGTGGTTATGAATTTTGGCTAACGGCGTAACCAAGAAGGCAAACTCGACTTGGAAGCTCATTCTTTCAGCTAAGTGTTTTGCATCCGATCTTGGGCATTCGTTTTTCAAATTCATCGAAGCGTAACGGTCGTTGAAGCGTGAAAAATGAGCTATTATTCTCTTAACGCTGTCAGAGTTAACGCTCTTATTATTGGAGGACTCAAGGTCGGCACAGGAGATTACGCCACAGCTTTCAGGATACGGTAAGAGCAGCCAACAAATGCAGAAATAATAATAATAATAATAATAATAATAATAATAATAATAATAATAATAATAAAAGTTTCGAAATCGTTTTTGTTTTTCGTTTTAGTTTTAAAATCGTTTATGTATTTCTCGTTTTAGTTTCGTTTCAGTTTCTATTACTCTTTTGTTTTCGTTTCGTTAACGAATTCGTTATTTTTCCGTTTTTGGCAATTTTCGTTTTCGTTTTCGTTAACGATAATCACGCTAGAATCTATGCCATCTATCCACAAATCCAAACAGTTGTTGGACATTTTAAACGTATTCGCAGGCAATACTTTGACAACGGCGCCCAATGTTGGACGTCAAGGAACGTCAATTGTTTTAAAGACGAGAAAGAGTTCACGGAATTTCTCGACGAAAATCACATCGAATGCATCTTCGGAATCAACGCGTACATTGCTGGGCCGTGGCTGATTAGTAAGCATGATCGCATTGCTCGAATTCAATGCGTCAAGCTTATACATTGCGAATTTGCGATGCATATTGTCTATTGCTCTTTCGCTCTATCTCTCTCTCTGTCTCTGTATCTGGCTCTCTCCTCCCCTCCCTCCCTCCCTCCTCCTCCCTCTGTCTCTGTCTTTGTATGTCTCTGTCTGTCTCTTTCTGTCTGTCTCTCTCTCTGTCTCTCTCTCTGTCTCTCTCTCTCTCTCTCTCTCTCTCTCTGTCTCTGTCTCTTAGATCCTTCAACGAACTGAATACATTGAAATCAAAACTATATATATATATATATATATATATATATATATATATATATATATATATATATATATATATATATATATATATGTGCGTATTGTGTGTGTGTGTATGTGTGTGTGATCAGACCAATGGTTCTTATCAGGATACAGAATCACGTTGTTGTTGTTGCTGTTTTGTGTTGTTGTTGTTGTTGTTGTCAGACTGCGGTCTGCCATTCGCCGTCATATTCTCTGGAGCTGAGCTGAACGAAAAGGCCAAAATACCTGATGACCTGACGTTAATGACGGAGGTCGTTCAAGGCTCCAGGTAAGCAGCGTTGCCATGGGGAGGGGGCTGGGGTGTCAGTAAACAGTGACCAGGAATTCTCCCTTCCCCTAAAAATACCACACCGAAGATCATCAAGCCACCTCCCTCTTTCTGTCTTCGGATCTCTGTCTCTAATTTTCTTTGTCTCTCTGTCTCTGTCTGTCTGTCTGTCTGTCTGTCTCTGTTCTGCTTAATGTTTTGTCAGTTGTCTTACTGTGTAGAATGTTGGTGGCAAACACCGAAGCCATTCGCGACAAGGTTCTTAAAGTCTGGGTAGGTCTCAACTTTCTATAATGCAAATGATTTCCAGGAAATAGCATCTTTTTCTAGCTATGGAATAATATCAGGGGCGTAGCGACGGGGGTATATCGGTATATATATACCCTTCAAAATCAGACTACCTTAAAATTTTAAATGTGTTTTTAAGATTTATACCCCTCCAAATCACATTATAACCCCACCCCACACCCCAAATCAAATTCCTGGCTACGCACCTGGGAATAATCTCTTGTGATTACGTAGTATTTCTTCTACAAACGAATTACTTTATAAGACTTCATAATTTCAGATATTCGATTATCTCCCTCATATTGTCCCAACATCAGACTGCTCAAGCCATGTTCCGGTCAAGGACAAGTCTCTGGACAAAATTCTAGAACATTTACAAGGATATACTGTAAAATAAGTTTTTGACTGGATTAAATCGGACAGAAGAAATAGCATAGAAGTCCCGTCATTTTTGACGGACAGACATGTGTCAATTTCAGCAAATTTGATATTGCAGCCAGAGTTGAATCGGGAAAAACTAGTACTCGTTCCGAGAGGTAGGAAGAAGTTTGAACAAGTCTCGCTGTAGAAAATCGTTTATATCTTTTGCGTTTCTATCTTTGGGAAGCCATGAACGTCCATATATTATGGCAAGGGGCACTTTCCCTCCGGGAAAATGCAAATCAATTTTTTAACTAACTGTATTTGGGGACTTAAGCAATATTTTCACTCTAAAAGTTGAAAATTTGCTAAAAAATATTAACCGTGATCATTGCGTTTTGTCCCCTGCAAAACTTTCTTTGGGCGCCCATGATTCATACTGATCGGGGAGGGAGGTGTTTGCACATGCTCGAGACGAATATTTAATTTCTAGAGAAGAGGAAGAGCATAAATGTATTTATTTATTTATTTATTTATTTTAATATTATAGTAAATTGTAAAAGGGTTGCATAGATGGTTCCTGTCTTTTGAGTTACTGTTTGATTGAGTGACGCATCTGAGTGAATTCTTGACTTGACATTTGAGTCGTATATCACCCAAGCGACAATTCTTTATGAGTGACAAGAATCAAATATCTGAAAATAACCCGCCTCTCGTGAGAATTTGATATAGTCCGCCTCTCTTCTACATGCCATTCATAACAGTGTTCATTCTAGCCACCTTGACATTGTGGGCAGTGGCGGCTCCACCGGTGGGGTGGTCAGGGGGGCCCATGCCCCCCATTGAGTGCCTCCCTCTCAGTGGACCCCCTGTTGGGACCCTATACTTAATGCTACATAAATTAAACAACAAATGGTTGGCCCCCTCCATGATTAGAAGTTGCCACCCCAACGCCCCCCCACTTGCCAAATCCTAGAGCCGCCACTGGGCCTAGCTGGTGGCCTTTTTATCTGGTCGTCGGACTTTTTCTAAAGTTGATGTCCCAAAGATGATCAGATTTTCTGGAACTTTTTCCGTGTAGCCGTTATAACTCGACCAGACCCAAACGTCGACATGTCTTGGATGGATGTCTACCAGTTGGATCGTCATTCCGTCATCTTCGTCATCGTCACGCGATTGACAAAGGCGAAAGATCCGCTTCATATAGTAACCGTTTTCACGCGTAAGAAACGGAAATTTCGAGATTTTTGGTCTTTATTTCATTCATTTTGACTTACTTTTAAACTTCATTATTCGCAAGAAATTTTTGCGCCGAAGCGCGTTTAAGTATGCACGTCGTGGCCCATTTGCTGACATTTGAAATGTGGAGGTCCAAAAATGTGTGACATAGGTTATTGCCCTCATACTGTAGTGTCATGCATGGGAATTTCCACGCCCCCTTAGGGCGAATAATCTCACCCAAACCGGATATATTACTATATTTGTAATTTGTTATATTATAGTACTGCTTTACTAACTTGATGTAATTATACTAAAATAGTTTGTCTAATGAATAGGACCTTTTTCACAAATATATTATTATTTTAGTAATTTGCCATATGATAAACTTATTACTTATTAGTTATTACTTTAGTAACTTGCTATATTGTATTAGTTTGCCTAATAAATATTCCACTATTGTACCCACGAGCGATATAGGCCTATAGGGCCTACTGTGATCAATCAATTTGGGCAGGAATGCTGTAACAATGACCGATGGATGGATCTCTGGGGTCAGGAATTCCAAATGGCTACTTCTGACTTGGGTAGTGTCCGTAGATAAAAGTCATCTGCACATACAGCATATATGCTTCTTCAGACAACCCCAACCCCCACCCCATTTCAAATCCTTCTATATTCATTCTCCCTATAAAGATATTGTATAAGATTTAACAATTTAGTTTATAATTCAAGCAATTCACAGCGTAGCAAGGTTTCCGGAATAGGGGAGGGGGCACATCGATATTTTCGGGTGGAAAAGTCTGACTACCTAAAAGCTTTCAACGTTCTTCGAGCATACTACCTACTCCCAAACTTCTTATCGGTTTTGCGCAGTGGCGTAGCCAGGATTACCGAAAGGGGTTTTGTTTTCTGGTTTTGACCGTAACCAACTTTGGAGAAATCTCGACAAGCAAAAAAAGGTTATCTCTATTTTTTCCTAACAAGCAAAAAAGGTTATTTCCTTTATTTTTTCCTGACAAGCAAAAAAGGTCCTTACCTCTTAAACCGTTGCATCTATAGCCAAGGGAAGGTTTGACCCCCAAAGTCGCGTCAAAAATAAAAATGCATAGATAGAAACTCACTAAAAATATTTTGTTTTCGGCAGCCAAGGGGGGGTTTAACCCCCACAAGCCCCCTTTGGCTACGCTACTGGTTTTGCGAAAGTCCCAAGACCGGTCTCAATCTGAATATTGGTCGGGCTCCTCGTGCACCTTCTCCTCTGGCTACGCCAATGAAGCAATTAAACACCTTAATTTACAGTAGTCTAATTTTATGTCCTCGATATTATTACGTTATTATATTATTATTATTATTATGGTTATTATTATTATTATTATTATTATTATGGTTGCTCTAACATTGCTCGATCCAGCTTTGACGTTATATTTTGTCTTCAGACTTTCATCAGATGCACGAAAAACATCCATTTCTTCTGATTGTCGGAGACAAGGTAAGTGAATTGAACTGGCGCCCTGGAATTTAGAGCGATCAGCCTAAAATTCCACGTAAGAAGCAACATATTTCAGTATTTCACGGACGCAAAGTTAATAACCAGTGTTCGAATTGAGGTGAGGTGAGACTTGGACGTTTGACATACAGTGGTCGTCATAAACACGGACAGTTCTGACCCAACACAACCCACCATTAACATGGACATTTCTGACCCAACACAACCCACCACAAACATGGACATTATTTTCTGACCCAACACAACCCACCATTAACATGGACATTATTTTCTGACCCAACACAACCCACCATTAATCATGGACATTTCTGACCCTACCCAAAATAAAATAAACTGAAATAAACATGGACATTTTATTTTCTGACCCTACCCAAAAACCATAATCATGGACATTGAATTTGACCCAACCTAATTATAATAATAATAATGGGTGGACCCAACCCATGTAATAATAATAATGATAATGATAATAATGTAACGCAACAAAATAAAATAAACTGAAATAGAATTTATTGTTGGTGATTTTCATTTTTCAGGCTCAAATTGGGGTGTCCGGCTATTTAGTATTATGCATACCAGTTCAAATTTCAAAGTCATTGACGGGTCTGTAAAAACTACAACACATGCAGATGCATTCAATTTGACCAGGGATATTTCTAGGATTGTGCATCATCTAACCTGCATTTAAGTTGTCGACGTCTCAAATTAGGGGTGTTATGGAGATGATTATCGTATGCATTTTGTCTTCATCTGATCAATACCATTGATCTAATTTTATGTATTACCAAAGTTTTGGTTAAGGTTGTCGAAACCAAAACATTGGGGGCTGTTTTTATTTTAATTTTTTGACGCGGGTTTGGTTATATATGTGGTTTATATGGTTTGCTTGTCAGGGATTTAGGTGCTTATCAAGATTTATCAAAATTGGTCACCAAAATCCGGAAATCCATACGCCACTACCCAAATCAAATGCAATGGTGTACAAGAAGTTATCTTTGTAATAATAGATTTCTTATGATGACATTTTATTGACGCAGAATCGAGAAATGAATAGAAGAAAAAAAACCAAATTATTCAAACCTTCTTGTTTACACTGATAAGAACTGGTCTTAGTGGTCTATGATGTGCTCTCATGACCAGGGGGTGGGTCAGAAATCAGTATTCTTCAGATCTTTTTCTACACTTGATGACATTTTATTGACGATCGATTAAAACCAAACATGCACTTTCTTGTTTTCACTGATAAGAACTGCATGGTCTTACTGGTCTATGATGGCGCAAAGTCAGGCTTCTCTTTCAACACCGACAAGAGAACAAGCTCGCAGTTCTTTGACGCCCCAGGGTTTAATCTTGGCCGTTTCTGGGGGTGCCTGCCCTTCCCCGGAAATTTCAAATTCCACCTGATTTTGGGACCCTATATCAACTTAATGCTAGCATAGCATGAAACAGCCTTGGTTGCCCCCATGATCCAGGAGTCTAGATTGCCACCCAACGGCCCCTTCTTGCCAAATCAGGGCATCTGCCACTGCCCCAACCTGCCACACCTAGGTGCGCCACTGTTTTGCGCAGAATATTATTATTATAAGAAGTCCAGCAGAATTGTCCAGGTGGATCTTGTGGTGTGTTTCCAGTTGCCCTGGTGTGATCTACGTTGGTCCGAGGAGCATGACCGAAACTCACCGTCTCATCGCCCGAAGTTTCGCGCTCGTCAATCCCTCCGCCGGGGGCGGCACGTCCACCTGCGTCCTCGAGGTCGTTGCATGATTATGACGACGAATATTTATCTAATCACAGTGACTACCATTGTCGTTGCTGACGACGACGACGGCGACGACGAAAATGACTAGGTCTTATGCTCTTAACTATAACAACCATTGTGGACTAATAACATCAATAAATGATAATGACGACTACTGGGGAGAGTGGCGGCTCCAGGATTTGGCAAGTGGGGGGGGGGCGTTTGGGTGGCAACTTCTAATCATGGGGGCCAACCGTTTGTTGGTATGTATGTAGCATTAAGTATAGGGTCCCAACAGGGGGGCTACTGGAGGGCAGGCACTCAATAGGGGGGCACGGGCCCCCTTGGGCCCCCCTCCCGGTGGAGCCGCCACTGACTGGGGCAATAGCGATTAGGATCAACCAATCAATAAATTAATAAATCAAGCAAGCAAGCAATAAATAAATAAATAAATATATAAGTCAATCGATCAATAAATTAATCATTGAAACTAGGCATACAGTAGTAGGCTGAAATCAATCAGTTTTTCCATGAAGAATTTTAGACATGCTATTGAACAGTTGAGTATTATTTGACTGAGCTCGCTACATCTATTCTATCTTCTAGTAACCAAGCGCAATGTAATGCAGCCTAATAGAAGTAATGTAATAGAAACGTAGACGAATGAACCTCTATTCAAAGCAGAACTGTAATGTAATTATCGTTAATGGATCTTCTATTAGGCAATGGATCTCGGAGTTCCGGTGATAGCGCGCAAGAACGCCATTCACTCGAAACTGATCGAACACGAAAAAACCGGACTGCTCTACACATTTGCAGAAGTAAGAAGTACTGCAACACGCTTTCTAAAATCATCATCAATAGTGGCAAATAGATCTAGACTACTCCGAAACGCAATAATGAATGTGTGTATATATATATATATATATATATATATATATATATATATATATATATATATATATATATATATATATATATATATATAGAGAGAGAGAGAGAGAGAGAGAGAGAGAGAGAGAGAGAGAGAGAGACCTATATATGAACACGGTATTTATTATACAGGATGGGCCAGTAAAAGCGGTATCACCCTACATTTCCTTGTAGGCTATTTTATAAATTTTACAACCTCTGGCTCAAAATACATGAAATTTTGTGTATAAGCCACAGACGCATAAAAGTTCATTTGCTTCCCCCAAAAATTATGTGAGCACTCTTTGTGGAGATGCCGGGTTTCGAACCCGGGGCCTTTCGCATGCAAAGCGAACGCTCTACCGCTGAGCTACATCCCCTACACACTAATTGAGCTTAGAGCAGTCCAGTAGGATCTGTCCTGTATAACCATCTTTAATTCCCGTAATCATGATGTTCTTATTCAGTGGCGTAGCAAGGATTTCCGGAAGGGGGGTTTGGTTTTGGTTTTGACCGTGACCAACTTCGGAAAAATCTTGACAAGTAAAAAATTTTCGTCACCTTACATTAAACCAAGGGGTTTGACAAAATCGCGTCCCAAAATAAAAATGCATAGAAACTAATTATATTTTTTCGGAAGCCAGGGGGGGGTTTGACTCCCAAAATCGCGTCCCTATAGCCAAGGGGGTTTGACCCCAAAATCGCGTCCCAAAATAAAAAATGCATAAAAACTCATTAAATTTTTTTCGGCAGCCAAGGGGTGGGTCCAACCCCAACTGTTCTTATTGCTACGCCTATAGCCAAGGGGGGGTTTCTCCAAAATTGCGTCCCAAAATAAAAATTCTATAAAACCCATTAAAGCAGTCAGGTAACCCAGGGGTTTGACCTATAGCCAGGTAGCCAAATCGCATCCAAGAATAAAAATGCATAGAAACTCATAAACAATTTTTTTCGGCAGCCAAGGGGTTTTGACCCCCGAACCACCATCCCTTAGCTACGCCACTGTTCTTATTGGTAGGACTTCGTCGAGAAGGCGAGGGTTCTTCTGGAGAATTCCGACCTGCGACTGAAATTGATCGAAAATGCCGGCGCGTTCGTGAAAAAGCATTTCGACTGCGCCAGAGAAATGAACGACTACTCGAAACTTGCTGTACAGCTTAAGAATTCGAGTGGAAAAAATCGCGAGGAAGGTGTCGTAAGAGGAGGAGAAGGACGAGGAGGAGGAGGAGGAGTAGGAGGAGAAGAAAAAGAACGAGAACAAGAAGACGGCTCAGAATCCGGCGAAAGAGAAGTGAGGTTCCGCTTGTCAAGAACGGCACTCAAAGTAGGCCTACATCAGGATTGCAAGTCGCAGCAGTTCGAAGTGAAGGAGGAGGCGGAGGAGAAGGAGAGAAGAAAGTCGGCGAAGAAGCTGAAGAAGAAGCGGTCGAAGGGTAATCTTCTATCGGGCGACGTTGTAACACCCAAGTGCGATATTCTTCAGCAACAAAACCTCCGCGGAACCGATTGTGAGGCGTCCGCAGATGTCCACCGAAGATCATCGGCTGTGTCTGCAGAAGAGAGGGAGAAGATGACGACGACGACGACGACGACGAAGAATAAGTCGGCACAGAAAGTTCGAGCGTCGAGCATAACGGAAATGAAGGTCACGAGGTCAACGACGAAATGTACCGAGAACATGAACAAGAAGAAATAGCATCGCCACAATAACCGAGAGAAGGCCAATAGCCCCCCAAAATCAACAATAAAACTAGGACTACCCCTCCAGAAACTTCATATACCTACTGTATCATGATCATCATCATAATCATCATCAATCATCATCATCATCATCATCATCATCATCATCACCACCACCACCAATTCCACTTCACTCGGTCTTGTGTTAGTCTGCAGTGCAGGGTTATTTCTAGGATTATCAATTTGGGGGTGTCGGTAAATTCTGGGGGTCCCCTGCCAAAAGTCTGACAAGCAAAAAAAGTCATCCCATAGCTTAAATTGGGGGAAGTGTGTTGGGGGGAGTGTCGGTCTCAAATTGGAAGGGGTGTTGGGGCTGTTAGGGGGGTAAAATAGTTAATGTTGTAGTGTGATTTTCGCTAACGAAAACGAAAATTATTGACGAAAACAGAAAGATAACGAATTAGTTAACGAAACTAATAACGTAAAAGTAATAGAAACCGAAATGAAACTAAAACGGAAAAGCAAAAAACTATATCGAAACAAGCAAAGAAAATCTGAATCTAATATGAACTCAGTGAGATTCTCGCATACAACTGCTGCAGTTCCCGAATTGCCATGAAATGCAGGGGCGTAGCCAAGAATATGATTTGGGAGGGTATAAATGTTTGGAGGGGGTATAAACCTTAACTATAAACCATATACTGTAAACTACATATAACCACATATAAATCACATAAAAGACTTTAAGGTAGACTGATTTTTGGGATATATATATATATATATATATATGATGAAATATATACAGGTAAACGTTCTAGGATAGCATTAATACCCCGAACTCGCTACGCCACTGATATCCAGAATCATTACAGGCCATCCAAACGTTCTAGGATTTGGCAAGTGGGGGAGGCCGTTGGGGTTCTTCGAATCATGGGGGCCAAGCATTACTGGAATGATGGGCAAAGTATAGGGTTTCAACTGGGGGAAACAGGCACTCAATAGGGGGCCATCTGATTTCCAGCCTGGCCATCTGATTTCCAGCCTGGCACATTAGGGCCTACATTAAATTTTGCTTATTTCAGCGTACGTTTTGATTCTACGATTTTCTATCACGTAATTACAACACCATTATTAGGCGACGAACTGCGACAAACGCCGCTTAACCGCAATGATCCACCTACTTAATCTAAATCAAATAAGACGAAGCGCAAAATGCGGTGACTAATAATATTATTATACTGTATTTCTGTTGACAAACGCCAGCAGTGGCTTAGCGTGACTTTTTGGGGCCTGCTGGATCTAAATCAAATAATACCCGGGCGCAAAATGCGGTCATCACCTCCTTTTGACCCTGACGAGCAAAAAAATCAATATTTCTGTTGATAAACTGAGCTAGCGGTCTTAGACCCTTTTTGGGCCCCACCCCGCCCGGGGCCAGGGGCAGTCAACAAAGTGCCCTCACGTGACGCCACTGCTGAGCAGCTGTCTTGTTTTTCCAGGGGTCCGAAGTACCGGGCCGTATACGGCCCGCCTAGACCTTTAGTCCGACCCGCGGCAAGAAATGAGGAACATGCGGAAATCTGTTATATGAATCTCTTTTTTCGCCATCTGCGTAAAAAAGACATGTCGTTTAATTATGACCTGCTTCAACTTTCAGCTGCATTACTCTTTTCCATAGATATACGCTATCTCATGGACTCAGTCATCACCAATTTCATGATTTTCTGATGGAAATCGAGGGCAAAGTATGTAGGGGCATGACCCAAAAACATATTGGAGACGCCTATATATACACTCAAATCCTGTAAATACATGTATAGTTTATATTTTCTGTAATGGTCCAGCATGCAGCAAGCAGTCCAAGACCCTGCCGTTAAACTGAATTGATATAAAAAAGACAATAATATCCAACATGTTTTCAACCGCTATACCAGTGGTCTCCAAAGTACGACCCGCGGGCCAGACACGGCCCGCCAAGTTCTGTAATCTGGCCGAGGCAAAAAATGAGGAACATGCACAAATCTTACTACAGTAAATATATTCTACTAAATACAAATTTTTGTGCTTGTGGCCCACCGAACCTTCAGAAGTCAGCATTGTGGCCTCTGGCTAAAAAAACTTTGGAGACCTCTGCTCAATACTACAGCATTAATTGGAACACAGCATTGAAAATTGTGACAGACATCGATATGATACTTAACAATTGTATCCTTACTATAAGTCTTAGCAGCAGTTACATTGCCAACCAAAAGAAACAATGATATCACATGGTTATCAAAGCTGAAATTCACCGTTGCCCTTTCTTGAACCTTATATATGTCATCACACATGTTTAAAGCTCCAAAACCAGCAAAATTAGAAAGCCACATGCAAATTATCTTCACAAACAGCATAGAGGCCGTCAATAAATGACGTCACTCGATTTTGGCAGTTTTTTGACCCTCTCCCCTCGTCACACGTCGTAACAAAAAGTCAGACCTTCAAATATGACGTCACAACGCGTTAAGTCCCCCCGTCATCTTTCCAATGTCAAAATTAATGTTTTGTTTGAAAATATCCATCATAATTATTATAGCTGAAACAATATTCAGAAACTTTTCAAATTATTTTTTAAAAATGAATCCTGGACCCTGGACTCGGGAGGGGGGAAGGACTGACAAGGCCGGGGGGAAGTCAGTTAGGGGGCTGCTGTTAGTTGATGTAGTGTGCAAAAATTTCCGGGGGAATTTGAAATTTCCGAAGGAAAAAGTGCAATATCCCACCGGAAACGGCCTAGATTAAACCCTGGCATGAACAAACCACGATTAAGCATTTTTGAATAACAAAAGCACCTATTCTTTGCGTCATCAAGTAAAGAATCCGACTTAATATCAACATAGGTAACGCAGTCAGTAAAGCAACGTCGCGCCTCAGTATCTTAACGAACATCGGTGGCAAACAGCCAGTGACAACACACAGATCATATTAATAAATAAGTAGTGTAGTCTTTCCAAGTAAAATCCCTGTAGAGAAAAGCTTTGGAATTCGTATAACACATCCAATGTCCAGGCCGCAGAGGATCGCTCGTTCAACGGCGCCGTTTTAAAGTCAGTCGGTCACAAGATGGCGCCAGGAACGCTGATCTCAATGACCTGCTTACGCTGGAAGTAGAGTACTGTGAAAGAGTATGATGTGCGAACAACATGTCATGCAGTTTCGATATTTCAATGGGTCTGCTGTCCAAAGCAGCAGGGTTTTTTTTCTATCGCCATCATACGTCGAGGTGTTTGGACTGCGTCATGGCAAGAAACGGTTCGTGCCACATCCGTCTCAGATCACCCTGAAGAACAAAAATCACGATCCGATGAAGAAATCTTCCACGATCAAACGATTTTGTGAAAAATTCACAATGAACCACATTCAATCAAGTATTTACAATCAAAACCATGCAAGTATGTAAGTACATAAAAACCTTATGAATACAGTATAGCTGGAAAGTTTGCCACAAACCTTTAGGTATGCCATTATGAGTAGCGGCAAAAGAGTGAATGGTACCAGGTAGAGAAGAGCTGGCTGAGTGGCTTGAAATAACTCCGATGAAAGTGTTGCCGTCAGCAAACCTGTGCGAAGAAAAGTCACATGGACGCTTGTATGATGGATAGTCAAACAGCAACTGCGATATAACTCAACTAATATATCTTCAGGGCGTGATTTGTAGAGGGGAAGGGGATTCCCCCCCACTGCCCAACTGCATCCCTCCTACTGCTTCATCCCCCAACCACCACATCCCCCCACTGCTACACTTCCCCAACAACTACATCCCCCAAGCTCGAAATATTCCCCCCACTGCTCCAGGTCACAAATCGCACCCTGTATAAAAGATCACAACAATTTTTAACCTAGGTAGTTTAAGTAAGTAAGTAAATAAGCAAGTAAGTAAAATCTTGTGGATTTGTATAGCTCTTTTGAAGCACAGTATAGTACCACAGTGGCTGCTTATTCTTAGGTGTTTAAGTCTTTCTTAAAATAGCCATGGGACAGTTGAATTGTCAGTTAGGCAATGGTTGATATATATCATGGCAATGAGGCTAGGTTTTACAGCTATGGAGGAAATGATCTTAGAAATTGGAAGGATTTAAGCTTAGCAGAAAATTCAAATTGATTTTCCAGTAAAAACCCATTAATATGCAGCATTGTGGCAATTACAGACACCCGAATTTCAGGGGAGAAAGATAGACAAATACCCTGGGAATCAAAAATCAAGAAGTAAAAAGTCAATCACAAGTTGTGAACGTTCAACGGAGTTTTTAATTACAACAAGGTCGTTTCTCTTACCAATAAAATATCCGATCAGACAACAATGGAAATATGTGATTTTCTGATAGTATGTCATAGGGGAAGTAGTCCGACATCACCGTTTGCAAACTGGGCCTTCTTGTATGCGTCGTATCGTAGCACGAAGCACAGGAGCAAACCCGGCATCACCTGGAACAGGTAAAAACTGTAGTATAAATTTTGTCGCATTGTTTTGCAACTAAATTCTGCTATTGTAGCTGCCAATATAGTGCTAAGAATATCAAATTAAATACTGCTGCAATTTTATTCTGTAGCCTAATAATAATAATAATAATAATAATAATAATAATAATAATAATAATAATAATGTGTGGGCTTTCTCCTGTTTCTTTTGATTTCTTTTGCAAAATAAAGATATAATAATAATAATAATAATAATAATAATAATAATAATAATAAATAATCATAATTAATAATACTAATAACAATAATAACAAATGGGTTTTGAGTGGTTTAGTAGGAACTCTCTTCTGTTTAAAGTTAAACCCATGTGAAATACTCATTTCAGTACAGGATTTTAACTCAAGATCTCTGTAACTCCATGCCATCTTATATCTCACTATGCTAAACAAGCATAAGTACAACAACAGTCATAATATAAGCCTTAGACACTAACGGTACATACATCTACACATGCATACATTTAGTATAATACTAATTTATTATTCAGGACCATAGAAACATAAGCAAATTGTTTTGATATTTCATATATGTTGTTGTCATAATAAAAAAAATTAAACCTTGAAAGAGCGATGTAAGGTCAAGAGAAATGCCAAAATAACTGAATTACACAAAAATCACAGAAGTACCGGTAAATTAATTACCCCAATAAAAGCAAAATAACTAAGAGTCGCAAACTTCAAAAAATGTTTCTGCTCTGGTCAATAACAAATAAACATTTCACCTCTAAAAACATTCAGATCTTTCAATACTAATCCTAATTGTCTAGCACAACTCTGGTTAAAAACTCGACTACTTTCGGTTTTTCTTTGAGCCGCTCTGGGAAAAACTATGAATATAATAATAATAAAATTATACATATCAGGGTGAGAGTGAGTGTGTGTGTGTGTGCACAAAACTGTAACGTGTATAATGTCTGCTCTAGGTTTTCACCTTGCTGTCACTAAAATCAATAAAATACATAAAATAAAAAATAAAATACTTTCGAAAAGTACAGCACAGCACATGATTTCCAGGTACATGAGATCAACATTAAATGACCATAAATCAATGCACATATATCCCTTGTACACCAAAGCATAACAACAGATGACGCTATTGCAGTAAACAACAAACGTGTCAAAAAGGAAATAAAAAGAAAGTCATTGTTGTCAAGGGCAAAATAACCAAGAGTCAAAACCTACATAAAACGTCTCTGCTCTGGGGATCAATAAATACTAATCCTATTATCTAGCACAACTCTGGTTAAAAAAAATAATTATAATAATAATAATAATAATAATAATAACAAGGCATGATTTAAAGTGGCTTATGAGGCTTTACTGCTTGTGTGAAAGCCACTAGCGGGTGCTAATGGGGCTTGAACCCGCTCCGTCAGCCCTCCGCTCCACCGCGCAACCCACTCTGCCATCTTCCAACCCTAGGTTAAAGTGGTTCAGGAAGGTTTGCCCTGCGTGAGAACCACTGTTGTACTATTTCAATCTAGTATCATATACTGTAGTTCTGAGGTTTATTTTGAAATCATTCACACTTGTAGCCATTACTATCTTTCTGTTTTTCTTTGAGCGGCTCTGAGAAAAACTATGAATATAAACATGTCAGTGTGAGAGTGAGTGAGTGAGTGAGTGATTGAGTGAGTGAATGAGTGAGTGAGTGTGTGTGTGTGTGTGTGCCAAAAACTATAACGTGCATAGTGTCTGTTTTAGGTTTTCAACTTGTTGTCACTACGATCAATAAAAAACAAGATTTCCAGGTGAATGAAATAAAAATCAAATGACCATAAATCAATGCACACATATCCTTTGTGCACCAAAGCATAACAAAAGCATAATAGCAGATGATGCTATTGCAGTATACAATAAGCACGTCAAATAGTCAATGAAAGAGAAGTCATTGTTGTCAATGGTGTCATTTGCATCGTGCCGTGTCAAAAACAGATAAATGCAAATCAATCAAATTAAAATGCAATCTTGAATCACTGTCTGTTTGAGAGAACATGTCTTTTGTTTCAACTCGACTTTCACTAATACAAATGTTACATTACATTACATTAAAAATTTTAAATGATCAACAAGTCATCGCCACTTACTATATCTCCCATTCCCAACATTGAGAAGTGACCACTGTTCTGCATACTGCAAAAAAAGCATTACAGGGAATGTACAGTACGCTGATTTCAAATTCTACTTTCCAGAGTACATACAGTCAATTTGACAATTTTGACAAATACAGACCTTGGCAAAATATAAAAAAATTCTATGACACTATTAAATCATGGGTACACTTTAGATTAACAGAAAACCTTGGAATAAATACATAAGAAATCTAATATGAAGACCAATGCTGAGTCATAAATTCACAGTTAATAAATAGTCTTGTGAGTGAAATTAAATAACTAATATACTAATTATCATATATGCACAGAAATTTCTAAAAATAATTTATTCTGAAATGTGCCAATTATTTATTATCATTATTATTATTATTATTATTATTATTATTATTATTATTATTATTATTATTATTATTATTATCATTATTATTATTATCAGTGCTTTTTTTTCTAGAAAAAAAGGTTTGGGAATTCATCCTTTTTTGCTCAACAAAACAGGTGTGGAAACGTTGTACCTGTACGTTCCCAAGCGCATTATTACATATCCATAATTATATATACAGTCTGGCAAAAAAGGTGTGGGAACGCTGTTCCCGTGTGTTCTCACTGAAAAGAAGCCCTGATTATTATTATTATTGTTATTATTATTATTATTATTATTATTATTATTATTATTATTATTATTATTATTATTATTATTATTATCATCATCATCATCATCATCATTATATGGTAGTTAACTCATATTAGATCATTAGCAGAGTGAAGAATTGTTTTAAGTGCGGGACAATTAAGGGGTTAACAACTTACCAAACGTTGCAACAGAGTGGTTAGGGTAAGTTCTGAACCAGCTACCCTCAGGTAGCACGGGAAGAATCCTACTAAAAGGTTAAAAGCCCCCACACCGCTATTAATTAGTGGACTCCAACTCACCTGGGAAACACAAGTTTCCCTGGAAGCGATAATTTCGGGGCCTCGTTGGTGAAGAGCAGAGGAAATCTCTTTGCAAGGAGTCCAATCTTGAAACAAGACAAAGAACATTGTCAACATCAGAAACAACACTGTGGCGTACCATTCATACAAAATGACTTCTGCAAAATCATTATTGACTCAGCCTTCATTTGCTAGATGGCGGTGGTAAATAGTAGTAGTAGTAGTAGTAGTAGTAGTAAGTAGTAGTAGTAGACTTCTTTAGCGCCATTGTAGTAGTACATCAGCAGTAGTAGTAGTCGATCTTTCGCCATTGTAGTAGTAAATAATCGTAAATAATCGTATTCGTGATCTTATCCATGGTGATTCGAGATTGTATTCCAGAGGTCAGTCAGTGAGTAGCAGTTGTGGCTGCGAAGGTAAAATGCGGGTCTGGGAAAAGCAATGGCAAACTAATCTATATTAATGGCACAAGCCACCTGCATTACTACTTGTCTAAAACTGGAGATCAGCACCAGGCCCAATGCTGGAATTCGAGTATGAGCGAACCCTTACCTTATTAATCCATCAAACACACACAATACCACCCTTCAGTAATGAAGGCCAGTAGAGGAAAACATTCCTTCAAACCACTTTGAACATTATCACATGGTTGTCTGAGTTAGCTTACCAGGGAAGTTACCGTAGTCATTGGCCTTGGTCCTGGCCTCAAGGACTCCTTAAGGACAAGTTACAAGTCCTTGGTCCTGGTCCTGACCTTAAGAGCTGAGTCCTTGGTCCTGGTCTTGGGCTTAAGGGTTGAATCCTTGCTAGCTTACATTGTTTTCATAAAACTGAAATTTTGGAACAACTGATAACCCTCTTAAGAATAACTTGACCCATCCTATTCACCCCTCCTTTCTAATAACCTTAGTGCAAAACTCATCATTCACGGTCATACGCCTGAGCAAATTTTCTTCTTCCAAGTTTACAAGTCATGCTTATTTGAATACTGGGGAAATATAATAAAACTGAAGCAGCAGCTTACTGGGTTCTCAGCCGGTCTTGTTGCCACTTTTACCATTACATTTGTACTGAAGATATATGAGGAAAAGAAGACCTGCACAAATTTAAAAAAAACCAATAAACATCAAATACAGTTGTTCAATTTCAATAAAAATAACAAATAAAATACCCTCTTTAGAGTCACACGCCTAAGAAGTTTAGAAGTTTATTTCCAATATTTCCAATATCATACATAACATTTATAACAGAACATGAAATTATATTTAAAAAATAACACCTGATTTAGCTAATACAAATAATACATATGATGGAAACAAGGAATACAATCTCATGAATGAATCTAAAATACCCTCTTTAGAGTCACACCTCTATGAATATACCGGTAATCTCAGAGTAGGTGTAACACATCTGTGTTCAAAACCCTCAGCAAATCAATCGGCAACTAGAAAAACACCGCAATAAATGCAGTGTTGTTAATCCTTGTCCTGGGATGGGGAGGAGTAGGTCCTCATCCTTATCCTCGTCCTTGAGGGTCTGCCTTGTCCTTGTCCTCGTCCTCGGGGAGTCAGTCCCGTCCTTATACTCGCTCTTGGGGGCAGTGTTTAATCTAGGCCGTTTCCGGGGGAAAAATTGCCCCTTTTCCCCCCGGAAATTTTGGAATACTACATGGACTAACAGTGGCCCCTCACAGAATTCCCCCCGGCTTTGTCAGTTTTCCCCCCCGGAATTCAGGAGTCCAGATTAAACACTGCTTGGGGGTCTGTCCCCTTGTCTTTGTCCTCATCTTTGGGGTCTATCATTGCCCCTGCCATCGTCCTTGGGGTTCTGTCCTTGTCCTCGTCCTCGGTAGTCTATCTTTGTCCCTGACCTTGTCGGGTCAGTCCTTGTTAACATCACTATAACTACACCCATAAATGTCAGATCCATATTTAAAGATCCATATTTAAAGAGGCAATAGGGTCCATTGAGCTAGTTATACCGAGACAAACTGAGGTCGTAGAAAGATCGGAGTCTTACCCAGAACACATCGTAAACAAGGAGACCGATGAGCAACAGCGTAGACACCTTTAGACTCGGGAGACGAACGAGCGCAATGAACGCGACGCAGAGCCCCATTCCAAGCGCTACAAACAACATACATGCGCAGAGCCATAACTCAAACCGCACAGAGAACACTGAATCAAATCGAAACGGTTCTTGCTATGACTATAGTAAAACATTGGCATTGATGAAGCAAGAGCAACAAGTTATAATAATTATAATAACAATAATAATAATATAATAATAATAATAATAATAATAATAATAATAATAATAATAATGTGGTTAAAAGCGGTTTAGGAGGCTAAGTAAGCCTGTGTGGAAACCACTGTTGTAACTCTCCACATTCAAATTAGCAGTGTATGCGATGATACAGCTTGGTCTGATAGAGAAACAAACTTACAATCAGGACAAATAAAACAGTTAAGAATTTTGAAGCAGCAGCAGCAAGCAAAGAAAAGACAAACAAATATCTGTAATGCTCAAAATATGATTTCTGAAGTACAGGAAGTATAATAGAAGAAGTGATATTAGGTGAAAATAGTAATTAATAGCAAATAATAACAATAATAGTGATAAATAGCAGTAATATTAGTAAGCAGTGCCAATTATGGTAGAAAATAGTAGTAATAATAGTAAATAGAATCATTAATAGTAGAAAATAGGAGTAAACAAGTAAATAGCAGCAATAATAGTAGAAATAGTAGTAATAAAAATAAATAGTAACAATAAGAGTAGATATTAGGAGACAAAAATTTAAATAGCAGCAACAATAGTAGAAATAGTACTGGTACTTTTTTCTACACACACAATTTCATTCTACAAATCATAGATATGCACCAATCAAGAGATTCACTTACATCATACTAGAAAACCTCTCATGACTAAGTGAAAGTCAGATAAAAAAAACAACAATGAACATAGAAAACATATTACAAGAAAAGACATAGAAGCTTAATTACCATAAATTTTCATTTGGTTAACATCATTATTATGATTATTCACTTAATTTGATGATAAAGTCATAGTAGTGTAACTAGAGTTGGTAGAAAATAGTTGTCAGAAGGGAAAATAAAATTCCACATAATATAATATATAATAACAGCAATAACAGTAGAAAATGGTAGCAGTGGCAGTAAATTATAATATAATAATAGTAGAAAATAATGGCAACAATTGGAGAAAATTACCGTCCATTAAGAGCCAATGGCCAGTCAGAATCCAGACGCATACAATTAGGAATGAAAGGAAAAAGGAGAGAACCTCGGCCGGAGTAAATCGACCACAACACCCAAGAGAAACTCTAGACAGAAAGAAATCAAAAGAAAAAAGTCAAGGCTATCGACCAAAACCCATGTTCAGATCACAACATGTTTCAAAATCGTGAAAGTGCCAGCGAACACCAAATTACATAAAATAAAGATCAACTTATTGCTGATTATATTAATAATCAAAACATTTATACACCACCTGCAAGTCCTATTTCCAGGAATATCAGGTTATAATAATCAATTAAAATCCTTTAACCAATATTATCTGACAACAGCCATATCCAAACGATGACAATTAATTAGCCACCAAGTGAACTAACGCTGGACCCCATGCCTGGAACGCCCTTCCACCAGCGCTACGGAACATAAAGTCACCCGTTGTTTCTCGTAAACAGTTGAAGGCACATCTGTTTAACTTGTGTTTATAATAATTGACATTAATTGTAATGCGCTTGCTAACATTAATTGATTAGGCGCAATATAAATAGCTAATTAAATTTAATTAAATTAAATTAACAAAGATGATGCATAAAAAAGAACTCCATAAAATTCTAAATCTCTGACCTCACAGTAAAAAAACTCAAAACTTGTATTCACAAAAGTTACACTAATCTTTTAATACCTATAGCAATTTCAAATTTAGATTAAGTGCCTTCGAATAAGCAGCAACTGTGGTAACACTTTCAAAGCTTAGCATGATTTAAAGTGGCTTAGGAGGCATTACTGCCTGTGTGAAAGCCGCTAGGGGCACTAACGGGGCTTGAACCCGCTCCGTCAGCCTGACGCTCCAGCAGGTAACCCACTCTGCCATCTTCCGCCCCCCCAGCGCTATATAAATTCACGAGATTTGGTTTACTTACTTACCTACTTGTAAATATAAGAAAATTTGAGCAGAGACACTGGTAGCAGCTTACTTATTGTTTGTCACGCATGGTCTCAAGATGTGTTGACACATTGGCAAGAGAAGAAAAGCAAACGCAACGGTAGCCAAGACTGCAACAACATATTAACAACATATTAACAACATATTAACAACATATTAACACATATTAACAACATATTAACATCAACAATTGATGTTCACGAAGGTTTAGAAAAGAGAACGCAGTTTGAAAATTACCGTCACAAGTGCATTCATATTTCACTAAAAAAAATATATAATTTAATTTTTTTAAATAAATAAATAAAAAATTAAAATTAAACAAAAATATAATTTCTCTGTTTAAAAAGCAATCAAAGATAGGGTAAATGTGTTGCTCTGGGCTTCAGCAGGCCCTTGCACTCAAGACTTAGAGGAAAAAATCTAATATGAGACTGAAGAAGTGATACTAGCAGAAAATAGCAATAATAGCAATTAGCAAATAATATAAATACTAGTGATAAAATACTAGTTCAAAATTCAAATCTTGACAATTTGAAACTTTGGATAAGTTCATGGGTTGTCGATACTCACTGCATCCTATCCCAGGTTTTGCTAATTCCCATGTCCAAAATCCCTCACAAAAGTCACCATAGGCACATAAGGGTTCATCCATATGGTACGTATATGCAAATAAAGGCATATTTTCAAACCCTCACTCTCCCCCGTTTGCACACTGCACATATATACGCAAAATCTTCTAAATCCAACCCCTCCCTCCTCGGTGCATACGTACTATATGGATGGACCCTAAGGAAAATTAATTTTCATAGTTTCCACACTTACCAAGTCTACGTCGTAAAACCTTACCCGCAGTACAGACAGCGAAGACCATCTGAAGAGAATCGAAGAACAGGAACATTATGAGGAGTGACAACGACGCTCCGACTGGCATCAACAGCGCCTGACATGCGTCAATCGTCTGCATGCCTTCAACAACAACCACAGACAACGATGACAAAGCATAGATTTTTTACCCGACAGATTTCAATGCTTTCATCTATTTATTATAATTAGATGAGACAACTTTATAGTACCACTGCTATTACTGCTACTGCTGCTATTACTGCTGCTACTGCTGCTGCTGCTGCTGCTACTACTACTACTACTACTTACTACTTATGACTTACTACTACTACTTACTACTACTACTACTACTACTACTATTACTACTACTACTTATAATAATAATAATAATAATAAGAAGAAGAAGAAGAAGAAGAAGAAGAAAAAATAATAACAATAATAATCAGGAACTTTAGGGTGGCGTATCGAACAGGTACTCCTAGGACACCTTCAAATTGAAAATAACAGCTTATCAGACAACAAAAGTCAATGTTCAGATAACTGTGAACAAACAGAGCAGTTTTTCAGTCCTTGTTTGAATGCCTCTAGTGCAGCGGTTCTCAACCTTTATAGTGAACTTTTAATTCAATTCCCCATGATGGGTGGCAACGGTTAAATTATTTTCGTTCACAATGTAAACTGCTAAAAATAATAATGCACCGACAGTCAAAATGTTCGAAATCGTTATTATTTAATAACAGTCTATCTTCAGGACAATTATAGTAAAACAACAGTACGTCCTTCAGATAATTTTGAACAATAACAAGAGAGACTACCCCATTTTCTGATGGTCTCGGGCGACTTTGACAAATCGTTGAATGGTTGAGAACCGCTGCTCTAGTGTCCTTGCCATAGTTAATGATGAAGGCAAACTATTCAAGACCTTTGCAACAGCCACCAGGAACTGTAGCATAGCATAGCAATATTGACATTGTGTAACATAATTACTACAGTGCATTGATATTAATCATGCCAATGGTAGAAGGCAGTCCACTAAGCACTAAATCTTGATAAACTCGCAATTTATAAGTACGATTCGTCCTAGAACTGTAAAGAATTATGTGTCAGTTATTGAGGCCTGACAACTTTTCAAGTAGCTACATAACGGCTACAGTATTGGTTACCAATCACTGATACTCAGTGGCATGCAGAGAGTGGTGGGTGCCCGGGGGGCCAAGTCGATAAAAAAATGTTTGACGATCAAGAGAAAGGTCGCTGAGTTGATTTTGGCGCCACCGCCCCCTCTGCACACTACTAATCTAATCTTGAACTTCTATAGCGCCACTTCATAATGCACAGGAGCATCAACCGATGGCACACCAAATCCAAATAATTAAAGATCCAGGTCAAATCCAGGGTATCCGGCCAGGCAACTACTGCTGATGCTATTGCATTTTAAAGAAAGCACTTTTGTTAAATAACATTACACCTATTCCAGTACACTATCCATTTAAACTTTTACGCACATTTTTAGATTTTCATTAACAACATTTAGTCCAACTACCGTAGTTTCTGTTTAGCCATTTCAAATCTACATACTTACCGTTTTAAGAACTTTTACGTTAACTTAACATTTTACGCAACTTAACGTTTTCAGTTTCAAAATAAATGTCTGATACCTATATGTGACCCAGTAATTAAACCTCCCAGGCCTGCACTGGGTTGTGACCCACAGTTTGAGAAGCACTGTATTGTAATGTTTCTGTCCTGTCTATGAGAGTTCGTGATATCAGGACATTATTCAAATTAACACATCATCTAGTGTAATGAAATTCTATGGTTCACTGTTGCACCTAATAAATAATTTGTTGTTAACTTCCACAGGTGCAAATTCAAAACAGGCTTTCGTTTTGTTCGAGCGGATTCGTTTAAATCAGTCCCGACAATTGTCAGCAGTAAAATCAGGAAACGTCAAAACCACAGTTCTACGGTAAACGACAGCAAATCAATGCAGTGGCGGCTCCAGGATTTGGCAAGTGGGGGGGCCGTTGGGGTGGCAACTTCTAAATCATGGGGGGCCAACCATTTGTTGTTAGGTATGTAGTATTAAGTACAGTAGCGTCATTTGACACTTTTCTTGGGGGCGAGAAAATTTTTTGCCAAATTTTATGCAAATTTTAGGCAATTTTTTGCAAATTTTAGGCAATTTTGGGGCAATTTTGGGGCCAATTTTGGCAAATTTGCAATTTTTAAATATTTTTTGGTAAATTTTTATATATAGTATAGTATATATATATATAGTATATATATAGTATAGGGTCTCAGCAGGGGGGCCACTGGGGGCAGTATCTCAGTAGGGGGCATGGATCCCCCTGGTCCCCCCGGTGAAGCTGCCACTGAATCAATGGCGAGAAAAACGCGTCCACGCTTACCGTTTTCAGTTTCATTTGGAGGGCTTCCGTTGGACCCTTGTACGCCCGAAACAAACGAAGATGAACTTTCTGATGAGGATTCTTTCTGTTTCTGCCTATCTCGGTGCTCCTGCTCAATGTTCAAAGACCTAAAAGAGAACCATCAATAGACAACATTCTGAATCTCATTCTGGGATATTTTTACAACCCCTAATACCCCCTCCCCAACACCCACCCCCAATTTTTGAGACCGACACACCCCAATTTTTTCCAATCCGAGTCTGAGATGCACCCCTAACACCCTCCAACACCCTCCCCAATTTGAGACCGACACACCCCCAAATTGATAATCCTAGAAATAACCCTGATTTCATTTCATAGAATTTCGCATCAGGCAATATAACTTGAACATGGGCGCTTGCTGCCCCCTTCTTGAAAATGCAAATTAATTTTTTTAACTAACTATATTTTGGCAAGAAACCCATATTTTCACACTAAAACACAGCTTAATTAAAAGTACAACAGTACCTGAATTGGTGGGTTGGAAGATGGCAGAGTGGGTTACGCACTGGAGCGGTAGCCTGATGGAGTGGGTTCAAGCCCCGTTAGCTACACTAGTGGTTTTCACATGGGCAGTAATGCCTACTAAACCACTTTAAATCATACTATGTTTGTGTAAACTATGTTTATGTATGTTGTCTGGATTTTACAGGTCTGGCATTCAGGCAATCTTTTAAAATTGTCAAATTTTGCTTTTGAAAACAATGTCATTATCAAAAAGACTAACAAATATAACCCAAATAAATACACAAGAACAATACAGTGAAAGACCCATTGGGTAACCCCCCCCGACATAAGCTTGAACCTAAGGAATTAGAAACACCGTTATGGCAAAGTTTTTAATTAAGATTGCATTTCATGGGAACTTATTGTCAGAGAAATGTTTTTACCAGCCAAAGGGCGAACACCAAAAATGTTTAACAAAGAAAATATTTATGCACACCCACCCAACAGTGATGAAGCACATTGTGCAAAATACAGGGCGGTGCAACAAAAACCGGACTTGTCACATTTAGGGTTGGCATTTAAAAATTATGCACTTCTATAGCACCAGTTCTAATACCTAAGGGTATCAATCGATGGTACTTCAAATCCATCCGCAAAAGACCAGATCATTCCAGAGATCAGTCAGAGGGAAAGAGTAAAAGAGTACGTCAGAGGTAAGGTTTTTTGCGCCACCCTGTATATAAATATATATATATACAGGGTGGTGGAAAAAACCTAACATTTACAACCTCAAATAACTGTTAAAATCAAACAACCTAGAAGTGAATTCAATTCTTGATTTTCAATCGTGCAAATAATTACGTATGCCAATTTTTTTGCAGTAAAGCTTAGAGGTTGCTTGTATGAGATACATCATATAAGGCGTCAAGTCCTTGAAGACAACCCCATTGATTCAAGGCAACATCTTGAGAAAAATCCATCATGTAAATTATCCACACAAAGGAATATAAAATTCAAGACAAGGCCATTGACAAAAAAAGGTACAAGTGAATCAATTCGTACGTCAATTCGGTGACTGGCGTAAACCGTGGCCATGCATGACGGCATTGATCATCTTGAAGGTCATTCAAATTTTAAATCAATGTTCTGATTATGATTACACTAGACCATAAAAACCAGCAACACAAAATCGAAGGCACAAGAAGGTAGCGCTGATTTGGGGGGGGGGGAAGAGTGGTGGGCGCCCGGGGCCAAGTCGATAAAAATTTTTTGACGGTCAAAAAGAAAGGTCGCCGAGTCAATGTTGGCGCCCCCCGTCTGGTCAGCGCCCGGGGCTACCGCCCCACCGACCCCCCCTTTGCATGCATCAGGGTCAAGGTAATCTGAGTGAAAGTAATGAAAAAAAATTGTGTCTTACCTGAAGCTACCGTAGACTATCAGGAGTATGGAGATGACGAAGGTCGACACTCGTGAAGAGTCGAACACAGAATAAGTGCTAGAGAAAATAAACTCAACTTCATCACACTTTATTAATTATTAGTATCACATTATTTAAGGCCTTTAGCCTATTCCAACTTACATCAAAACCAGCTTTAAAATTCTATACACAAGTTTATCTTTATCTCCTTATTGACAGTCAGTCAGTCAGCCAGCCTATCAGTCAGTCAGTCAGTCTGTCTGTCTGCCTGTCCGTCTGTCTCTGTCTGTTTTCTTTGAAATCTCATTTCCTCTAATTACCGGTAATTAGGCCTACAGATGCAACTTGCCAATCTAACGTGTAGCTTGTGGTGGAGCCCCTCACAAATGGTTGGACATAATATATCAGTAATTCAATTATTTCATAGGTAGGCACAAAACTAATTCATTTATTATATATATATATATATATATATATATATATATATATATATATATATATATATATATATATGTGTGTGTGTGTGTGTGTGTGTGTGTGTGTGTGTGTGTGTGTGTGTGTGTGTGTGTGTGTGTGTGTGTGTGTGTGTGTGTGTGTGTGTGTGTGTGTGGGTGCATGCAGTTTTATTTCCTCTCCTCACAGTTCTTGTGCCCAGCTTTGCCACTCACTGGATCAGAGATGTCACTACCAACATCACTTCGCATAACTAACAACTTATCATCTTTCCGATCTGGCCTTAAAACACATCTGTTTGACTTGGCTTATCCCCTTTAGATTGCTCTCCCGCCGTTTTCGGACTGATCTTCTGGCTTGACCTGGCTCTAATGCTATTTGGATTCGGTGTGCCATCGGCTGATGCCCTGGGCATTATGATAGTGGCGCTATAGAAGTTGATTGATTGATTGATTGATGATTGTCCATGCATCCATTTTTTAGAACCCAACCCAACCAATGCCGGCAATAGTTACTTGACCCAACCCAATCCACCGTAATACATTGCAATTTCTTAAACCGTGACTTATTTTCTGACCCAACCCTGCCATTAAATATATGGTAAAGTCTGCCCCAACCCAAACCAACCCATGGGTTAACCCAACCCATGGCCATCTCTGTTCTGGATCTCTGATTTGGGGAAAAAAGTCCACCATGAACACAGTAACCCAGCAATATTAGGCACAGCCATCGTTCCATTCAAACCATTGAAGCTGAATGGCTTATTAAGCATTATAAAATAACCCTTTAGAAATCAATGCAACACAGAAAGAATAAAAGTAGAATAAAAGAATAAAAAATAAAAAAAGAATATAAAAAACTCACAACAACAACAATTGTATTGTAACAGCATAAGACCAAGTCTATCCGGATGGCATTTCCTGTGGCCATTAGTGAGCTAATGTGGTCGGTCAAGCATGACCTGTACAATGCCTTATTATTGCACAAAATGCAATGAAATAAGCACCACACCTAGATCGATTTTCCATGACAAAGAGAAGGGAAATCAATTACCGTTACTGCTATTTGAATGTCTCTCTTTTGTGATATTGACAAAATCCACATGATTTTGAAATCTATGAAATTCACTATGAATGAAATGCAATATCTTGTATAGGTTCTGTTGCATGAGTGCTTGTGAAAGGTGAAAGGTCATGAACCAGTTTTGTTTTAATGCACCACCCCCGCCCCACCCAGTGTTTAATCTAGGCCGTTTCCGGGGGGGAAATTGCCCTTCCCCCCGGAAATTTCAAATCCCCCCCGGAAATTTTGGAATACTACATGGACTAACAGCGGCCCCTAGCAGAATTCCCCCTGGCTTTGTCAGTTTTCCCCCGGCTTTTTCAGTTTCCCCCCCAAAGTCCAGGAGTCTAGATTAAACACTGACCCCACCCCACCCCCAACCCCCCATCGTGTTATCGAACTCTTGTCCTGTACTGCGTTCTTTCAGCTAAAAAGTTCATTTCGGTGTATGTGGTGTGGCTGCCTTGTCAGGTAGTTTTCATAGCATCTAATACCAATGGGTAACCACAGTACTGCTCAAAAAATTGTGAACACGCGTGGATTTCGAAGTAAAATGAAGTTTAAGGCTTGTTAAAACATTGCAATCACAACCAAGAACACCAATACTGTATTTTTCATTAATGATACTATTCTACGATTGATGTACAGTAGGCTGTAGATATGCAAAAATTCAGAAGAGTGTTGAAACGAATTTCATCCACATTTTCTTGTGTCCCCATCTTCATTGCATCAAACGGTACTAGAACAGTCAATATATTCTGCCTCAGTTTTATTCTAGAGCATTTGAAATGCCACGAAAAATAGTGAGCTATGTCAAACGACACTATACAAAGTCTTCCAGAAATCTATTCTGTCAAATGTCTACAAAGTCGATTGAGAGATAAGAGGGTCTTAAGAAAGCTGGTTTCTTGTATCACAGGTTTTATAGACCAGAAAAAATATCTTAAAATTGATACTCTGACATTGGACTGTGGAAAGACTATTGCTACAGTAGGCTATAGATATGCAACAATTCAGAGGAGTGAAGAATCGAATTATATCCACATTTTCTTGTATCCCCATCTTCATTGCATCAAACCGTGCTAGAATAATCAGTATATTCGTTTTCTATTTTATTCTAGAGCGTTCGAAATGCCACGAAAAATGGTCAACTATTTCAATCGACATTATAGTCTTTATAAAGTCTTTCAGAAATCTATTCTCTGTCAAATGTCTACAAAGTCAATTGAGAGATAAGAGAGGGTCTTCAGATAGCTGGTTTCTTGTATCACAGGTTTTATACACCACCATAGTATTATAGAATTGATACCCTGTTTGACATTGGCCTGCAGAATGACTATTCCTATTGAAACTGTAGCTCACCATTTTTCGTGACATTTCGAACACTCTAGAACAAAATTGGGGCAGAATATATTGACTATTCTAGTACGGTTTGATGCAATGAAGATGATGCAACTGAACCACTGCCTCACTGGTCTTACTCTCATATGCCACCCTGGCACTGACCAAGATGAAAATCTGTGACACCAAGGAGTAAATCTGTGACACCAAGGAGTAAATCTGTGTCGATGCCAGGGACATTACTAAAATCAGTTTAATCAGGGTGTTTATTGAATGTGCTTGATGTTAGAGTGTGGTTAATTAAATAGATAACAAAGAGAACATAGTTACCGTAAAATGGTATCATAAATAATAAATGTATTAAATAAAAAAATAGCTTTATAGAAGTTCAACGACAATGATGATGGTGGTAGTGGTGGTGGTGGTGATGATGACGACGACCAGGGCGCGATTTGTAGTAAGAAAGAGGAATCTTTCCCACCCCACTGCCACACTACACCCCCTACTGCTAGATCCCCACAGCTACACCCCCCACTGCTACATTTCCCCAACAACTACATACCCCAAAGCTCGACATGTCCCCCAGGGATATTCTTACACCCCTAACACTTCTCCCCACCCCCCCCCCAATTTTAGGTCAACACCCCCAAAAATTGGTAATGTGACAATGGTATGCATACAAAATGCATACTAATTAGCTCCGGACACCCCACCCCCTCCAATTTGAGGTCTACATCCCCCAAATTCACAATCCTAGAAATATCCCTGCCCTTTCCCCCCACTGCTCCAGGTCACAAATCGCACCCTGACGACGACGACGATGATGATGATGATGGCAATGATAGTGAACACTTACACTATATACGCCGACTGGTCGCTGCTTCCATCCTGGATGAGGATATCGGCCTTTCCCTCCACCTGGTTGGCCATCACCTGTTCCTGGAAGAGGCGGTCGCGGCCAATTATCCAAATCAGAAGAGAGGCGGAATTCGTGGGAGAATTCGGCGGTCACCGCTGTCTCCTCCCCAAAAATAGATCTATTCCCCCAACGTCCGCCGCCAACTGACCGCCGACATTTCGGAATTCTTCACTCTTTGGCGGCGCACACGCCATCCCCCATGGAACTCACGAGAGTCTGGTGGTCAGATTTTGCGGGGCTACGCAAAACGCCGCTCCACCCTCAAAGACCGCGCACCGTGCTTCGCGTACAACGGCTGAGGCCAGAGACCGTATTTACCGACTTAAGGCGGCCACCCTGCGTTCCATTGCACTGTACCTCGCGTCAACGAACGGGCAATATAGGGAAAAGATTGCAGCCTTTTCAACGTGCTAGCATCAAAGACCCCCCTGTGGCCAACGGAGACGCATTCGGGATCGGCTAGCCAGCCAGCCTCTCGATCTCGGCTCTGCGGGGCTCCATACAGCTTCAGCTGCTTCGAGACCCGCCGGCACACTACTCTTCAACGCCCACCGCATCCAAGCAGAGACCGAACACCGGCTCCGGGGATGCTCAGGCCCAGAGGCTTCTGCCTCCGCAGCCTGTGCACCAGACTCTCACGCTCAGCCGGGGCTAGAGCACGTGACCGCCTGACGGAAGGCCGGCAAACGACATTGCGTATCGTAAGGACCTACGGCGCAATAAATATTATAATAATAATCTTTATTCGTGACAAGCACAGCATCAAAAAATAGTACACAAACAAGGAAAAACACAAATCAACTGAACAAAAACCAAATAAAATCAAACTAATAATAAACTAATAAACTAAGCACAAACTTTACACAGTACAGCCATTAGCACTGCCCATCTATGCTATGAATAAAAAACAGAAGTGGGCGTATTGCATCGAGTGCGATAATTTTTTTCTTAGGCTGGCTCACTGCTTACTGCTAGAAAATAGGACTAAACTGACAATCCGATAAATGGAAGCATTGATACTTGTTTGACTTGATCATTTTGATTTTTTAGAGTAAACGTTGTTAGGCTTTATGGATCCGGTTTGGTCCAATTTAATCGTTAATCTCAGCCTGACATCATGACATTATTTCCTCTCTATTTGTTTATTCTAACTGTTCATTTCTTTTCCCCTAAGCTTGATATACGAAAACCGATTAATCATTGGACCTACCGCACTGCCGTTGATTAATACTCACATTTAAACAAAATTCCTATCTCCTTTTCCTTAACCCTCCGTTGTTCACATCTTCGTCTTCGCCGTTCGCATTTCCATCTCACCCGACGCACAGATATCATTATCATCCTTCTCGCTCTTTCAGGCGATATCCACCCAAATCCCGGACCATCCCAATCACACATGACACTATGCACTCTCAACATCAGATCCCTCACTAATCCTCAACACACACATTCACTACACGAACTTGCTAACACAAAATTAGACCCCTTCTTTCCAATACACATGCTTCACTCCTCAGCCATAGACATAGTTGCACTAACTGAAACCTGGGTATCTCCGTCTACAACTTCATGCCAGTTGATCGAGGCAACCCCACCTGGCTTTTCCCTCTTGAGCTTTCCCCGTTTGAAAAAAATTTACCAACTGTTCTTCTAATCTAGGTGGAGGCACTGCTTTTCTTATTCGTGATCATATACAAATTAGCAATTCCTCTTCAATGAATTTCTCTTCATTTGAATGCTCATTAGTCACCCTCAATCTTCCTCTCTCAAAACTAACTATTTTTAACATTTATCGTCCCCCATTATCATCAAAATACTCAGCCTCATTTGTGACATTCCTTGATGAATTTACCTCTTTTTTGGGCTCTGCAGCTACAACTCCACACGAATTCTTAATTACTGGCGACTTTAATTTACACGTGGACAAGAGTGATGATCCTAACTCTACCCAATTCATGCAGCTGCTCACACAGACAAACCTCACGCAACACATATCTCTTCCAACTCACACTTTTGGACACACTTTAGATCTACTTATCACGTCATATTCTTCATCATTATCTCCAATCTCAGCAATTAGTCAAGTCTCTCCATCTGATCATTTTCCCATCTTCACCATTTTAAGTATCTGCTCACCAACTCCTCCACCTCGTGGCACCTACTCATTCCGCCGTCTCAACAAAATTGACATTGCCTTGTTCTGTGATAACATTAAGTCATCTGACCTAATTACTAACACCCTACTACCCTGTCATCACTGATCGATAAATACAATTCTGTGCTTTCTGGTCTTCTCAATAAACATGCTCCTATCATCACTAGACCTTTTTCGTCTCATAACAGCAAACCCTGGTATAACTCTTTCATTCATGCTTTCAAGTCATTTCGCAGACGTCTTGAGCGAACCTACCATAAAACACATTCTCCATCTGACCTTTTAAATCTTCGTTCCACCACCAACCGCTATCATAATCTCCTTACATCTGCCAAAAAGAAGTACTATTCTAACATCATTTCAACAAATAGCTCAAATCCACGTAAGCTCTGGAAAACTGTAAATGATCTTTTTCCATCGCAAAGACTCAAAACCTCTCCCTCAATCCATTTCCCTGTCAGAACTTGCTGAATCTTTTGCTAAGTTCTTCTCTGTAAAAATTTCCAAGATTCGCAGTGTCCTCAAGTCTTTCACTATTACTCAAACCACCTCTCCTCATTATCCTCCTCCCCACAACCTCCATGCAATTTATCCAGCTTCACTCCTACAACTGAAGAAGAGGTATCCAAACTTCTACTATCCTTGCCAAATAAACAATGTGATCTAGATCCCATACCTACCTCTTTACTCAAACAGTGTGCCACCGTGCTTACGCCTATTATAACTAGAATCATCAACCTCTCTCTTATCTCAGGCACTTTCCCATCCGCATTCAAAAACTCTTTTGTCACTCCTCTCCTAAAAAGCCTGGTCTTGACAGAGAAGATCTCAATAACTATCGCCCCATCTCAAATCTTTCTCTTCTATCAAAACTTACTGAAAAAATTGTGCTTTCCAGACTGAATGAACACCTTTCAAGTAACTCACTATATAATGCTCATCAATCTGCCTACACTAAACATCACTCAACTGAAACTGTCCTCGCCTACATTTATGACAGACTCTTAACTGCAATTGGTCTTTCCAAGTTACTGGCCTTTGTCTCCTTGATCTCTCTGCAGCATTTGATACCATAGATCACAAAATTCTGCTCGAGCGACTCTCTCTCTGGTTTGGCATATCTGAAAAAGCTCACAACTGGTTTGCATCTTATCTCAAATCTCGGTCTTTTCAAGTGCCCTGTCTTGGCCAAATTTCTCTTTCTCATATTATAGATTATGGAGTGCCTCAAGGATCTGTTCTCAGGCCTGTACTGTTCAGCCTTTACACCACACCACTTTCATCTCTAATTAATTCCCTCAAATTAAACCACCAACTCTATGCCGATGACGTTCAGCTATTCCTTTCCTTCTCACCTCTTTCATTCAATGCTTCTATTATTGAGCTTGAATCTGCATTCTCGTCAATCTCTGCATGGATGTCATCTAATCTCCTCGCTCTCAACCCATCTAAGACAGAGTTTCTTTTAATCGGACTACCCCAACAACTCAAAAAATTGACAATCCTAAACTAGTTTTGGCTCTGACACCACAATAATCCCTGTTCCAACTGCTAGAAATCTCGGATTCAAATTTGACTCTTTTCTAAACTTCGAATCACAAATCTCCCAACTTTCAAAAGCCTGCTTTATTCATATTCGTGACCTTCGTCGCCTACGTCCTTGTCTTGATATTAAGACTGCGTCCACAATCGCCACCTCTATAGTCCACTCCAAATTAGATTACTGTAACTCCCTCTACTATAACCTTCCCAAAGCCTCCATCAACAAATTGCAATCAATACAAAATGCTTTAGCTCGTGCTGTTACTATGTCACCTAAATTCTCCCATATTTCACCCATACTAAAATCATTACATTGGCTTAAAATAACTGAACGTATCCAATATAAGATAATAACACTTACACATAGCTCACTTCAGTCATCAAAACCTGTCTACCTTAGATCACTATTAACCCCTCAGCCTCCTCGACCCACACGTTCGTCATCTCATCTCACTCTGTCACGCCCGCTAAATCAATCATCCCTGAAAATTTGCAACCGTGCCTTCTCATACGCTGCACCTGAACTCTGGAACTCGATCCCAGCTTCCCTTCGCACACTTGGACACTTTAAAACAATAAAATCTGATTCCTCATTTCCTATAATTCCCGCACTATCTCCTCAAGTCTTCAGGTCTAAGCTTAAATCCTTCCTGTTTCTGAAATCATTTCCGCCATAGCTGTAACAACCTAGCCTCACTGCCCTTCGGATATTGACTATTGCCTGGCTGATCCCACACCTTTCCTATAGCTATTTTAAGAGAGGCTGAGCGCCTAAGAATAAGCAGCTACTGTTGTGCTGCTTTCCAAGGCGCTATAGAAATCCACGAGATTTTACTTACTTACTTACTTAATTTCATCGTAAGCCTACTGTACGCTATTCCATATACTCAGTCATCGGCAATTTCGTGATCTCCTGATGGAAATCGAATCTGAGTTTCCAGACCAACCCTACGTACTTCATTACTTCAATGAAAAGGCTTATCTGGATATCTATGCACTATGGCTGTGGGAAAGTCATCCCGAGTCAATTTTTTAATTAAATCTTCGTAGTGAGATTGAAATACTCTCAAATGTCAGGAACCGTCCTCTTATGTTGTTAATAGAAAGCGAATAACTTCGGAAACTAGCATTTTTCAGTAGATTTATAATTTATTCGTGCATCTTCTTAACGATTTTAATATTCGAATACAATTCTCCCATATTTCACCCATACTAAAATCATTACATTGGCTTAAAATAACTGAACGTATCCAATATAAGATAATAACACTTACACATAGCTCACTTCAGTCATCAAAACCTGTCTACCTTAGATCACTATTAACCCCTCAGCCTCCTCGACCCACACGTTCGTCATCTCATCTCACTCTGTCACGCCCGCTAAATCAGTCATCCCTGAAAATTTGCAACCGTGCCTTCTCATATGCTGCACCTGAACTCTGGAACTCGATCCCAGCTTCCCTTCGCACACTTGGACACTTTCAAACAATAAAATCTGATTCCTCATTTCCTATAATTCCTGCACTTTCTCCTCAAGTCTTCAGGTCTAAGCTTAAATCCTTCCTGTTTCTTAAATCATTTCCGCCATAGCTGTAACAACCTAGCCTCACTGCCCTTCGGATATTGACTATTGCCTGGCTGATCCCACACCTTTCCTATAGCTATTTTAAGAGAGGCTGAGCGCCTAAGAATAAGCAGCTACTGTTGTGCTGCTTTCCAAGGCGCTATAGAAATCCACGAGATTTTACTTTACTTACTTTTTTTTAATGTAAAGCGGCACTCATCTGCTATTTGTACTCCATGGTTAAAGAAATTGACATTTATGAAAATCCATTGACGTCTATTAATAGAGAGATGGTACTTCATATCCATCCACAAGGGGCTGTCCATTAATTACGTCAACAATTTAGGGGGAGGGGGTTTCAAAAAGTTTGACAGTTGTTGACAGGGGGAGGGAGGGGTCAAGAGAATTTGACGTCAACAATTTCACTTTTTCAAATAATCAAAAATAGGAAATTTCATAGAATACTACTTATTACAATGGAAACAAACATGGAAAAATGTCATCACCACATTTTGACACTCGATGAGCAAAAATGTGAAAAATGGTCATCACCACAAAAATAATAACATTGTTATTGGGACCTATCATTGATCTTGGGAATCAAAAGTTAACATAACATGGTTTAAAGTGATTCAGTAGGGACTGCCCTGTGTGAGAACCACTGTAAGTTGTTGACTTAATTATGGGGGGTAAGTGAAAGTTGACAGTTGTTGACAAGGGGGAGGGGTCAAAAATTGTTGACTTAATTAATGGACAGCCCCCAAAAGACCAGGTCATTCCAGAGATCAGTCAGAGGGAAAAAGTAAGACTGACTAGTGACTATGGAGGAAAAACTCGTATGTACAGTTCTAATAGTGCTAATAGAGTTCTATCAATGCCTTCCATTTAATCAGTGTATTCATTTAAAACGGTTAGCCTGTGAATTAAATTCTGCCTTTGTTACTACACTGTATTATACTAGAATTCATTACTTCAACCTAAATAAGTACATGCAATGGCGCAAAGTAAATATCGTCTATAAAACTATTTGCACAACTCAATTACTGTATCAACAAGCATTGGGCATTGCTCTTCAGTAACGAAGTGGCATGTTTAAGGGCCATCCATATATTACATATGCATTGAGGGGAGGGGTAATTGGATTCAGGAGATTTTTCGTACCGATGCATATGGGGGGGGAAAAGGGTCTTGACTGAATGCGTACAATTGCACAAATTTATATATAGCCGCCTATGTAATGATTAAAAAAACAACCACCCATGCAGAAGACTGGTTGAAATTACACATTAGATTTGAACACAATTATTGTTTCACTGGCAGGCAACAGGGGGTCATGAGAATTTTTCACATTCTAGCACTTGTTAGAATACATTTCTTGATTTTCTTAGCTATGGCAACTTTAGTCCACTGTATGCCTTGCAACTATGGCTAAATATTATATATACAAATGTACAGGGAGCTACAGAGGGAGGGGCCTGCAAATGACTTTTGAGTAATATATGGATGTAATATATAAGTAATATATGGATGGCCCCTTGGGGCGTAGATTAGAAGATGTTCTCATAGAACTAAAAACGAATGACAATTTCTGTCAGCGTCAGACGTGCAACGATGTAAACGCGCGAAGAGAATGTCTTGATTCAGGAAAATATGTCTTAATCACAGTACGACAACCTGCAGGTCCGACATCATTCGCTTCACGATGAGGCTGTCCACACTTTTTGCCTGGAAAATTATTAAACAGCTATTAGTTATTGCTTATTCAATTATTGCTTTTTATTACCAAAAATTACCATGAAAATGTACGATAAGAAGTCAGAAGAAAAGATTAAAGTGAAGAATCAAAAATGTTCTGACTGACTGAATGGATTTATGAGTTTAGAAGATGGAAAAGTAAAGTCAAAGCAAATTCTGTATCAACGGCAGAAATGAAATAGAACTAAAAGTGGCCGAATAGTGAGAGACCATGGAAACTTCATTGCCTGACCTATATTGACATTATTAAAAATATTCCTTCCTTTTTTTAATCATTTGGAAACTGGTCTGCTTGCCTTTGACTGAGATGAAAATTTTCATTTTGTACCCATCACATGCCATATGACTCGATCACTGTCACACGTTATAACCGAGTCCATTATAATGAAGTTCTACTGTAGCTATTACCGCTATTTACTACCAAAGGCACACTATCCAAGAAACATACAGTCAACGGCACACTGCAGCCGAAATGTACACATTTTAGTTTTTAACGCTGCATTTGTATAGGTCTACTAGTAATAGGCCTATATATTATACTCTAGTCTAGTATACAGTAAAATATTGACTATTGTTCTCAATAAGTACATATTTTCTTTGCAATCTGTATCACTATTTCATGCTCAACTTCATTGAAGAGATATAATTTAACTTACAATTAACAATCAATACAGCATCGTTATTATTTTACTATTGTCCAACATTTTGCCACGGCCCACCTCTACCCGTTGCTGCGGCACAGTTGTGTGCCGCGGCACACAGGTTGGAAAGCACCGACCTAAGGTATTATAATAATACATATAAACAATCCCGAAATACATACGAATTCAGTAAAATAACACTGTCTAACTAATTTAAGAAACTTGGATCATAGTCATCATCACCACCAGCTCCACGAGGCACACTACAGGGTGGCGCAAAAAAAATGCACTAGCCACATTTAGGTTTGCATTTAATATAGTCCGGTTTTTTTTGTGCCACCCTGTAATTTTGTTTCACCTTAGGTCCTTAGCTTGACATAATGGATTGGTCATTGGGTGTAATGTGGTCATCTTGTTGTGTAGAGGCCTGATGGAGTCGACCATGGTCACTGTTGTGCTCTATGGCCGAGTATCTCGTGTCAAGAAACTTCTGAAGATGGATCTTAGAATAGAAAATAAATAAATAAATGTACAATAATGCAATGACAGCATGCTTCGAATCAAGTGAAATCATGAACAAGAAATTATGATTCTATATTTAGCCCGACCAGTGTTATGTATGTAGTAGGGCTGCACTGAATAGTCTATTCGTATTCGCTTCGGCGCCGAATAGTGTGACGAATAGTCTATTCGTATTCGCTTCGGCGCCGGGATAGTGTGACGAATAGTCTATTCGTAATCGTTCGAATAGTGGTGGTCAAAACGAATACGAATAGTGGTCACATGACATTAAAAAATTTCATATAGTTTAATACTTCTGCTTAGTAAATTGAACTAAATTCAATAAATTCCAGTGATGTTAATCCTTGTCCTGGTCCTTGTCCTTAAGGACTCCTTAAGGACCAATTTGAAGTCCTTGTCCTTGTCCTCGTTCTTGGGGAGTCAGTCCTCGTCCTTATCCTCGTCCTTGCAGATCGGTACTTGTCCTGGTCCTTGTAACTTAGTCCTTGAAAAGTCCTTATAAGGACCAAATTACTTGTATACCATTTCAATTGTACTGATAATTATATTCCAAGGTAAGAGTAGTATGTGGATTTATATTTAGGCTACATAAGTTACTCTAAAATGTTTAGTCATTGTTTCCTTTACAATACCAGTTGAGGAGTTGATTCTTTAGCAGAATTCTTTGTTGCCCAGCGACGTTGGTTCCAGTTGAACGAGTGTTTTTGCAAAACGGTCTCATAATTAGACCTTACCGTGTGTGCATGACTGATCAGCTTCTTGAAACACTTGTTCATTTATTATTATTATTATTATTATTATTATTTATTATTATATTAAACTTGACAATTTCTAAAGCGTAGTAACATAGCTAGGTGGCTAAAGTCAAAGGCGCATTTGAAACGCAGCATTGCTGTTGACTAGACTATGTTTTACAACATTCTTTTTTTCCCTTTCTAATTTTGTGATTAATTGAAATTGTGTTTGTTTTCCTTTCTGACTTTTTGTCTGACAGAAGTTGGTCCTTGTCCTTGATCCTTGTCCTTGGGGTCAGTCCTTGTGGTTCTTATGCTTGCGGGGTAACGTCCTTGTCCTCGTCCTTGGAGGGTCGGTCCTCGTCCTTATCCTCGTCCTTGGGGGTTCGGTCCTTGTCCTTATCCTCGTCCTTGGGGGGTCAGTCCTTGTTAACATCACTGATAAATTCAAGTGCCAGAGATAACATTTTGTTCTATTTTCCTAGCCAAATAGCGCTATACAAATGTATATTGCGAACTTGCGCTAAAAAAACTAATTCTTTATACGTAGTAGTAGTATTATAATAGCACACAGCACTATTGTTGACCTAATTATGGCGACTTGCAGCGGGAGAGGTATCGTATACACTATTCGTATTCGTTATTTGTCGAATAGTGAAACGGACTATTCGTATTCGTCCGAATAGCTAAAAACCCTATTCGGTGCAGCCCTAGTATGTAGCATCATTAACCCCTTAACTGGGGATCCCGGATATATCCGTCCAGTTTACATTGAGTTACAGTTAAATACACGGTTAAGGGGTATAGGGTCCCAACAGGGGGCACTGGAGGAGCAGACACTCAATAGGGGCACGGGACCCCGGGTCCCCTGTAGAGCCGCCACTGAACAGAACGCAAAGGTCATCAGACGGTTCTCGACCCACCTGTATGAAAAGGTTCACTTCGTCCTGGACGACTCAGGTATGGAAAGTTTCCGCCGTTTTTAAGATGCGCTCTCCTTGCCTCCGGGTAACACTTGCACATCTCCTCCTTGACGCTTGGACGCAATGCACTGTCATCATTAACCTAAAATATCAGACCATTAGAGGCAGTCGTAGAAGATCCGAGTCGATAACTTCTATAGCGCCTCTAAAATATTAGCACACTTGGCATCAGTCGATAGTTGCTTTAAGTACCATGTCACTGAATCATGGGCGTCCGCACATTAGGGCAAGAGGGGGCACTTCCTCCTCTTCGAAAATGCAAATACCAATATTTCACATTGAAATTTGAAAACCTTGCTAAAATATTTACTGGTACTGTGACCATTGTGTTAAAATGTTTTGCCCCTCCTGGAAAAATTTCTGTGGGTGCCCATGCACTAAATAAGCATCTGCTTTCAGTTTCCTAGACCAGGGGCATTCAACTAAATTTCGTGAAGGGCCAAATTTTTCGTGCCAGTTGCAAAAATTTATTACTTTAAAATGTAGTTCATAGGTAAGAGAGAACTGTTACTCAATGAAACAAAGCCATGTAAGACATTTTTGATAATCGCATAACTGTTGTAGTTCGAATAGGGGGTCCGCCCCCTCTCCCCCATGCACCCCGTGGATACGCTAATGAATAGCATACATCCATGATCATGACTGAGACATCTCGGAGTTTCTGTGGCTGAACGTAATCCTCCGCGCAGTTCAACGTCAAACGTGACGCCAGTTCTGATTGGTTCAGGCGCTCAAGCTGCAGTCAGACATCAAATAAATCAAACACAGACAATCAATCACAACAATCAATATCAGACAATCGTATCAATCAAAATCAGACAATCATATCAATCAAAATGAAACAATCATAACAATCAACCATTCAAGCTGCAATCAGACGTCAAATCAATCAAAACCAGGCAATCAAAGCAATCAATATTAGACAATCATAGGAATCAAAATTCAACAATCATATTAATTAAATATTAAACAATCACGTCAATCAACTGAATATGATTTTACACACTTACTGTACATAAGAGAAAACATATAGAGCACAAAGTTAGAGTAAAGCGCAATCAACATTTTGCCAACATTCATACATACAGTAAGCGTGGTTGGGTGGGATGGGTGGGCAGAGGTAGGTCGATGGGTGGGTGATACAAGAAAAATATGTTATCCAGTGACTAATCATCATCATCATAATCATCATAGTTGTTTTCTGCCAACTCATTTCAATACAGACGAGAAACACTTTGGTTCCTGGAACATTCGGTGCGGAACATTTGCCGGAGTTCGGCACCAAAATTTTATAATGGAAGACATTTTGCGGATAATTCATGCGGATGATTAAGTACCGGATGATTCGGTACCGGATAAATCGGGTTCATCATACAAATCAGTAGCCATAACCTAATTCTAACCCTAACCTAATCTTAAAACTGTATAAATCAGTAAAATGAATATAATTATCAATAGTAGGCCTATACCTACCCAAATTCTACTTAAATATTCTCAAAATATAAATGGGCATATGCATCATAGACACCACCCAAAGCCAGAGGAACCCTGGGATTGGGAGGGGAGGTGGGTTAGAGCCAGTGTCTAACACATGTAATCAATTTGCCATCCTGAAGATACACGCTCCCAATGTTCCGGTGCGAATCTTCCATTAGCAATACCGAATCTTAGACACAAAACTTTTCCATTTATCTTTTTCCGTTGTTAATCTCATTTCATCTATTATTGTCATTTGATATCTTTGAAGTCTTCTTTGATGTTATCTATCCACTTTTTCCTGGGTCTTCCAGTGACTAATACTATTCTGGAAATACTCATTTAATTAAAAGTTTCACGTGATAAACTTACTGACTCTACCACAAAGTCTATGGAGTCGGCGGTGCGGTCGTCAACCAGTCCCTTGTTAAATGTTCCCATTACCATCTTTTTCAGAACAAGGGATGGCAACATCCAGTAGCTACACAAAAAAACAAGTAGAAATGTCACAGTTAAAAAAACAGTTTATTTTGCCAATACAATCACCATATTGATTTAACTGCCAAATGACACAACTGAAGCTGTAGCAAACATCTTAGGGTTCATCCATATAGTACATACATAAAACAGGCATATCTTCACCCCCCCCGTTGCACACACTGTACATATGCAAATTCTTATAAATCCAACATCCCCACATCAGTGCATATTTACTATATGGATGGGCCCTCAATTGAATTTCTGTTGACCAAGAGGGCTACTTTCCACTGTCCACCTCCGATTGTTTCCCTGGATCAACTTTTCCGGCTTGACTGGGTGCTACTTCTGCCTGGATCTGGTGTGCATTCAGATAATGCCCTAAGTACCATGATAGTGGCACCATAGAAGTCAAACAATTGAGCAGCTGATTAACTTGTGGCCACCAAATAAATTTTTTTTGACAAGCATCTTCAAATCAATGCACTACTGCAACAACAAAAAACAACGTTTCTAAAATGAAGACCTTAGTAATTGGTATTTTTCAGTTATAGTTACAGTTACAGATTTGTTATTTTTCAGTTAACTGATATTTCAGTTAAAGTTTCAGTTAACTCAAACCACACTGGCATCGAGAAATCCAAACCAATGCACTTTTAAAATGTATTTATACTTTACTCTTACTTTTACCATAAAATTACCAGCTATTATGGGCAAATATGTTGTCCAGGCAACAGAAAAACCATCCACACCACTTTAACCCCTTAACCGAGTATTTAACTGTAAACATAGACAGATATCAACGGATCGTTAAGGGGTTAAACCCTAAGGCTATCAACATCGCTGCAAAATGTAATACCACGTGCATTGGCGTAAACTTGAACGAAAAAGTCGGGGCCCACCTCCATACCTTCCCCTTCCCTATGGTAGCCCTCAAAAGTAGGGGGGGTCTTGAGCCTAAGGGCCTAATAGAAGTCTATGCCCATAAACACATACACACATACAAGCAATATGCGATCGCGCTTACGTCTGTGCGGAACCAGTCTTACGAAAGACGCTGGTGTCGATGAAGGTGTTACAGAGGATCATGGAGTGGACGAACGGAGATACGTGCGTATGCTCGGCAAACTTCTGAGCCAGGAATCCTCCAAGAGATGCACCAAAGAGATGAACCTGTATACATCGTGAACTGCATTAATCAGTTGGTCTATAGGCCTATCTATCTACATTTTGTCCACAGAATTTCATTCCAGATGGTCAAATTCACTGAAATGGCAATACCAAAGCATACACTGACTAGCCACTGCATGTCAAACTAGCTTAGCTCATATATATATATATATATATATATATATATATATATATATATATATATATATATATATATATATATATATATGTGTGTGTGTGTGTGTGTGTGTGTGTGTGTGTGTGTTTGTGTGTGTGTGTACACTTTATATATAGTGTGCAGGTTCAATGAGTGAAAATTTTGTCTTGAAAGTTTTTAGGCGAAGTTCAACCAACCAGCCACTGTAATAACAAACTGACAGAAAAGCAAAAATAATAATAATAATAATTAACGAGAGATCACTTTGTCAAGTTGGAGATGGTCAACGAGACGCCTAAAGCTCTTGCAGAATTCTTCGATGGTCCATAAAACAGGATACTCCACCTAAGCAAAACAAGACAGATTCATTAAAAAATAAAGAAAATTAATTAATCAGTCAAAATAGAAGTCTCAAAAGTAAATTCCATTATAATATAAGTGATATCATTGACAAAACACCACCAACACTAGGACACTCTTCAGAATGACACTAAGATGAAATCAAAGAAAATGCTTGTTACACTAGAAGCCACAAAACCATAACTACACATTTCTTCTTACGCATCACGTCGACTGATTTTTAAAAATTGATTCCAACCACCCCAATCTCGTGCCTCGCTAAAAAGAGGCAACCTACAGATATCACACGATATCCCATCGAAGACAGGGTCAAGATTTGCTTGAAGAAGATGTCGGCCTGGCTGGAGATTGGTGGAAGAAAGATCAGAGGGCAGGAAACCGTCCGCGGTCCCGCATCGTAAATCGTCCATGTCTCACTGTCGCTCACACAAATCTACAGTGTAAACGAGGTGTTGTAAGGACAAAAAAAACATCATCAATTCTCTACAGATTCAAATATGTAATGTAATGTAATGTGACATTTGTATAGTGCCTCTTATATTTCTACTCAGAGGTGCTCCTAGCAATGCTCTACTTAAGCAGAACAAGACAGATTTGTTTTGAAAATCAATAAAAGCAATGTAATCAGTATAACTAGAAATCTCAAAATAAATGGAATTACATAAAGATTGAGCAGGACTATGCAAGAACTATACGAGTATCCAGAACAATCTCTATGGTCACTGATCTATGCCCACCAGCTAGAAATCTGCTTCTGCCATTGGCGTTTATTAATAGACGACAATGGTTTCTATGGTTTCTGCCCACCAGTGGGCGGAGCAACCGGACTTTGTTGGTAAAAACTGGATACCCCTATATGAGAACAATCGTTTACAAAACACTACCAACAATCAAACTGAACTGAAGCCAGTCACTGCAATTGCAAAATACTAAAACTTAACATAACAGAAATTAACGACATACAGTAGTAATTAATACCAATGCTGGGTAATAATTCTTAAAATTCAGGACAACACTGCAAAATATCAATTAATATAGTTCACAAGCGATATTATATATCGTATATACATAAGTACATATATAAAATATCACAGAATCATACTATATATAAATTGTATTCATATGTATTCATATGTATATATATATATATATATATATATATATATATATATATATATATACACATAATGGTTGACAAGTATATGCAATATCAAGAAGATGCTGATGCTTTTCAAATAAACTATTAACTAATATACTATACATGGATGGACCCTCAATTGAATTTCTGTTGACCAGGAGGGCTACTTTCCACTGTCCACCTCTGATTGTTTCCCTGGATCAACTTTTCCAGCTTGATTGGGCACTACTTTGCCTTGATCTGGTGTGCATTCAGTAGTACCATGATAGTGGCGACATAGAAGTCAAATTATGTGTTGCATCTTTATGAGTATAATTTTGGTGGGGGGAGAAATGATGACATCGACAATAATGCTGTGCCGCTGACGGTAATAATTAATTGACATTATGAAAGCTAACTCATAGGAAACCTTTCTCTGCGGAATGTTGCTACGAAAGCTCTGGTACTCTTGAGACTCCATAAGTTCACCCATCACTTGAATAGCAGCTACGTCATGAAACACAGCAAATTAAACGATGTCAGCCTGTTTGTAACAATGAAAAATGAAGCACATATTACATTAAGAAACATTTTTTTAAAAATCAACTCAAAATAGTTTAAAATTAAATCCTGTTGTCAAACGCTGACTTTGAACAGTTAACCCTTTATCTCCGTTTGCCCTGAGAATACACGTCCATTTTACATCATGTTACAAATAAATGAATTGGTAAAGGGTTAATAAACAATTGCAAATAGGTGTCAATATAGTTCCACCAAGGCATATTTCATAACACAAAAGCTGTGTAGGTCTAATGAAGCCTAGACTACGACTACGACTATGGACACAGACTACGAAGCACCAATAGTTGCTGTAGCCATCAATCATCCTGAAGCATCAACACGTAAGACCACACCAACACCCCAGCTACGACGTCAGAGAAATGTCTGCGGGCCCCCCAGTGTAGAACAAACCTTCATATTAGCCATTGGAGGCCAGTTTGTCACCATTCGTGATGAAAATGCCACAAACTGGACAGTATTCTGAAATAATAATAATAATAATAATAATAATAATAATAATAATGGTAACCAGATTTCAAGTGGTATTTAATAGGATACCTCTTGGGATGAAAATTACCGTCACTCAATTGCAATGTAAAAGATATATTTAACAACGTGGTCTTTATCTTTAATATATTGGTTTGTCCTGAGGTGAAACCACGCAAAATGAAGTCAATATGATGCCGAGGGGGTTCAATTGTGAAGTCATGCAAAAAAAAAATTACTTGTTTCTTTTGTCAAGGCACTATATAAATTGAAGATAGCTGCATGATGGTGCTGGGGTTATAAACAAAATTTCCTTGTTAAATTACGGACCTCACTATATACGCTTTCATTTGCATTTTCATTTCATGACACATTTTCCACTTTAAACACTTACAAAACTTAGACTAGTGGGATGGTATTTTTGTGACTCAAAACGGCTTTACCTTTACCAGGATACCTCTTGGGATGAAAAAGTCGTTTCAATAAGCGTTTGCTTCAGTTTTAATCCACACATTAGAAAAAACAAGGACACTGCAATGGATTTCCAATCTTGTGACTTTACGGAATCCGGTAGACGCCCACTCGCGCAGCCGCGGTGCGAATTTTTTTCTTGCAGATTTTGTCTGCACTCTGATTTATCTCTCCTAAATCAATTTAGACGAAGAAATAAATAAAATTCTGCCTAAAAGACGATCGATTAAAGAGAAAATTCCCGAATTAGCGCATTTCGTTTTCAAAATAAACAAATCCGGTTGAAAGATAACCTTTGAACTACCTAATGAATATTAAACCCCGCCTTTCGTACTACGGTGCGCTCGAACGGCCGATATTACCGCTGCTAAAATTTGTGTCCAACCGTCACGCCCAACATTTTTCAAATTTCACGAGTTCTAAGATTTAGCATAAACGGTGCTTGTGTACATAACGGTACACTAGTACACGATTCTTGGAAACATTCAGTCCACATATAACTGGTGGTTCTCACACAGGGCAGTCCCTACTGAACCACTTTAAACCTTGTTATATTATTATTATTATTATTATTATTATTATTATTATTATTATTATTATTATTATTATTATTATTATTATTATTATTATTATTATATTAACTGTCACTTTGAGAAGCGATTTTTGCAGGTCTATTCGAAAACTATTTAATTAATTTGTTTCACTCTAACTTCAGCTGGTACCATTCGTTGTAGGCCTACTTGGACCTGCAGACCAATTGTGAGAGTCTTGCAAATCCGATGAAAAAATTGTATGGGGTGAATTTGGTCACGGCGCTCCACTAAGCCTCCTAAACCACTTAAAATCACATTATTATTATTATTATTATTATTATTATTATTATTATTATTATTATTATTATTATTATTATTATTATTATTATTATTATTATTATTTTGACGCCCGAAAACAGAGGCGTAGCGAGGGTATCCTGCGCGCCCGGGGCAAGGTGTACTGTTGGCACACTGAACCCCTTAACTCCTGATGAGGAGCAAAAAAGGTCATCACATGCGTTCATTCGGCACCCCTCAACTCTATACGGCGCCCCTACCCTATGCTTCTGACGAGCCAAAAAAGTTTGTCGCAATTGCTTCCACTTGTTTATTGTTTATCCAATATCCAAAACCCCGATTTTGGCGCTCCCTCACCTCGGCGCCCAGAAGCATATGCCTCCCCTTCCCCTCGCTACGCCTCTGCCCTAAGACTAAAAACAAGTTCATCGCCACATTTTGACACTTGATGAGCAAAAAGTCATAATCGCAAAAACAATAACCTTCTAAACTTTGTAGGGGTACCCGTCGTTGCTGATCTTGAGGGGGTGGGGGTCAAAAGTTTTTGGCATAATTACAGGGGGCCACTGAAAGTATGACAGTTGTTGACAAGCGGGAGGTCAAAAATTGTCCAAGAATTGTTGACTTAATTAATGGACAGTCCCTAAAGAGGTACTATATATATATATATATATATATATATATATATATATATATATATATATATATATATATATATATATACATGCATTTTTAAACGAGTGCCCAGTGGGCAAGCTCTTCCTCGTTAGGCTCTATATGCAGCACAGTTGGTGCGTTGTTAGACCTATCCATCAGCGATGTAACCAATAAAAGAAGACAGCTAAACAGCGGGTAAAGAAAGACTGCACTAGAGAACAGTTATAAGTTTTAACAAGTGAGGAGGTGGTCAACGAAAACGAGACTAATCAGTGTCGTTTCTCTTTTCTGTTAAATTACGCTGTGAGCATTGACAGAGAATGTGTTATGGCTTAGGTAATGGGCGTGGTTATAACGCCATCAGTGTTTATTCTAGGCCTTCTCTGGAGGGAATCCCCCCTCAAGTTTTAAAATTCCCTTCCCCCCAAAAAAAAAATTATATGTTGGATGGGAATGGAAATTTTCTCCCAAAAGTGTGGAGACTCAAACCTTGCCCCTCCCAAACATTCCAAAATCCCCCAGTGTCAAGGTGGCTAGAATAAACACCGTAACGCCATAAAAAATACTTTCGCAGGAAGTAGTAGCCTAGTAGGCCTACGTCAGAGCCCCCACGAATTCATACTAGAAGGGGAGAGCCCACGGTTAATCGGAGCGTAGCTGCCCACACGAAATTGTTGATCCGAAACAGAGACGCCGAGAGAATTTGCGGGCCCCTGTGCAAAAAATAGTCACGGGCCCCTGACCTGGCAAGTCTGTGAAAAAGTTGATGACCTTTTTTTGCTTGTCGGTCTTTTTCAAACCAGAATTTTCCGGATCCACGCCGTTACCCGTAACAAGCAAGTGTGAAAATGTGTTGATGACCCTTTTTGCTTCTCGCTCCTTTTAAAGGCTTTAAAGATTACCTGATTACTTAACATGATCAACCCTGGCCCTCTGACATTCTCCGGGCCAGTGGCGGTTCCAGGATTTCTTGGTGGGGGAGGATGAAATGAATTGACAGAAAGTTGGTGGAGGATGAAAATAGAAGGAAATAATCAATAAATTTTACCGAAAAAGGCTGGAAAAGGGGGACTTTTATCCCTCATTTTACTACACTTTTACCGAAAGATAGGTAGACAAGCAAAAAAGGTCATCCCCGGTTAGTTTTACTAGACTTTTACCCAAAAAATAGGTTTCACAAGCAAAAAATAAGCCCGAAAGTCCGGTGGGGGGGTTACATTCGCACTCATCCCCCACGTGGAACCGCTACTGCCCCGGGCCCCTGTGCTCGTGACGAGAAGATGACCTTTTTTCCCTGTCTGCCTTTTTCAGGATTCAGGCTATTGTTAATACAGTTAATACAGTATCATCACCGGGCCCGGGTCCCCTGCAGGCCGCCGGGCCCCTGTGCAATGCCCCCAGGGGCGTAGTGACGGGGTATATCGGTATGTATACCCCCAAATTCAGTCTATGCCTTAACGTTTTTAATGTGATTTACATGCGGTTATAATATGTGGTTTATATGGTTTGTGTGGTTTATAGTTAAGATTTATACCTACCCAAAATATTTATACCCTCCCAAATCAAATTCCTGGCTACGCCCCTGTTGCCCCTTGCCTCCCTCTCGGCGGCCCTGATCCGAAGCGTAGTTCCCTTCTAATTTTAGAATTTCTAAAATCTATAAATATTATATTGAGTAAGGAGCCATCTAATTGCAGTTGTCCGGAATTCCGGATCCAGAAGATCCGACCGCATCCCGGATGCGATCATTAATTGCGGACGCAGCAGAGAGTCCGTGTTTAATTATCATCCGCCGTGTACGTCTTTCGGTGTTTGCTTACGTCACTGTGCGTCACGTGATCATCTATTATTCATCGTAATATTTCTTGATAGCGATTATATACACATAGGCAGAGACAGACGGACAGAGACATATGCAGACAGAGACAGAGACAGATTTACAGACAGACGGACGAATGGATGGATGAATGAATAGATGGATGAATGGACGGACAGACAGACAGACAGACATACAGACAGACAGACAGACAGACAGATTACTAGAATATATAAAGAGAAACCGGAGGAAACAGTCGATCGCGGCTGTCGCACTCATCGCGTGACCTTCTGACCCCGTGGCCTCGACGCGACCTTCGTCTCCTCCTAGACCCGGAGGTGTCAAGGACGCCGTCTGCTGTGCTCTCCCGCCGGCGGGCGGCGGGCGGCGGAACAGCGCCGTCGCCATCGTCTGCTAAGGACTTCAGGAGGAGACGGCGCGAGAGAAAGGACGTCACGTGACCGACGGCGACCCTTCGATAGATCAATTAGACTCGGACTTGAAGGGCCGCCTCCGCTGAGACGACGGTTGGGATGCTGGATGGACTCTCTAGCTCTCCATCCTCTCTGTCTGTCTGTCTGTCTGTCTGTCTGTCTGTCTCTCTGTCTCTCTCTCTCTCTCTCTCTCTCTCTCTCTCTCTCTCTCTCTCTCTCTCTCTCTCTCTCTCTGTCTTTCTCTGTCTCTTTCTCTCTTTGTCTGTCTCTCTTTCTGTCTGTTTCTTCTCTCTTCTCTCTGTCTGTCTGTCTCTCTCTCTCTCTCTCTCTCTGTCTCTCTGTCTGTCTCTCTCTGTCTCTCTCTGTCTCTCTCTGTCTCTATCTGTGTGTGTCTCTCTCTCTCACTTTCTCAATCTCTCTCTCGCTCTCTCTCTCTCTCTCTATCTCTCTCTCTTGCGTCTCTTTACCTCTTTTCTTCGTCCGTTTCATTGTTTGTAGCGACCCGTAAGCCAACGCTGGTATTTCGTCGACGTTTACAGAGTTTCGGCATTCCGCGCGTATTATATACAGTATTATACAGTATCTCTCGTTTTTGCTTTACACATTCTCCAAACGAATGCCGATTGGCGGACGGCAGTAGATCCTGGATTCTAAATTCGTCATTCGTGCTGAATTGGACCTCATTGTTGTAGCGCAATTTGCTGGTCTGAGTTAATTGGAGTTATCCGAGCTGAGGGTTTCTGCACGGATTTATGATGCAGCCGATCAGTTGCCAGGTTTTATCCGCGATTTAGGCCTTATTACTTAAATTTTCGAAAGTCTTCGATGACTACTGCTGCAATTTTCTTCATCGAAACAACGCGGAAGAATTTTGTTGGGAGTTCATTAATAATAATAATAATAATAATAATAATAATAATAATAATAATAATAATAATAATAATAATAATAATAATAATAATAATAATAATAATAATAATAATAATAATAATAATAATAATAATAATAATAATAATAATAATAATAATAATAATGTGATTTTAAGTGGTTTAGGAGGCTAAGTAAGCCTATGTGAAAACTGAAAACCACTGATGTAACCATCTGCATTCAATAACCTAGTTTATATCGAGATAGTCTTTGAATACGTTTACTGCTTCAACTGTTTGAAGATTGGCTGTTTTGCCCGTAGGGCCTAGTTAGACAGGCCTATGTAAAATTCTAGCCGTGTTTCCTAAAATCCAGAATTGCAATTAAACTGTTTTAGATGCCTGACGATTCTCTGTATTGCGTCATCATCGCTCGGATAACAGTGAGATATCACGCCTCAAATCAAGGAGCGACCATCGACTGATAACGAGAGAATTACTAGAAGGGCGCTATAGAAGTCCACTGATGCTCTGAATGCCTTTAACGGATAGACCTACAATGGAAGAGTAAATACGGTAACCTCGACGCGATATTGCGCTGAAGATGGATGATAAAATTGTCGCCAAAGTCTGAATAGATCGAAGCTGCTGCTGTTCGAATCCAACCAACGAAAACAACTAAAATACCGTTCTCATCATCATCAATGTTTGTCAGGTAAGTTCTGCAATCAGGGCCGTAGCGGCGGGGGGTATATCGGTATATATACCCCCCCCCCACAAAAAAATCAGTCTACCTTAGAGTTTTTTATGTGATTTACATGTGGTTATATGTGGCTTATATGGTTTATGTGAGTTATAGTTCAGATTTATACCCACCCAAAATATTTATAATCTCCCAAATCAAATTCCTGGCTACGCCCCTGAAAATCGTCACATATACAGTAGTGCTTCTTTATAAAGGAATCGGTTATAGAGTAACTCGGTTATAAAGTACCGCAATGTACTGTACGGTACATCGGTACAATGTACTAAATTTTCTTCTTCTTTAGGTGCTGTGTATTTCTGCGTTAGCGACCATGGATTTCTACTTTGTTCTATCTTGACATCCTCTTATTAGTTCGATGTTATTCATTATTCCCTCAATTCCTTCTCGTAGGCAGTCTATACATATGTGTTTCTCTGCCTTCCTCTGGCTCTTTTTCCCTCCATTTTCCCGGTTATTGTCAAATTCTCCAGTCCTTCCTTCCTCGTTACGTGTCCAAAGAAGTAAAGCTGCTTTTTATGGTTACCAGCAGACTTCTTTTAATTCCATTTCATTCAAGATCTCTTCATATTGGTTTCTTTTCCGTCCATGCAACCTTCAGCATCCTTCGTAGAAAAACCACATTTCTGTGGCTTCCAATTTCTTCTGCATGGCCTTGGACATAGTCCATGCCTCTGCTCCAGACAAGAAGAGGACTGACCAAACGTAGCTTCTCAGCACTCTTAGTCGTGTCTCGTAAGAGATATGCCTATTTGTAAGCAGGGTGCGATTTGTGACCTGGAGCAGTGGGGGGGGGGGGGATATGGCGAGCTTGGGAGGATGTAGTTGTTGGAAAATGTAGCAGTGGGGGATGTAGTGGTGGGGGTATGTAGCAGTAGGGGGATGCAGTTGGGCAGTGGGGGGAAGATTCCCTCCTTCCCCCTACAAATCGCGCCCTGTTTGTAAGTATCGTTTTCAGTTCCCAGATTTTTGCCTTGGTGTTTGTCTTGATGTTATGTCTTTCTAACATTTCCCGTCACTGGTTATCACACTGCCTAAGTATTTGAACTGTGCCACTTGTTTGATTTCATTGCTATTTAGTCTTATACTGCATGTGAATGTTGCTACGTTGCTCTTGATCAATAGACCTGTGTTGTGAATACAGGTTTCCGACGTGGGGATAGGGGAACCCACGCGAGGCGATATATTGCGTCGAGTTTTCCGGAAATTCTGCAATTTAAAAAAAAAATTAACACCAAATTTTTATATTCTGGAAATGAAATTTTGGAGAGAGCTAGCTAGATGACCTGTGACGAAAGAGCAAAACGTTTGTCCGAATTTTCTGAGGTTTTTGCCTAGGCCCCTAGACAGTGTTTAATCTAGACTCCTGGACTCCGGGGGAAACTGAAAAAGCCGGGGGGAAAACTGACAAAGCCGGGGGGATTCTGCTAGGGGCCGCTGTTAGTCCATGTAGTATTCCAAAATTTCCGGGGTAGAATTTGAAATTTCCGGGGGGAAAAGGGCAATTTCCCCCCGGAAACGTCCAAGATTAAACACTGCCCCTAGGGGGTTCGGACCGCAGGCACGCCGATAAGACATTGCAATACTGCTGTCGTCGTTGTAGTCATCATCGTCGTTGTAGTCATCATCGTCGTTGTTGTTTGAAAATCGTCGTCGTTGTTTTGCAGAACGAATTCTGTTTTTTCCCGAAGATTTGTTGAATATTTCTCTTGTTTACTTACGGAAAACGAAAAATCGATAAATCATTTGGAACGGGGGAGGGGGAAACCGCGTTACTATCGATTCCGAACGCAGAGAGAAGACAGAAACCGACACGCACGAACCGCCAGACACACACACACACACACAAACACGCACAAACACACACACACAGCTACATATAGTGAACGTGGACGAAGGCGATCTTACATAAGAAGCGGTACTCACAACGGTTGTCCGTGGGTCCGCGGAACGGTCGGTTCTCGCCCCCCGTGCGGTCGTTGTTTCCTTTCGCCCCCCGCACTACTTACACCTACCCTCCCCCACACACGCACACGCTCGCCCAGCTAGATTCCATTAACCAGAAAACTAATTTACTCCTCACATTTATATTCACGAAGGTTTCTCAACGATTATATTTTGCGCTACGCAAATCGGAGAGAGAGAGAGGCAGAGAGAGAGAGAGAGAGAGAGAGAGAGAGAGAGAGAGAGAGAGAGAGAGAGAGAGAGAGAGAGAGAGAGAGAGAGAGGCAGAGAGAGAGGCAGAGAGAGACAGACAGACAGACAGACAGAGACAGAGGGGAGAGAAAGAGGGAGAGGGAAAAGAGAGAGAGAGAGAGAGAGAGAGAGAGAGAGAGAGAGAGAGAGAGAGAGAGAGAGAGAGAGGCAGAGAGAGAGAGGCAGAGAGAGAGGCAGAGAGAGACAGACAGACAGACAGACAGAGACAGAGGGGAGAGAAAGAGGGAGAGGGAAAGAGAGAGAGAGAGAGAGAGAGAGAGAGAGAGAGAGAGAGAGAGAGAGAGAGAGAGAGAGAGGAATGAGTTGTTTAAGTTATTTGCTTTTCGATGCAGGAATTCCGACGATTTACACTATACAATGTACATATGCTTATTCCTGTACATTCAGATACAATAGCAGAGATATGCCCATTGGTCCATGTTTAGAACCTAACCAAACCCAACCCATCAAATCTCCAACCCTACCCAACCCATACCGGTTATATAGGGTTACTTGACCCAACCCAACCCAACTCAACCCACAGGGGGTGCAGAGGATGTGCAGAGGACCTTTTTTGCTTGTCAAGCTTTTTTGAGGTAAAATTGAGCGTTGATGACCTTTTTTGCTTGTCAAAGATTTGAAAGAGAAAAATTTAACTTCGGAAAATCTACACCCCTGACCAAAATTCGTTCCGATGGCCCTGTCAGGGCCTCCATCCATGTACATTATTTGGACATGACATTTTTCTTTTATACTCTATCGTCGAAAAGTAATAAAGACAGAGAGAGAGAGAGAGAGAGAGAGAGAGAGAGAGAGAGAGAGAGAGAGACAGAGACAGAGACAGAGACAGAGACAGAGACAGAGACAGAGACAGAGACAGAGACAGAGACAGAGACAGAGACAGAGACAGAGACAGAGACAGACAGAGACAGACAGACAGAGAGAGACAGACACAGAGAGAGAGGCAGACAGATATATATATATATATATATAGAGAGAGAGAGAGAGAGAGAGAGAGAGAGAGAGAGAGAGAGAGAGAGAGAGAGAGAGAGGCTAGAGGCCTAATAGAAGTTTCCGCCTATGCACACTTTAGATAATAATTGTTGAGCAAATTTTAGAACGAGATCATACCGAACATGGGTGTTTGTACGTTTTCTTCCAGAAACCTGCCTCCTTGGCTTCTACCTGGCTATGGCATCGGAACAGGTGGTGGACCCGGTCCAGGTAGATTCTCGGCTGCTTCTTCCGTCGATACTCAGATACACCGGAACTGGAAAAGGTAACAGGGACTTGCTACGTGGTCACAATCTCTCTCCCCCAATCTTCCCTCCTCCCCCACTCGCACATTTTGTTCCTCTCGGGTTTTAGATAGGTTCGTAGTTTCAACGAAATTCGTGCGCGACGTCATTTATGGATGGTCCCTAAATTACCAGTCGTTATCGCATTTGCTGTACTTGGAGCGATCGATTCGTTTAAGTGATTTTATTGTATTTTGTCAGATGAATAATTAATTAGAAGACAGAAAGGATTATTGAGAACAAAGATAGATTAAAAACGAGAAAACAGAGAAAGAATGAAAGAGGAATATAGAGAGGAAGACACAAAGAGAGAACAAGAGAAGAAGACAAAATGATAGAGAGAGAACGAGAGAAAGAGACAAAACGACAGAGAACGAGATAAAGAGAGGAAGAAACAAAGATACAAAGAGAGCAAGAAAAAGAGACAAAAATGATCAAAATGATAAAGAGAGAACGAGAGAAAGAGACAAAGAGACAGTGGCGGTTCCAAGATGTCTTGGTGGGGTATGCAATGAATGTAGCGAAAGCTGGCGATGGGGGGGGGTGGTGAAATAAAATCCTGAAAAGTTTGGCAAGCAAAAAACGGTCATTAACAGTGTTTTCCCCCGACAAATGTACAGAACATTTCCTGAAAAAGGCTGACAAGCAAAAAGGCCTTCAGTTCTATTTTTGTATACATAAACCCAGCGTCAAACGCTGATATATATATATGCATATATATATATATATATATATATATATATATATATATATATATATATATATATATATATATATATATATATATATATATATATATATATAGAGAGAGAGAGAGAGAGAGAGAGAGAGAGAGAGAGAGAGAGAGAATAAAATATAGATTTGGTGTCAAGGGGGAAGATAATAGAATAATAGAATGATCGAAGATTTTGGCATTTGACTTTTCGATCCCTGAATTTTAAAAATCGATCTCTGTTCGACCTTTGCGACCTTGACACCTTGACCTTGAGTTTGGCAACTGGTCCCGACATTCAGAGCGGAACAGACGAAGATGACGTCTCCACCCCTCCTCCTTCTTCACTTCCTCCTCCTCCTCCTCCTCCTCCTCCTCCTCCTCCTCCTCCTCTTTCTATCCTCCCTCCTCCAGCCCTTGCGATAAGCGTTTCCATAGATAACGCGTTCGACGAGACGGTTTCTTATCGATCGGATATAGAAGACAAGCGATATCGAAGTTGAATAGAGGAGCAAGACAAACGCCAAGACCGAGTAATATCAAAAGCCAGCCAACCGCCAACCAGCCAACCGGTAGTAAACCAGCCAGCCAGTCAGAGAGGCACAGAGAGAAGGCAACTAGCAGTACTTGCGAGTGACACGCATAGGTATGAATGTTTGCATATATTTATGTATCATACATATATACAGGCATACATACAAACAAACATGTTATATATACTGTATATGTATATATATATATATATATATATATATATATATATATATACAGTATATTATATATATATATTTGTATTTCTATTGACTACATGACAATATTAATATGCATACATGCATACATGCAATCATGCATACCTAGATATGCGTGCATTTGTTGCTGTTGTTGTGTGTGTGTTTGTGTGTTTGTTTGCGTGGTGTGTGTGTGTGTGTGTGCGAGTGTTGTACATGGAAATTGGAATCGTGGATGGTTGGAAGGGAGCGATTTCGAGACAACCATTAATGGAGCGTGGAATGATGACTCTCAGTCGACTGAACATCAAACGGAATTCGAATTGCAACACTCACCGACAGACAGATACACACACACACACACACACACACACAATCCATGCGGATACGAGATGTGGTGGATGGATGGATGGATGGATGGTGGGGCAGCGGGCGCAGCCGCTGGTGGGGGCGGTGGCGGGAGGGAGGGGCGATATGGGGGAGGGGGGACCTTCGTCGATGACCGTTCCATCGTTCGGACGGAATGACTTGGCGTATTTTTCTTGCATCTTTTGCGCTTGCACATTTTCTTTGTCTCGTATACGGAAAAGAAGATGTACCGTTTTGCCTCCTCACCCCCGCCGCCTCCCTCTCTCCTCCTCCTCCTCCTCCTCCTCCTCCTCCTCTTCGTCTCTTTCCTCCTCTCCTGCATTGGCTTCCAGTAGATTGGACTCCTGCATATGCCGTGACAGTCTAATTAAATCGCCAAATGACGCCGGAGGAAGCGGTAGGTGGCGCTAGTTGGATCGAATAGACTTTATATAGCAGAGGACGCAACCATCTTATACCGTCGTATCCTCTTTATCCATTCTCTATCCTTTTCTTTTTCCTTTCCTTCTTCTTCTTCTTCTTCTTTCTTCTTCTCCTTCTCCTCCTCCTTGTTCTTGAATTCTTCTTCTCTCCATTCTTCTTATTCTTCCTCGTCTTCCTCCTCCACTTCCTCTTTTTCTCTTCATTATGTTCGTCTTCTCAACACAATGTTTTCCTATTTACTCCCGTTTAGATAATTTCCTTTCATTATTATCCGTATTCTCCGTTTCCTCTCTAGTTTCGTCTGTCTCTGCCTCTGTCTCTGTCTGTCTGTCTGTCACTCTCTCTGTGTCTCTCTCTTTCTCTCTCTCTCTCTCTCTTTCTCCCTTTTCTCTCCCCCTTTGCTTTCTCCCCCTTTTGCCCTCTCTTTCTCTTTCTTTTCTCTTTCTCTTTCTCTCTCTCTTTCTCTCTCTCTCTCTCTCTCTCTCTCTCTCTCTCTCTCTCTCTCTCTCTCTCTCTCTCTCTCTTTCTCTCCTTTTCTCTCCCCCTTTGCTCTCTCCCCCTTTTGCCCTCTCTTTCTCTTTCTCTTTCTCTTTCTCTTTCTCTTTTTTCTTTTCTCTCTCTCTCTCTCTCTCTCTCTCTCTCTCTCTCTCTCTCTCTCTCTCTCTCTCTCTCTCTCTCTCTCTCTCTCTCTCTCTCTCTCTCTCTCTCTCTCTCTCTCTGCGTTTCCATATAGTCTAATCGTTCGTCTAGACTTCTAAATCAATTTTTTTGTCGTGAGGTCGACACTTTGGCGAAGAGTTAAAGAGGACGCGATGTGACAATTCTGCTCCGCATTCGTTCTCCGTCACCTCTACCGCCAACCCGCACCTCACCCCCCTCCCACTCCCCACCTCAGTTTCCACAGCTTATAAAGCATATTTTGAATCAGACGAATCTTCAATTTTCATTTCGCCACGCTATAACAAGTTACATTTATGCGCTTGAAATCGGCATAAATTGATGACGCACCGCGGTGATGACGTCATCCGTTTGGCGATGACGTCATCCGTTTGGCGATGACGTCATCCGTTTGGTGATGACGTCACCCGTTTGGTGATGACGTCATCCGTTTGGTGATGACGTCATCCGTTCGGTGATGACGTCATCCGTTTGGTGATGACGTCATCCGTTTGGTGATGACGTCATCCGTTTCTTTTTTTCCCCAGCAAATACGAGAACGTTGCCAACTCGAGCAGCGTCCACCTGGAGATGGGACTGCTCGACCCCCCGTTCGACTCCCTCCAGCCGCACGACTGCGAGAGGACGGGCTGTCACCGCGTCATCATCAACGTCAGCGGCCAGCGCTACGAGACGCAGCTGCGCACCCTCGACCGCTTCCCCAACACCCTCCTCGGACACCCCGTTCGCCGTCGCCGGTACTGGGACCAGCGACGGAACGAGTTCTTCATCGACCGTCACCGGCCGTCGTTCCAGGCGGTCCTCTACTACTACCAGAGCGGCGGCCGGCTCCGTCGGCCGATCGAGGTCCCGGAAGACATCTTCCTCGACGAGCTGGAGTTCTACCAGATCAGCGAGGAGACGATACGCGAGTACAAGGAGAAGGAGGGCTACCTGATGGAGAAGAAGAAGGCCCTGCCGGACCCCGGCTGGCAGCGCGACCTGTGGGTGTTCTGCGAGGAGCCGGACAGTTCGATACCCGCCAGGCTGTTTGCGCTGGTCTCCATCGTCTGCATCTTGCTGTCGATCGTCAACTTCTGCATGGAGACGCTGCCGTCGTTCGAACGTCCCGTCTGCGAGAACGTGACCGGGGACGCGGGGCTGACCTACCACGAGCGACCCAACTACCGCGATCCGTTCTTCGTCGTCGAGACCGTGTGCGTCGTCTGGTTTTCCGTCGAGTTCGCGCTGCGACTCGCGTCCTGCCCGTCGAAGCGCGCCTTCTGCAGGGGTGTGATGAACGTTTTCGACGTCGTCGCCATCTTGCCGTACTTCGTCATCCTCGGCGTCCAGCAAACGGACGGCAACTGCGAGACGGCGAAGAAGAGCGGGTCGTTCGTCGTCATCCGCGTCCTGCGCGTCTTCCGCATCTTCAAGCTGTCGAAGCACTCGCAGGGCCTGCGCATACTCGGCATGACGATCAAGACGAGCATGAGGGAGCTCGGGATGTTCTTCTTCTTCCTCCTGGTCGCCATGGTCATCTTCAGCTCGGCGGCCTACTACGCCGAGGCCGGCGAGGACGACACGCAGCTGACGTCCATACCGGGGCGTTCTGGTGGGCGATCGTTACCATGACGACCGTCGGGTACGGCGACGTCACGCCGGTCGGGATCTGGGGCAAGCTGGTCGGGACGCTGTGCGTCATCGCCGGCGTCCTGACGATCGCACTTCCGGTTCCGGTCGTCGTGTCGAACTTCAACAACTTCTACCGGCACGAGAGCGGTCGCGGCTACATCAGCGCGTGAGACGACGATTCCACTTCCGGCGATTCCACTCACTTCCGGTATCGTCAGATACAGTCGGATTCCTCTTCCGCCATCGAATTGTTTTTACGCTTCGATGTCGAGGCTACAATTATTACCCACAATATTTTTAAGGCTCTCGGGGGTTGGTTTCGAGGCTATTGTTTTTTCCCAGGTGGTTTCGAGGCTATTGTTTTTTCCCAGGTGGTTTCGAGGCTATTGTTTTTTTCCCAGGCGATTTGGGTACCGCCGGCTGTAAAGGTTGTCGTCTGGTTTCCGGCCTCGCTCGGCTGCTCTTTCCACTTGGCAGACGATAGGCGGCGCTGTCGTTTATCGAAAACGTCGCCAGAGGGACGACGCAGCTGAATAATAATAATTCTACGGAAGCCGCGAAGGGAGTCACTTGGCGGCTGATTAACTCTTCCTGCTGACTTCGTTACCGGTCACTTAACTCGATAAGCGTATACGTCGGTATCTTTCTTATGTCATTTCCGGATACGGAAATCAAAATGGAATTCTAATCAGAATTCATTATGGTTCTCTCGATGGACAGCTATCCTAGGAAAGGAACCGGATGGATGAATGGATACATGGATGGATAGCTAGATAGATTGACAGACAGACAGACAGACAGACAGACAGACAGACAGACAGACAGACAGACTGACAGACAGACAGACAGACAGACTGATAGAATTTCAGGATTCTCTTGTAAAATGCTGGCAAAATGATGTTTCTTGCTCGAGACAAGAGGACATTGAAATAGCGAACGATGTTGTCTATTAAACAGTATATCAATCATTTTAGATTACACAGTACAGTGTGTGTGTGCGTGTGTGTGTATGTGTCTGTGTGTGTGTGTGTGTGTACATCCTGTGTAGGCATCGATGCACACTATCTGTATTTCTAACTATCCATCCATCCATCAATCTGTCTGTCTGTTTGTCGCATTGTCGGTTGTAACCCCCCCTTTCACCTGGGCCTCAGTGGAGTCGAAGTGCAGAGGGCACGAATGGCACCCCACCCCTTTCCGCGAATTTCTCGGATAGGGCGACGGCGCCCTTCGGCGTTTCCGTATTTTCTTCCGCTTTCGTTCGTTCGCCGCTGGCGCAAAGGTACCCGGTTGGCTATATATCATCAATCTTATCAACGGAGGGTGTAAAAGTCCTTGCGTGTCTGTAGATCGAAGGGACGGTGTCCCTGACACCATCATCACCACCAGCACCACCAGCACCACCACGTGCAGTGCCACCGGTTGTGCCAGGGGATTGTCTTTTGTGGAGGCCCTGGAAAAGTCGGTCCTGCCTGTGGGAAGAACGCCTCCAATATATCTTATAGGGAGAGAGAGAGAGAGAGAGAGAGAGAGAAAGAGAGAGAGAGACAGACAGACAGACAGACAGAGACAGAGACTAATCGAATCTAATCTTTCATCCGCAGTTTTTCCCCGTAGTCTTACCAGACTTTTACCCACTCAAAAATAAGTTTCACAAGCCAAAAAAAGTCCGGAAGGGGATGCATCCCCACTCATCCCTCACGTGGAGCCGCCACTGACTGCCCCCGGTTTCTCTCTCATCTTTACGGAACTGCACGATTTGTCATGTAACTGCACTCCTAGAATAGGCTAGAACGTGACCGATGTTGTGGCATCATTGGTAGACCAGGCCTACGGACTTTACCAGAAACCTTCAGTTAAGCTTTCTCGTACGCTGGACCCCATGCCTGGAACGCCCTTCCACCAGCGCTACGGAACATAAAGTCGCCCGTCGCTTTCCGTAAACATTTGAAGACACATTTGTTTAATTGTTTTATCCATTGATTCCAGGTCATTGATTGATTAGGGGCAATATAAATAGAGACTTACATCGGGACTTTGGCGGGGAGAATCGACTTGGTCTTTGGGGGAATTGAGACTTTCAGTTGGGGGCGAAAATTGTTGGGGAAAGACACAGTTCAATGCAAAATTGGGGATTTTTTTTTTGAAGGGGTTTTGAGGGTTTTGGGGGGGAATCTCCCCCCTAACCAGCCTGGATAGAACACTGGTTAACGGCTTCCATTGTCCTCAGCGTCGCAGTCCAATGCGTGGACAGCACAACACAAGGTAGAGCAACATCGTCACGTGACGCACTGTTATGTGAGAATTGGGTCAATTCTGACTTCTGAGACTGGTACTGTACTGATTACGAATATGTTTTCCCAGATTTTGACCGCCCACCGATGCAAATGTACACACGACTACCGAGGCTCGTGGAAAAGTGAATATTCTTGGTAAAAAAACACTGCTCAACATGACTGCGTTATGGGACAACAGGTCTAATTGTCTGCGGTTGTAACTGCCAACTGAAGGCTTCGATAATTATTTCACGTGATTAATTAATTATGGAATGAGAATTAATTTTTCATTGTTTTTTTTTTGTTTCGGTGACTTCTGATTTTCAGTGAAACGTTTAACCGACGCTGCTATTACGCTAGTCGTTGCATTAATCATCATCATCATCATCATCATCATCATCATCACCATCATCATCATTATCATCACCACCACCATCACCATCCATCATCATCATTATCATCATCATCATCCATCATCATCACACATCATGATTATCGTCGTCATCATCATCATCCATTATCATCATTATCATCGTCATCATCATCCATCATCATCCATCATTATCATTGTCATCGTCATCATCATAATCACCAGCAACAACAACAACATTATTATCATCATCATCCACCATCATCATCATTTTCATCATCGTCGTCGTCTTCGTCATCTCAGCAGACGCATCTTCGTCTATATCACGATGTCGTCATCATCATCATCATCATAATCATCATCATCATCATCATCCTTATATTCAACAGCACCGCCATGATCTATGCTAACAGCACTGGCTCCTTCTGTCTCTCTTGACCGTACACACAAACGGCTGCCGGTGTTGCCACTGGCGCCAATTATAGAACAAAAAATTGCAATATTTCTCAGCGGGGCGTAAACCCCGTCCCGCCCCCTCCATGAAATAATTCATCGCCAGGGTCGCTCGTTTTGCGGCCACTTTGAGAGGGGAAATAACCGACGAAATTATTCAGCGTCTCGTCGGCAACGCGCGCCGCCGCCATGACAACGGGCCATGACAACCGCTCCTACTCCGCCGCCCCGTTGACGTTACCTTTCGTTTCCATGGAAACGAGACGGCAAAACATACGAAATTCTCGTTTGAGAAATGATCGGTTTCAAATACAGAGTTCATATATATATATATATATATATATATATATATATATATATATATATATATATATATAATTCCATTCCCAACATTTTATTTTTGCGCTTATGACGGCATCTTTTGCACAGGCGGCTCCTCAGAGGGACCCCGGGGGACGTGCCCCTATTGAGCGCCTGACCCCTCCATGTGACCTCTCACACCATATAGTGCACTCATTGTAAGCAACAAGACTATAGTCCAGGATTATGATAAATAGTTGGTCCCCTTGCTTAGAAGTTGCCACCAGAGATGGGCATGGTCCATTTTTTTAAAAAACCAACCCAACCCATAAAATCTCCAACCCAACCCAGGTTGGCAATAGGGTTGACCCAACCCAACCCAACCCACCGTAATACATTGCAAGCAATTTCTTAAACCGTGACTTATTTTCTGACCCAACCCAAACCACCAGAAATATGGACATATCTGGCCCATGGGCTAACCCAACCAATGGCCATCTCTGGGTTGCCACCCCATCGACCTCCCCCGCTGCCAAATTCTGGAGCCGCCACTGAGGGGGTTTTGAAAAAATTTGCCTTCTCAATACCGCTGCCGCCAAAACGAACACCGTTCGCCCGAAAAAATTGCCAAACCCAATCGCCTCAAAAAATAAAAATTGTAATTATTTGGGAATACGAAAACCCGAATTATTTAGCCGCTTTCTTCTGGGGTTTGCACACCGCAACTTTGCTCAACTAGTTTTTCCGTTCGCCGGTTTTGGACAATCCACGCTGAGTGCGACCATCCGGGCAATCATCTCTCTCTCAACCCATGGCCAAATACAAAATTCTAATCTGCCGGACGTCCCATCGACCGTGTTTATGGACTATAGGCCTATACATGCCTGATAATTTATTCATATCGGTAGTCGGGCGGGTTTCGGGATCTACAAATTGTTGTTCGGTAAACGGTCCCTCGTCCGAGTAAATGAGTCTGGCTCGCCCCCCTCCCCCCCACCCAGCTGTGCATGTCTTCCGCGTGACTTTCGTGAATAATACACGCAGCATATAAAAACGAACACCAGGAAAACATCCCTAATACTTTTGCCGTTGTATGTTAATAATTGAGTTTTACTTTTACTGCTAATTTATATTTTGTAATTGAATTGTCTTCTGCTTGACCTTGACACTGGTCGAATAATTGAATATTTGAATATTTATGTTTTGCTGTTTATTTGGACCGGTGCAGAATATTATATTAACTCAAATATAATAATAACCCCAGTCTTTATTATTATTATTATTATTATTTATTATTACACCCATTTTAAAAAAACCTCCATTTTTTCCCCAATTGAGGTGCTGATTCAGATATGATGACAACACGTCGGCAAATTGTGTAATTAATTAAAGGTGGGAAGTCAAACATAAGGGAAAATAGGAAATTCTGAAGAACCGATAACACGTAAATTTTTTTATTCAGCCCAAAAATGAGTCTGTCTTCTCAAGAGAGCAATAAGAGCAATGCTTTGCTTCAACTAAGTTTTTCCTTTTTTTGGATGCCGGTTTTCAAACAGTCGACCAGCATTAGTCTGCCATAATGTTCGAGTTCCATCCGTTACTTGATGTCAATCATCTCTTGTTCTCGTCCAAATAAAAAATGCAACTTGACAATGTTTCTACGCCGACGTCGAATTTTTAACTGAAAGGTCATAGGCCGACTCTTAAGACGTAAGCGTGTTTATGGACCATCCCATTGATTCAAAAAGTGCTTTGATGTTAATTTATCCTCCATATGGAAATGTTTAGTCGCCATGGCTGGTTTCTGGGGCCAATCTGAACAAATTGTTGTCCTTCAGTCTTGTAAACAGTAAGTTTCTTGCAGATCTCGTCATATTAGGTCATTAAAATGAGTCATTCCAGGCTAAGGCCACGAAATCTTCGCCGGTGTCTGTTGACTAACCCCGTAAGAAACCCAGCTGTGCATGTCTTCCAGGAGCAACTGGTCTCAGAGCAGAGGGGAGATTTTCTGGATGGAAGATTTTGCCTTTGTGGACATATATTTACAGACAGCATATAAAAATCTGTTTCGCCACACCAAAACCGGCTCCAGTGTCATTATGAACTGATGAGGCTTTAACATATTCCGCCATGACGTGAGGTTTTCCTGGTTTCTCAATTTAACTGCGAAATATGAGTACTTTATTTGACACCTATCTCCTTTTTTATGTTAATAATCAGATGCAAAATTTTTTATCATTTTACTGCTAATTTATATTTTGTAATTGAATTGTCTTCTGACTTGACCTTGAACGACACTGCCGTCGGTTTCAATAATTGAATATTTGAATAATTTAAAATAATTGAATATTTATGTTTTGCTGTTTATTTGCTAAAGAATTATAATACATAATGCAGATTATTATATTAACAGTCAAAGCGTTATGCGGAAAAACTACGTGATAGGAGAAAATGGGTGTGATTTTTGGATTCAGTCAAAATTTATTATTATCAGCAAAATTATTATTATTATTATTATTATTATTATTATTATTATTATACTGTATATTATTATTATTAATAATTATTATTATTATAATATATTACTCTAATAGTCATTATTATATATATATAATAATAACCCCAGTCATTATTATATATATATATATAATATATCATTATATATATATATATATATATATATATATATATATATATAAACTGGGGAGTCATTAGGCTATTATATGGGAGTCGTTATTGTATACCGGTGCTTTTGAAACTTGAATGATTTCCTCTCAGATTTTCCGAGCAGGAGTATAAATTTTCTAGTTAGCTCCTGAAAGTATCGTGCATTTGAGACCAAACTGTTATAGGCCTACATCAGTAAAATTTATATCAGGTCCTCGGGCATGGGCAACCCCCCAAAAAAAATCCCTGCGCGACGCGACTGAAGAGGGATTCCTGGGGTAACTGCTTGCTAACTCCCACACTGGTCCATTCTATGCATAGACATACTAAGCGAAAAGATTTGTGCTCTCCTTCATTAGAATGGTGATGATGATGAAGATGATGATGAAGATGATGATGAAGAAGAGAGCAGAGAGAGGGGTCGGAAGATGGCAGAGTGGGTTACGTGCTGGAGCGTCACGCGGAAGGAGCGGGTTCAAGCCCCGTTAGTGCCCCTAGTGGCTTTCACACAGGCAGTAATGCCTTCTTAGAAGCCACTTTGAATCATGCTAAGCAGTCTGGTCGGCGGAGGTTTCATTCGCAGATTGATCGGTCAAATAGGAAGAGTTTATAACTTAATATTCTGTGTTTAGTCTAGCCACCTTGATATTGGGGGGATTTTGAAATGTTTGGGGGGGACAAGGTTTGACGTCTCAAAAATCTTGACGAGCAAAAAAAACGTCATCTGCCCGTTTTCCCTTCTTAAACGCTCTGTGACAATCTTCCTTATTTTTCCCCTCTCCAAAAAGAAAAAAAACCACGTCGCCACACTTTGGAGGGGGTAGTAATTTCCATCTCCCATGCAACTTATAAAAGATTGGGGAATATTTTTCATTGGGGAAATCCCCTCAAAAGGGCCTAGAATAAACACTGACTTAATTTAAAAAGGCGTAGTGCGCTGGTTTCGCGAAGTGATGTGGGCAATGGATTCCGGAAACTGTTGATTTGGAAACAACTAGCCACTGCCACTGACAGTATACGAGTACGACTGTACGAGGGACATCAACAAAAGAGGTTTCTGCCGAGCGTCGAGTGAAATGGACACAAAGTCGATCGCGAGATTAACCGTATCTTAAGATAACTGGTTCCTTGTATCACAGTGGCGGTTTCACGTGGGTGGATTAGTGGGGGTGCATCCCCCACCGGACTTCCGGACTTTTTTTCGCTTGTGAAACCTAGTTTTTTTGGGTTAAAGTCTAAGAAAACTACTGGGGGAAAACTGCAGGTGACCTTTTTTGCTTGTCAACCTATTTTTTGCGTAAGTGTTGTAAACTAAATTAGGGAAAAATTCCCTTTTGTCAGCCTTTTTCGGCAAAGTTCATTAATTTTGTCCTTCTCTTTTCAACCGCCCACCAACTTCCTATGAATTCATTTCAAGCCCCCTCCCCACCAAGAAATCCTGGAACCGCCACTGTTGTATCACAAGTTTTATAGACGACAGAATATTATATCAATGAGGATTAGTAATTAAGGCTGTCTACGTAGGTATGCAAAACTTTCAGCGGAATTATGTAACACTCGAATTTGAATAAGATCTTCTTGATTCTCCATCATCATTGAGTCAAATAACGTGCAAGGATTGCCAATGATGTCCGTCTCAATTTTATTCTACAGCGCTCGAAATGCGAAACTTTCTCAGCCATTTCAAACCGCACACTATACTGTACAGTCTTTCAAAAATCTACTCTCCATCATAAAAAGTTTCAAACGATTACAAAGTTTTAGACACAAAGCAACCAGAGCCGTAGCGAAAGTATTTGTTGCCGGGGCAAGGTATCAAATTTTCGCCCCCCAATATAGTACCCCCCAATATAGTATGAAAACTGAAAAACAGAAAAACTGGTGACGACCATTTTTTGCTTTTCTGATTTTTCACCTTACCTTGAGGAGTAAATGAAGGGTTAGCAGTGATGACCTATTTTTTGCTTGGTATGTACCAATGCCTTCAACTGGCGTTTTTAACTTCTTAACTGTAAAACTTCCATCGTGAATAAAACCAAGGCATGGATTCTGGGGCGACCCCCCCCCCAAGACGGCGCCCGGGACAGCTTGCCCCCTTCCCCCACCAAGTTACAACTCTTTCGTCTTGCTTCATAAATTGCATCAATCCATCCTTCCTTCCATCCAACTCATTCGGTGTTTTTCGCTTCTAGATCCGTCCATTTTCCCGACAAAACCGCCTTTTTCAAAAGTGCCTCTTATCATCATTATTTGCCCACGGTACGGTAGCGTGTACAACTGTACATACATAGTGTTTTCTGGCTTAGTTGACGTTTTAGATAAATTTTCCAGCCATTCGCTAGGTGGCGCCGCGTTGCTATAGGAGCAGGCGTTGTTGCGTTCTAGAATATAAACGGAATAATTTTTTCTTCAGGTCAGAAATCGTACGTAGCTTTTTGGCTCAGCAATACGATTTTGGAAAAGACAGATTCTTGTAAATATTAACGAATACATGTAGTAAAACTGGCAAGCCAAGCATCGCTTATAGCAGCAATTATTACGAATAAAATACACTTTGAAAAATTATGACTAACGCGAAAAGTCAACTTCGTCGACAAATTTATACTACCACTGCTTATTTTTCCAGACACGTTAATTAAACAATTAACAAAATCAACATCGTAATTTTCATGTGATGCGTGAATTTAATAATTTTTCTATAAATACATAGTTTTGAGTGCGATCAGGCTTTTTGAACAAAATCGATGCAGATAATAATAATAATAATAATAATAATAATAATAATAATAATAATAATAATAATAATAATAATAATAATAATAATAATAATAATAATAATAATAATAATAATAATAATAATAATAATAATAATAATAATAATAATAATAATAATAATAATAATAATAATAATAATAATAATAATAATAATAGGCTTCTATAGCACCAACTATTAATGCTCGATGTATCAATAGGAACCAGTCCAAATCCAACCGCAAAAGACTAGATAAATTCCAGAGATCCGTCATAGTGATCGAATACTCCAGAACAGTCGGCGTCCTGAGAATTCCATTCTCGTGCCATTAATGACACGACACCTCCGCGTCGCCTTCGTCCCCTTCCCACACCCCGCCCGCTACCCCGTTCGAACACCTCCTCGATCCATCGATACACGCGCCGCGATCATATCGATCAAGCACCGGGCGTCGGCGGCGGCGGCGGCGGCGACGACGAAGACCGCGGAGAATGGAGCAGCGGCGAGCGAGGAGGGAGCGAGCTGAAAAGGCGCTAGAGAAGAGCGGGCCGACGCCCGAGGAGGCGAACGGGCGCCGGGGAACCAGCGTGACGACGGCGGCGGCGGCGGCGACGACGACGACATCTTGAGGCGGAGTAGGAGGAGAGGGAGAGGGAGTAGGAGGATAAAGCGTAAATCGTCGAAGAAGAAGGAGAGGAACGGAAAAAATGTCCTAAACGGAATCGCCTCCGTCGAAAATAGCCGATCGATTCGCGTCGGATTCTCTCGGTGAGGAGCGATCCGCCCGCCCGCCCGCCCGGCCGTCCGACTGACCGGTCGGTCGGTCCGTCACGTCGCCGTCGGACGATCGTCGTCGTTATTCCCCGTCGAGATGATGGACCGCGGCGGCGGCGGGGAGGCGTCACCCCCCCTGCGGCGGCGGCGGCGTCGGCCGATGGGCCCCGGGGCCTTGGTGTGCCGTGATTCGGAACATTGTTCGGTCGCCGCCGGTGCCGCTTCGGGCCAGCGCTTATCGGAGGCGTCGGTCGTCTTCGTCGGTTATCGCCGTCGGATCTGTCGGTTGATTTTTGTGCCCCTGCCGCTCCCTTCAACGGTCGGGCGGTCGGTCGACCGTACGGACCCTCCTTTTCTTTACGCCTCGTTGAGCCGATCTTTCTTAGGATATTTTGCCCTCGCTTTGCCCGAGTTGCCCGGTCGTGTGTTAGGGCTTGTTCTCGTCCATGCCGCGTCAGATTCGAGTGCCCCGATTTGCGTATAAAATATAAAGGGAGATTTTTAAGTATTTGGCTTTTGCACAGATTAAATTAATTTACAGTACTTGATCTCTCGAATTATTATTTTTAATGTGCTTCTATAGCACCAGTTATAATGCTGAAAGATATCAGCCGATGGTGCTTCCAACTCCATGCCGTGAAAGACCACCTGGTCATATCTAGAGATCAGTCAATCAGCAGGGAAGCAGGAAGGCAGACTAAAAAAAATTGGCCACATTCCACTGAAAGCAAACTTATTTTCAGTTATTAGCATTAGATCAAGCATAGCTAGCAAAGATTCTATATATAATATCGTCATCATCAATCTCAACACAGTCCCGTGTTGTAGCTTCTGTCTAAAATTGAGCTTTCTTTTACAGGGTTTCTTACTTGTTCTTTGCCCTCGGATCAAGCTTACAGTCTAGCATTCATCTAGTCTATAGATGTAGTATAGGGTTACAGAATGGTTACATAGCACCTTTTTTGACAACTCGCTCAGTAGCACTCCCGCTGTGCATTGACAAAGGGATGTTTGTTGTCATCTGCTACCTGTTAAAAGATTCGTTTTGAATGGGTATATTTGACAGAGGTGTTGCACCTTTGTTTGACCTTGTTTTGCACTCTTTTTTTTAAATCGAAAATCTGACCAGAATTTGAATTTGCAGTTGCAGAGTTGGTGTACATGGCATCTTTAGAATTTTGGGCGCCCTAGGCAGATTTTCATTTTTGGAAATTTTCGCCCATTCACATCACATACGGAAAAAGTCGGACGAGCAAAAGAAAAAAAGCTCAGCTCCCCAAAATAACCTGACGAGCAAAAAAAGTTATTCACTCATAAAAATTTTTTCATCCCGTTTTATTTCGCCCCTACAAAATTTTTCGCCCCTAGGCAGTGCCTAAACTGCCTAATGGTGAAGGTGGCCCTGTTGGTGTAAGATGACATTTAAATTCCATATGAGACATGTAAACAACTACTATCTATTAAGTAATTCTTCCTTCACACAGAAAAAATATCACTCACTTCACTGATGGAACTTTGGTGCTTGAATTTGCAACCATAATCTGCTGGGTGTGTTTAGTCATGGGCTTAGTGTAGTCGACTTAGGAGCTTCTCATCATTTTATTTTGCCTTATTTCAGCTTTGGAGTCGTGCCACTGGAGATAATTTAATGTTTCTGGGTCGAATAATGAATTCAAATGAGGCATCATCATTGTAAGTTTTATTCTGAATTGTAAATATTTTTTGCAAAGCTAATTTTTCTGATAAGCGTAGTGTTTTTACCTTGAAGAATTCTGAATATTTTGAGAGAAAATTTTTTCAAGGTTTGCAGCAAGATGTTTGATATGTTTTAATTAATGATTGATCTTCCAATATGTATAAACTTTATATTATTATAATTCAGTTCAGGTTTTCCAAATGTTTTGTATTATATTTGAGTTCAGTATTGTTACTGTTTCTGGCGAATCTCACATGGAAGCCAGTTAAGGAGGACATTAAATTTTGATTTATTATAAATTTTTATGAAAAATTTGTAATGTACACACTTTTGCACCTGTACAATTTTTTTAAAAACTTTTGACATGTCATAACAATATGACCTTATTTGGCTTTGGAACCTTCAATCGATTTGCAAATTTGTAATTTAGAGAACAGTTTAAGAGAAACTGTAGATGAACTCTGTGGCTATCATGTGATGTAAATATTGAGACTTTTGCTGCAGCTTATTTTTCACCTTTTAGCAAGTATTCAATAAAATCTCAAATATGAATGTTATTAGAGTCATAAGATAAAGGTCTGATCATAGGATTCTTTAAAAAAATGTTTACCAGAATTCTTTTTCAAATGAGAAAATGTATAAAGTGGATTTTTTGGTGGTTCGAATAGTTTGAGGCATTGAACAATTTATATAAATCAAATTATATTGTATCTATTCTATTGTATACTTAGACTAAAATTAGTCTTGTGAATATTCTGTGAATTTTCTTGGTCATATTTTAAATTCAATTGATGTCATTTAATGTAATTGATGTCAGACATGCCTATGTTAAGTTGGGTTGAAATAAACCTCAGTTCAGTTCAAATCTGATTTATAGAACTTTACTAAGTAAGCTTGCAGGTTTTTGAGAACAACATTAATTTACTTCTATGGTTATATAATAAGATCTGACTGACAAGTTGAAATTCAGTGAGACCACGGTATTCAAACCACTTTAAAAGTTGATATTCTGCAAGATTTTATGCAATGGAAAGGATTAATTAGTTATTTGACTGTTATCTGTAGAATTTTCTATATATTTCTGAAGAGAACTATAATACTGGGGTTGGAGCTCTCAAGACACACAGTTGCATAATGTAAATACTAGTGGTTATGACTACTTGTTGGATTTGACCAATTTCAGAATTGTATGTGAAGGCTAATTGGTTAAATAAATAAAACTTATTTTGGTCCTAGTCTGTTGCAAAGTGATTTTGGAAATTGAAGGAAAATTTGGGTACATCATGCACCACTCTTTCTCCATTTGCCTCTTATTTGCTTGATGTGCTGGCTGATTCTGCACCAATCTAGATTTATTTTGTTGGTGTCTGTCCAAGTCACCCACTGCCTACTCCATTTTCTCCTGACATTGTTCTCCTTAAGTATGTAATGTTTTTGTTAACATTCTATACATTTCATAATCAGAAGTCCTGAATATGTCCATATCCATGTCTTCATTGGCTATGCTTTTTTCTCATCTTTTTTTGGTACTTGTTAGTTTTTGCAGCCTCTTTAATTCTTAGGATCTGTTTGCAACCTCTTATTTCAAATTTTTTTCTATGTATTCATCTTTCTTCAAAATTGGTGTTTCAAACTCTTGTATTTAAACTTGTACCGGTATATGTAGTGTAACCAAAAACTAACCAATGAAAAGGTGTGGAAAAGGATAGAAGAAAAAAAGGCCTGCTAAACACAATTTGTACTAGGCAATAAAATTGTTTAGGTCATGTCCTGAGAGAGGAAATGTGCCTACTAAGAGGAGTACAAGAGGGGACAATGGCAGGGAAAATGCAAAAAGAACTACCAAAAACAATGATGCAAGAGTCGATGTGCGGTCATACAGCAAAGAACAAGTACAGACCTGAAAAGAAAGGATTGAAAATAGACAGGAGTGGTGATGCTGGAGTATATATTAAGCTTACCTGTCTCTGTACTGAGAACCTGGTGATAATGATGATGTATTTTAATGTATAAGATTTATACATTGGTGTATGTGAATTGTGACTGTCAAAATCATCACCTTCACACAGTCATGTAATGTAATGTAATGTAACAAAATAAAAAAGTCCTGTTATGATGCTGATATTTATATCTTGACTCTTCAATCATTTCCTTCAAGGACATTGTCAGTTTCTGGCTTTCGTTTTGATGGCTCATTTTGCATCATCTGCAATTATGGACCCGATGTTGATTGTTCATCTGTCTCATTTTTAAGGACAAATTTCCAATTAGTTTCATCTCATGTCGTCACCTTCGTCTTATCCATATTTATTAATAAGCAATACCCTGTACCGACATTTTCTATTTTTCTACCTGGTTTAGTCGTTCTTCGCTGCTGGCCACTTCTAACTGCATCATGAGCATATCTAAACGTTTCTGTTATCCAAGTTGATGCCACCTTTATAGCCATATGTGATCTTTGTGTCTTCTTTAAACTGTGCTAAATAAGTATGGTAAGAGTGTGTGATGTTGTCATACTTTCTTCTCGTAGGTACTGGTTCTACTATTCTGACAACCCTAACCTTTGTCATTTGTTTGCTATACCACTTGAGCATTGACTTATGTGAATTTCACTGACTTATCATTGCTATCAAATTCTCTTTCTCTCATTTTCTGATCCTTGGATCAGCTGAACTATGATTTTGAAAACTATCATGGAGCATACATTTTGAGGTTTATCATATAAGTTTGTGCTGCAAGTTTTGCTTACTTAATTTAACCCCTTAACCGGCCACGACGAGTATACTCGTCCATTTTACATTGCGTTACAAATAAATGGCCGGTTAAGGGGTTAAAACACATGAGGACGGAAAGTTGGCAGAGTGGTAACAAAACTGGACGATAAAGCAGAAGGTCGCGGGTTCGATACCCGCGGGCGCCCTAAGGTTGACTCAGCCTTACTCGCTAGAGGGCTGTGATAAAATGAGGAGCAGCGTTAAGCTGTGAGGTAAAACATGGGTCTGGGGAAAGTAATGCAATCTACCCCAGATTAATGGCTTATACCACCTATGTCACTGATTGCTTGGACCGGAGTTAAGCGCCGGAACCCAATGTTCGGGCTCGAGTACGGGACCTACCTTTACCATTATAAATGTGAGTACATATGTGTTAAAAGCATGCTTTTAGCATGCTTTAAATGTGTGTGATGAAAAGTTTTATGGCTATAGCTAGGTTTCTTGTGTTTATGCACAACTATGTTAAATCTAATTGCTTTTCAAGTCTGTATTTTTCCAGAAATTTCCTTAGCGTGAGTCGCTTTTAGCAGTGAAGATGTATTTTCAGTTTTCCAGCGTATGGAAACTTTGATCCTCACCACCAACCGTGGGGTTGGAGACAGGATGGGTGCTACCCATACTATGGTGAGCCGATGCCGCCGATAAGCCACCCCCTACCGACACTGCCACCGGACATCAGCAGGAACGGCAGCTGTGCGGGAAACGACTTCCGAGTCAACGGAAGCCAAGCATATACTGACAGCAGCAGTGGATTGGCAGATCATTTGCGAGAAGAATCTCATCAGGAACACTCAAATGATCGGTCTGTTATAGAGTCAGATAGGATTTTGAATGAACTTAGATGATAAAGTCCAGTGCAATTTTTTTCTAGGAAAAAAGGTTTGGGAACTCATCCTTTTTTACTCTTCAACAAAAACGGGTGTGGGAACGCCATACCTGTATGTTCCCAAACACATTATTACATATCCATAATTATATATACAGTCTGGCAAAAAAGGTGTTGGAACGCTATTCACATGCATTGCTACTGAAAAAAAGCCCTGATAAAGTCATTATTATTATTATTATTATTATTATTATTATTATTATTATTATTATTATTATTATTACATGATTGTTGGCACTTGCTAAGTCCTTCACAAAGTAAATAATTTTAAGTGTAGACAAGTTGTGAGGGAGCAACTTGCCCAAGTTGGTTGTACAGTTACATGGTCAGAATCCTGCTATTACTTCACTGAACTTTATATAAACAGGCTCATATTTCTGTTTATCGATTGATTTGATTGTTTTCCCGTCTTCTGTTGCAGTGCGATTATATTGCATAATGCACTCACGAACGGGACCATATTTGCTTAACCTTTAGTTTCATTGATCTATATATAATTAATCAATGTGTTATGGAACAAAAATATTGGTCTTACGGAGCGAAAAGGGTTAAGCAGGCATGCTGTCCTATAATAAATATTTGGTTGTTTGTCATTCTAAGTGATTTTGATGTTATTTATACGTGTGTGTGTGTGTGTGCCAGATTTTCGTTGATCGTTTTTTTGAAGACAAACACTTTGAAATGTGTTTTGGTTCTTGAATTGTAATTTGTCTCTACGTGCCACGTAGGTACGTGGAAAAGAATGAAACGCCGGTCGAAGGTCAATCCAGTTCGAAGCAAGATGTGGTTTCTGTAAGCGACAGTTGTGGCAACAAGAAAAAGCGGGACCGATTCAACGGAATGACGGAAGAAGATGTGCTTAAACGGACCGTTCCCGACCTGCTTGCTCCAAATCTTGATATTATCATTGTAAGTGAGATACTCTGATGGTTGATTTCAGTTTTATCGAGTCATTATATTATAAAACTACAGTGAAACTCGCTTAATTGCATAGGTGCCGTGCAAGCCTTGCTTATTCAGATTAACCGGGCTATGCGAATAGCCGGGACGTTTGATAATGAATTGTACGCACAAAACACTGGTTCGGATTTTTATGTTGTTATGCGATTATGCGGGTTATGCAATTAAGCGGTATGCAATTAAGTGGGATCCACTGTATTAACTATTCATCATATAAAAACTAAACTGTTCATTATATAGAACTGTTAGCTATAAATATTTTCAGACTCGCGTGAAGTGATAGACGGCATTGTGCATACTCACTTAAAAAAACTTTATAACTTTTTTATAATGTTATAAAGCAATTTTTCAGACAACTTTCCTGATATCTCTATCATATCATTCAAACATAAACTAAAGACCTACATGTTTCACATTTTGAACAAGTAAGATTGTTAAAGTCACCCTCACTTTGGCCCTCGCCATGCCCACGGCACCATAAAATTTGTCTCAATTAAAATGACAATAGAAATGATAATAATAATTATAAAAGTTATTTTTTTACCTTATGTATTCCTGATGCTCTACCAACTAAGCCAGCAAGACACTCACTTGTAAACATTTTGACACGACTCTAGCTTCAAAGCCAATTTGATGGCGTTATTTGTGATGTCTTACATGCGTAAATTGTGGTTTTAGATTGGCAGTTGTCCTGGATTGACAGCGGCCTACCTCGGCCATCACTACGCCGGGCCGGGCAACCATTTCTGTAAGCACTTTAAGCACGTTTGAGATCTTGAATATTGTTTATTGTTTGTCCCGAGTCTCTTTATACAGTATAGGCGTAAAGATGTCAGAGAAGTAGCACGCTAGAATGGCATGCTGACAGAATGGGGACTAGATCCGCTGGAACCCTAAGGTCGACTCAGCCTTACCTGCTAGAGGGCGGTGGTAAAAATGAGGAGCAGCACTAAGCTGTGAGGTAAAACGTGGGTCTGAGGAAAGTAATGGCAGCCTACTCGAGATTAACCCCTTAACCGTGTATTTAACTGTAACGCAATGTAAAATGGACGGATATATCCGTGATGCCCAGGTATGGGGTTAATGGCTCATACCACCTACATCGCTGATTGCCTAGACCGGAGTTGAGCACCCAATGCTCGGGCTCGAGTACGGGACCTACCTTTACCTTTAATATAATTTTGCACATATTGAAATGAGTCATTACTGTTCAGACATAATACAATGCACCATTTTGCTTGGTTAAGAACTAGGTGATTGAGGAACATGGAATAGTAATTATATTTAATGGACATTGCCTGCTTATGTATAGAGCACACCCATACATTGCATCTTGCTGAATTTGTGTTTTTAAAATAATTTGTATGTATTTTTTGTTTTCATTGTTGTTTTTGATAGAATTTTTAGTCCTATGCTGAAAATATGGATTTAATTGGCCACTGAGCTGTTTGAACTATTTTATTTTGATATTTTGCCCTGGTCGTTACATTTCACTCAAGCTCATGCATTCCATGTAGCTTTAAATTGCAGTTGAATGCTTATGGTGATTGATAATGTAGCATAATGTAATGTGATGTAACATAGCAGCATATTTATATAGTACCTTTTCTGAAGAATCACTCAGAAGCGCTATTGCTGTGTACTGCATGTTGATAAAAACAGTATTTTTTTAAGTCGTTTCAAAAAACAGGTTCCATACTCCAGCGTCGCCACTCCTCTCTATCTTGAGCTTTTATCTTCAGGGTTGAATACTTGTTTTTTCCGTAGTGTCGAACATCCACTCCAACATTGATGTCCCTGGTCGCCCTTTCTGAGCTGTTCCTTTCATCTTTCCTTCTAGTACTTCTCTTAGTAGGCTTGATTCCTCTCTCAGGACATGCCCTATCCACTCCTTTTGTCTTGTACAAATAGTGTTTAGATAGTACTTGTAGTATTGGATTTGTTTTTACTATTAACCCCTTAACTGGGGATCCCGGATATATCCGTCCATTTTACATTGAGTTACAGTTAAATACACGGTTAAGGGGTTAAATTGAAACCTGGTTTCTGTAGGGAAGTGTCTTTATCTGTCGGGTCTCATCTCCGAGCCAATGAACGCTAACGACGACTACAAGCTGAAGCAGTACGGAATTGGCTTCACCAACTTTGTGGCACGCTGTACGAAGGGCAGCGTAGAATTCTCTCGGTATGTTTTCAGCTTGTATTGGTTTAACCCTTAAACTGCTGGAGCTGAGCAGATAACTTACTGAGTGCCCCTTGTAATTCAGGCATACACTTTTAAATTCTTGGGGTTTTCAGCAATTAACAAATGAATTAAGTATTAAATATTATGTTAAAATACCTTAACTTAAGCAGGTCCATATTATTTTTGGCTGTCCTAAGCAAATGGAAGATTGCAGGCATGTAAATTTCTTGAAACCTAAGTCTACTTGCAGCTTTCAAGGCTCATGACATTGTGGTATTGGTTAGAAAATGACACTTTTGAATCTAATTTCGCGCTACCTCACGACCCATTAAGACTGAGCCCTTCGACCCACTTATAGGTCACGACCCACAGTTTGGGAAACACAGAAGTATGGGACTCCTCTACCTTTACCAAAGTAAAGTAAAAGTAAAGTAAAGTAAAGCTTTACCAAAGTAAAGAATGCCTTGCTGTGTTTGTGTTGGTGGAGCTTACTACTTCTATGATGTGTGTATGGTCATCAGTATACAGTTGCATGCTAGGGCTTAGGGTATTTTTAAATATGCATAGACATTTTTTGGTTGGGCACAATTTATTGGGCCAGTGACGGACACAAGAAAATATTGCTAGCATGTGAAATAGCCAATGGTAAGAAATCCTGATGCTGCCAATGAATGAAAATGTTGCTCAGAATTCCAGTGGGAGGGGGCATTCGTAAATGAAATCAGACTTTAGACGATTGTTGAAAAGATGATACACAGCTGTAGTGCTAACCATCATTTTCTAATGAATTTCTAAATTCGAAAGTGCATTTCTTATCGCGATCAGTGAAACATTTCGCAACGAGTGCGGGTAATTATAATTATGATTTCAGCATTGCTGATTGCTGTGAGGTATCTGCACTTGTATCGCTGCACCGTATTTGATAAGTAAGATCAAGATGCCATAGAAATTATTGCCATCTTTGTCATCATGAGCCCACAAGGATGATGTATTGCCAGATAACTCAGACATTTTTGATGCTTCTCTCATGACATTTTGTCTTGCGTATGTTAGCCGTTCAAGACATGCGACGTTTATTACTCATGTGCATCTGTTATCGAGCTATGATACCATAGAGTTCAGCTTCTTGTTTGCACAGCCAATTCAAATGCACTAGTTATTTTAGTATTCTATGACCGCGATGAATTGCATTGACTTTGTTTATGTGCATATTGAAAATTGTCCTTTGGGGACAATTGTCGTGCATGGCCAAACGTATTACCGAGTGTTGGCGGCTTTTAGTCTTAATTGACTGTTGGAAACATCTAGCCTCTATAATAGGTCAGCGTGGCTGTGGAAGAGAGGCACTTGGGCTTAGTGTTGGCTTGCAAATTGTATTGAATTTTTTTACTTCATCCATTAACCCATTGGTTAATTATTGTACGTAAGTTTAGTGGAGGCTTACTCATGACATTGGTCATCTGGCATTGCTGTCTTCAATTATTGTTTTGACTTTTCGATTTCTATTGTGATTCTCTCCCTCCCTGGTGTACAATAATTGAAGTGTTTTGTAATGAAAATTCAGTAAATTGACACTTTTTTTTCTTTTTAGGAGAGAAATCAAAGAGGGAGTGGAAAGCCTAACCGAAAAAATACAGACTTACAAACCCAAGATTGCAGTTTTCAATGGCAAAGGTGAATATCTATTCCTGTTTGTGTTTGTGTGTGTGTGTGTGTTATGTTTGTGTATTAGACACATATGCAGTAGTACATGTCCCGTCAGATGCGCGCCCGACAAAAGCGTTCTGACATTAGCGCGGTGACATTAGCGTGACGGCAACTTAAATTATTTATTCACCGACTACAGTGGAGAAAAATCTGTCACCGGTGGTTCAGGGGCATCCCGAACCCCAACGAGGGTAGGGTGTGGAGCATGAGGGGCGAGGGGAATCGGGACATGATAGGTGGGCTGTTTATAATTAAAAGCGAACACCGTGCGTGAAGGAATGAGGTGGGAAGTTGACTAAATTGTGATCATTTTTAAATTGGAGCCTAGCCGTGTTTTATTCAACACACGCGCTTTTGTTGTGCATATATCGGTGTGCATTTGTAGATTTTACGTTAGCGCATTTGTCGTGCGCATTTGTCAGTGAATCCTAGTAAAGCCCTAATGGATTGGACCTCAGGGTCAGGTCAGGTCTTTGTCCTCTAGCTGTGTCCAGCTATCGACTTCTCCATGACATCTCTCCAAAGTTCTCTCTGTCCTTTGCTATTTCGTCCAAAGTCATTTGGTGTCTTCCGTCAGTTTTTCCATTGAGATCCAGCCCTGCCATGTGCAGATCCTCTTCCAATCCAGCAATGGATTGGACCTCCAGGGCTGGAAAAAGGTATTCACAGTAACCATGGGTCTATGTTATCAGAATCTTTGCTAATGGGCTTTTGTGATCCTGCCATTGATCCTGCCATTGGCCATGAAAGTTTTGACACCAGGGTTCTCTGGACAGTTATCCTGTATATTTGTTCTTGGATATTTTATCCTGTATATTTGTTCTTGGATATTTTATCCTGTATATTTGTTCTTGGATATTTTATCCTGTATATTTGTTCTTGGATATTTTATCATGTATATTTGTTCTTGGATATTTTATCCTGTATATTTGTTCTTGGATATTTTATGCTGTATATTTGTTCTTGGATATTTTATCCTGTATATTTGTTCTTGGGATATTTTATCCTAGAATTATTTGCGAAGAATGAAATTCATACTCAGAATGGAAGAAATAAGAAACCCAAAACGAATTTTCAACTACAAGCCAGAGGGGAGAAGATCTAAAGGAAGACCTAAAAGACGATGGGTGGACGGTTTGGAAGAGGATCTGTCAAGGGATGAACCTCAATGAAACTGATGGAAGACATCGAATGACTTTGGAAGAAATAGCAAAGGACAGAGAACTTTGGAGAGATGTCATGGAGAAGTCAATAGCTGGACACAGCTGGAGGACGAAGACCTGACCTGATATTTGTTCTTGGATAATTTATCCTGTAATTATTTGCTTCCTAGATAGTTTTGTCAAGTCATTCTTTTGAAAATTACTGACAAACTGTGGAGTCATTGCAGAAAATTACTGAAAAATTACATTGCAAATTACTTTACAAATTACATTTCCTAAGATCGTATGTGTTGCTGATGCTTGGTTTTGTTGGTTGTTACAGGAATATATGAAGTCTTCTGTAACCACAAAAACTTCTACATCGGAAAACAGCCCGAGCCATTTCCGGGCACAAACACAGTATTTTAAAATTCTTCTTTCTGACTCTTTACCCGACCGGATCTGAATTGGTTTACGATAAATATTTAGAAGTTGTAGAATATTGGCGAGTGGCTAATAATTGTAATCAGTATAGGCTGTTCAACAGTCGGCATCATCCGATAATTTTCCAATACCGATTATCTTCCAGATAATGCGCAACTATTTGTCATGTAATTGTCGATTATAGTAGAAAATGGAAATTATTAATAAGAGGACAAAGCATCTGAAACAAGTGCAAACTAGAGTTGCATGTTGGTTGCCTTCAGCTGAAGTGTATATAGAAGTAATTAGACTCAGAAAGATTTGGAATGCTGTCATGTTCTTGCACACAGACATAAGCATTTTTGCTTTGTCCATACAACACTTTTATTTAAACTAAAGGCAGTTTTAACTATTTCTTAGTCTGTGTTAAAGCAGTTTGAAACTACCACTGAAGAAAATTTGAACCCTAACCTAAGGGAGATTGCATAACCCTCGGTTCACTAACTTTGCTGCAACCGGTGTTTACCCCGGGGCAGCAGAGAGATTAAGATCAGTAATGAATAAAGTAACTTTAAAAGTTCAATAATCGGTAATTAATAGGATGATTGTGTGGGGCTGGTAATTGGCTGGAGGCATTATCGGTGAATCTTTATCGATAAAATTTCTGCAGTTCTTCATTTGAAGTTGAGATATGGAACTATCAGTTTTTGATAGTACGTAATTATGCAGGAGGATATTAAGATTTGCATGGTTGACATCACTTTCTTTTCATGGTTTTGTCAATTTTAAGCACGATAGTAAATACAGCCTACTTGTTGAAACCACGCTGATTGTGATAGTATGAGTATAAAACCAGTGTGGTTGTAAGTTTTAGTAGGCAGTCCTTTACTCAGGTGCCTTATTCTATTATTTTTATAAACAGTTAGGGTCATACTCGTCTATGGCCTATTGATGTCGGCTGAAAATAGAAGCCAGTCTGCATGCCCAGTTGCTCCTAGCCAGGATTCTTGGGAAATGTCAAGCCAATGACATGTATTTGGTTAATGCTTTTCGTTTATGTGTAGCAATTTGGGTGACTGCCTTTGGTCTGCTGCCTTTGTCCAGTTGATTTGAGAACGTTGCACCATCTATTATTTACAAATGACTTGTTTGTGGGTCTTTGTACTGCAGTTTAAAATTTATATTTGACGGGGTGTTTAGCCTGTTCTTGTCTCTTCTTCGAGGTTGTATACGTGATGCCGTCTTCAAGCGCACGGTGTTCGCAGTTGCCTCGAGCGAGCGACAAGGTCGCGTTCTTCATCGCTCTGAGAAAGCTGCGAGACCACCTGCACGGCTGTCTGCCTCACCTGGACGAATCCGAGGTCGTCTTCCCCGATCTGGACTTGAAGGTCGAGCCGCGGAAGGACCGCCGTCCGGTGGAGGAGAACCACGCACAGGAGTCGACGACCGGCGCGCCGTCGGCGGCGGCGGCGGACAAGGACCGAAAGCGGAAACACATCGACTGCAATTTCAACGCCATTCCGACGGCCGCTCACGACAGGCCGCCTTACCACCCGGGTCTGCCGCCTTCCTTTGCGGCGGCCATGTCTCAGGACATCGCGCCCGAGTTCAAGTGGAACTCCGGCTTCCAGAAGTGGCCGCCGGCGCTGGGAATCCCGCATTCGAGCCCGCTCGTCGGGATGAGTCCGCGCACGGACTGCAACTACGACGGACTGCTCGCGGCGAAGCAGGAGGACGCGGCCGGCCAGGTGTTGAACCCGTGCAGCCTGCTGCGGGGCCTGCCCGCCGCTCCGTTCTACGCCGGCTGGTCCGACGGCCAGCACCGGTGGACCGTGAACGGTCTGGCGACGCGGTTCAACAACGAGTCGCGCTACCCCGTCAACATTCCAGCCTATCTGCAATATCCGGACATGATTTGCACCGACCGGCTGAGCTCGCACCTCGCGGAGCCGACCTACCGGCCGATGTACCCGAACCTGTCGGCGTACCACCCGCAGGACGCGTTTCTCCCTTGTTCCAGTACATCGACCAGCTCGGCGTTCTCGTACAACTCGTCGCTGAGCCGCGACCTAAAGCCGGGCGCCAGCCAGTTCGATCCGGTCTTCTTTCAGCGACCGTCGTACAGCCCTCCATCGTACTACCACCAGTATCGGTAATCGGTAGGTGGCGCCAGATGACGCCCGCCGTCGCCGTTCCTTCGTTATGCATATTGTCGGAGAACTTGGGAGCGCGGAGTCGTCGTTCTAAAAACGGCAGAGAGAGTATATAACGAGGCAATAAAGTGGTGTTGCTTGTTACGAGAGGTCGGTTTTCGTTGTTGCCGCTGCTGCTGCCATCTGTTGGGCTGAACGTACATCATTCTCAGAGCTGATGGACTGTATTCCCGACAGGAAATCGACCGGTTGTCACATATACGTGTTTGTTGTCAAGCTGTTGGTTCTAAATATGCCTTTAAGACGAACAATTGCGGGCAGCAGTTTTAAATTTATATCACTCACCTGGCGCGAGAGAGCGAGAGAGGTAGGAATAATAATAGTAGCAGCTGCTGTTGTTTTGCTATTGTGTAGCCAATCGATATATTTGATTTTTTTTTGAAAGTGTTAGATGTCGTCGCAGAATATTTTCCCACCTTGACGATGCATTAATTAGGAGATTTGGTTTGTTTTTGTATGTGCCACAGGAATTCCATTCAAAGAATTTGCTTACAGTCGGCTCATTAACAGACGGACATGATACGTACAGTAGAACCTCGTTGTATCGAACTTGCTTATGTCGAAATCACGTTTATATCGAAGTTTGAGCGCCGGTCCTGCCAAAACAGTGTTAATGATACAGGAATCGGATATATCGAACCTCGGATATATCAAAGTATTTATCACGGTCCCTTGAACTTCGATATAATGAGGTTCTACTGTAGATAGCTTTTCGAATGAATTTGCATTGTTTGTATTCTTTGTTTCTGGAGGATTTGCTTCTCTGTGTAAATTTTCTTGGCGTGATCATTTTGTTACGGCTTGTTTTAAACTGTCTCGAGATGAACTTTTGTTAACCAAGCAGACCGCATTTTCTGTAAATTATTCTCGCATATGTTCGAAAGTAATATGACAGCATGGTTTTGTGTCTCAATTTCATCAGTTTCTGCCAGGGCTGGAAAAACCTAAGTTTTTTAGGAACAGAATTCAGGGTTTTTTGGTTTTGATGTTTGGCGTGTCAACACCCCCAGAACCCTTCTCGATATTCTTGTCACATGTGTCCTGCTGTTTGCGGAGAGTAAAACGGTTGCCGTACATTAACCCCTTAACCGTGTATTTAACTGTAACTCAATGTAAAATGGACGGGATATATCCGGGATCCCCAGTTAAGGGGTTAAGGATGAGTGTTTTCATTGAATTAAAAGACAAATCAATATTTGGACTTTTTCAGGTTTTTAAAGAAAACTTAAAAACCTTGGTTTTAATTTAAAACCGCATTTTCCTGTCCTGGTTTCTGCAGTTTAGTGGAGGATCTCATTGTTTGGTAGTTGTATGTGTGTGTGTGTGTATGTGTGGCATTTGATATACTTTTGTTTTGGATTTTTACTTGTTCTTTATGAAAATATGCCACCATATCTCCTTACTTCAGCGGTTCTCAACCTGTGGGTCGTGACCCTGACGGGGGTCGAGTGACGATTTGCCAGGGGTCGCCTGAAACTTTCGGAAATACGGGGTTGTAACTTTTTTGAGGTGCAAAACTTGTAATTGCGCAAAATTTTCCCATTGGTAGTTACTACTTTTTAAAACTATAATTGGCTTTTGAGGATAGGCATTGCAGACAATTGAATCAGAATATGATTTCAACAATTTTAATTGTAGCGTTATTATTTTTAACAGTTTACAGAAGTGATTTTACGGTGGGGGGGTCGCCACATCATGGGGAATTGAATTGAAGGGGTCACGGCACTATAAAGGTTGGGAACCTTTAAGGCAGTTAAGTTAAGGCAGCGGCCTTACTTGATAAAACCAGCATCGATGTTTTCTGTTCAAGTTTCTGTAAGATTGCAAAACTCTCCAGTATTATTGAAAGATTTCTTAACTCTTAAAATGCCGGAACCAAATATACTCGCTTCCCATTGCATATTGATCCAAAATAAGTGTTGGCTTAGGGTTAGAATGATTTTGAATTTCTCCGATGCTGAATTTCGTACAAATTCTTGCAGTATTGGGTTGTTGTTTTGAGAGTTCTCACAATTTCTATGTTTATAAAAAAATAAAATGCTTAAGAGATTTTCTTTATTAAGTTACAGTTGACCTGCTTATGTAAATCTGCAAGAGTTACTTTTTGCCATTTGTGTGTGATGGTGATTAATTTATGCAAATTATTTTCAAGACCATTACCTTGTGTCCTACAGCAATGAGCGTGCCTTTTGGGTCTTGTATAACCTGGCTAAGCAAAGTTTTAAAATTATGTTAACTGGACTCAATAAGAGAATTGATCCTGTTTTACTCTTTACTAAATATATATATATAATATATATATTATTTTGATAATTATTTAATTTTGTAAATGAGGGGCTTAACAGGGCCGAAGTTAATCAGTTTTCTGTTTTTAAGATTCAAGAGAATTTCACAGTTTTCTTCTGGCTAAGCAAAGTTTGAAAATTCCGATTTAACAAGAGATTTAATGTTAACTGTTACAAGTTTTATAGACATTGACAATTTGGCCACATGAGAAAATGCATATCACGCAGTGGTGGCTCTGGGATTTGGCAAGTGGGGGGGCCGTTGGGGTGGCAACTTCTAATCATGGGGTGGGGCAACCATTTGTTGTTTAATGAATGTAGCATTAAGTATAGGGTCCCAACTGGGGGCCAGGCACTCAATAGGGGGCGCACGCCTCCCCCTCGGTGGAGCCGCCACTCATATCACGACATTTGAAATGTCTGGTTTCTACTGCTTTAAAATGTGTGTTTTATGTATGTTTCTTTGATTGTCAAACAGTCTTGGCCCTTTCACCCTATAAGGCCAATATTTCGTCTTCGTGGCATATTGATAATACAGAGTACCTGTTCAAAGGGTTAATATATTTGCCCTTGCAGTCAGATTCAAATTATTTTGCTGTACCATGAGAACAGATTGATGGCACAAGAAATTAAGATAGATAGAAGCTGTATCGTGTTATTGCATGAGCAGCAGAATTTGACAAATGCTTTTGTGTGTTAGGGTTTTGGATCGAAACCAGAATGTTCAGATCTGGCATTTCTGGATCTGGGGACTCTGTTCAGTCCTAGTGTTTGATCCACGCTGTGGGGGTTTCATTTGTATGGAATCTTCCAGTCATGGCATGAGTCATGGCTGATATCATGTTGCAGTTATGGAATCAGGTATGTTTTCATTGAGGTGCATTGATTTCAGTAATGTTCCTCTGCCTGCTGATTAGTTAGGGTTCATCCATATAGTACAGTGTTTATTCTAGGCCTTCTCTGGGGGAACTTCCCCCCAAAGTTTTAAAATTTCCCAAATTTTTTTTATGTTGGCTGGAGGGATGGAAATCCTCCCCCCAAAGTGTGGAGACTCAGACCTTGTCCCCCCAAACATTTCAAAATCCCCCCAAAGTCAAGATGGCTAGAATAAGCACTGCATATAGTGCGTAGGCACTGAGCGGGGGAGGTGGTTGGATTTAGGAGATTTTGCGTATGTACGGTGTGCAAACAGAGGGAGGTTGAATATATGCCTTTTGTGTGTGTGTGTGTGTGTATGTACTATATGGATGAACCCTTACTTAGGTTTGACTTTCCCCAGCTGTTGCTATTTATGTGTATGGTTGCTTGTGACAGTCTTGTCGACCAGAGCTGAAACTTTCTGTTTGTGTATTTGCATGTCGCTGTAATTGCAGGACTGTTTGATACGTCTTGCCTTGTTGTTGTTCGCGGTTATATCAACTTGTTTCGGTGTTCAATGATTTTCTGAATGAGTTTTTTTGTGGTTATATATATTTTCCGTATTTGTTTTGTCACGGTAAATAATACTTTTTGAAAATCATCTTGTGCATTATCTTTCTTGGCATCCTTCCGAACATCATATCACACTACTGTAACTGAGTTAACAAAAACAATAGTGTATGCAGTTGTGGGAGTAACTGACCTAAATGAGTTATTTATTTAATTGATTTATTTATTTTTTCATAAAATAAGAAAGTCAAGTGAGTGGTGAACATGTTTTATTTGAGCAGACAGTGAAATGTTGATTTTTATATCATATCATTGACTAAAAAATGGATTGAAATTTTGGTCAAATCTAAATATTATTGATCACTAATGCATGCATCTGTTAGTGAAAAACGAATATTTTAATATCTTAATTTATAGTGTTTGACGTGAGCTTGGTTATATTTTCGTTTCAGGTTTGCTTATTTGGAAAATATTTCGGACAGTAAACTGCAATAATTTGTGAAAATTCTGTGCCGAAGTCAATTGTCGTAGTTTTCAATCTTTTATTGGAGTTGGTCAGTCAGCATGTCTATCAGTATAAAGCATTGTTGTGTCCCCTCTTGAATGCCTGACCCTGTCCCCCCCTCCCCTGGTGGTCCTCTTTGAGGATGATATTCTTCCTGTATGTGGTGATTTATGGGGAAAAAGTTGACCCCCATGCTTAGAAGTTGCCACCCCAGCAGTACCCCACTTGCCAAATTCTGGAGATCCCACTGGTATAATGAAGCATGACATTAGGCTATGTCATTCCAGATTTGAATGAGCCTACAGAAACATGACATTAGGTTTTACATGCCTACATCATTAGGACAAGTGTTTCATTTACTGCTGTGTAATTTTTACAGTATCTGTAATGATAATACATTAGTTATAATAATTTATGTGTATATATCAATATATATATGTACCATTATGTGAAATGTTGTTATAGATGTGCTTCTGTACATATACACATTTGATTTATATACACATATGTATATATACCTAACGGTATATATGTATATTATGTGCGTATGCATTTTGTGTATGTTTGGAGAAGTGTACAAAAATCTATGTGTAAATATCAGCTTGTTGAGCTTTTATTTTAGCATCCATGGCTCTACACTATTGTCTTAGAAGCTTAACTAATTAAAATTATATTATTAATATCATGATCATTTCTGTATTAACACTTAATTACACTGTAACGCTAACGGTGCAAACGGCAGTTATCGAGCAGTCATATTGATTATGTATTTGTTTTGAGATTTATCAGAATCACCGATACAATGATTCATTTTGCATAAGAAATAATGCTTTGTGTGATTTTCTCAATTCGCATTGAACAGTTGAGCCGAACTTGTGTGTGAATATGTTTCTTAACAGCGAAGTGTTTAATTGTGAGAAAAATATTTTAATTTCTCTGCTGGATTTTCGCGTTTTTGTTGTTGTTAGTACTTAGTATTCACGCATCCCTGTAACATTATGTTGCTGCCATGGGTTGTTCAACGTGTCATCTGTGAAAATTAGATTTCGATCATGTTTTAAATTCATAAAATTCACGAAGACAAACCCCGAATGATCAGTGTGAGAGACCCACGATGTCATAGTTACTATCTCTGGTTCAGTTAAATTAAATTTTTGATTTTCATAATTGTTTTTTCAATAGCAACAGCGGCAATAAACGAAAACGTAATAACTCGTGCTTGCCAGTAATAACAAACTGCTCATTTATGCCTGATTATGCTATACATTAACATGAAAAGTAAAATGTAGGGCATTTCTTAAAGTAAAATGCTTGTGGTAATAGTCTTTACAATTGCAATTGACCGTGTTACAAATTATCATATTTTGCATGATGAGATTTTCACAGATGCTGGTAACATGTACCAATAAAACATATGGTCGCCTTGGTTTTAAGTCATTTCATACACCGTTGTACACTTTTGTATGTGTATGTGTGGATACTGAACTTAGGCTGATATGATACTCCAATGATTCATATGATTGACCTTTTCCATGTCTTTTAAACTAGCATAAGAACTTTTTTGGGTGAGAAATCGTTTGTTGTTATTGGTCACATGGAATTTGGTTTCTTCGTTAGTCTAGTCATTTTAAAGTATGATGTGCGCCAGCTCTTGGAATTTCTACGTTGGGGTCCATCCATATAGTACGTATGCACTGAGGGTGAAGTGGGGGGGATTTAGGAGATTTTGCCTGTGTTCGGTGTGCAAACGGGGGGGTTGAAAATATGCCTTTTTGCGTGTGTACTATATGGATGAGCCCTTGCCGACACATGCACTGACCAGTAAGTGTTCTTAAACTCCTTAACTCGTGGTCGGTAATAAAGAAAGCTGCATTTTAAGGTCTCGATAACTTGTGGGTTTTCACTGTTGTGGCCGGATTTCTGGTTGTTTGTTCCGATTTCCGTTTTCAATTTAACCCTTTCGCACCGTTAGGTTGATATTTCGGCTTCGTAACCCATTTAACCCATTGGTTATTGCCGCGGTTAAAGGGTTAACGTGTTGAGTTTTAGTGTTAGTCTGCTGACAGCTGCTTGCTTACTTGTTTACTTGTTTGTGGGCCGATGCGTTTTCTGTGTAGAAAGCCCTATGCTACTAGCACCACAAGAGGCATTTGTTGAAGTCGAATTCAAACTGGTTTTTACAAAGTTTTCAGTGATTTTCTGATTGTTGTTTGTATTGGAATGGGTTTTTATTAATCTCCTGCTGTTTTAAAATAATGAAAGAAATATAAGGTATAATGAAATTACTGTAAATGCAGTCCAACTGTTTTGTTCGATTTGAAAATGCTTACCACAACTAATTGTCTATATTCTCAATTGAAGAAACTTATGAATGTTTTAAATTTGTCTGTTTGCATGTTATTTTTACTGCTACTGTGTGCTAATGGGTTGCTAACTGTACTGTGTTATGAGAATCTCTTTCTTTGCTGCTAATGCTATTCGTTAGTAGCAACAGCCTATCCTCGAGTCTTCAATGTGAAAGACAGCATGAAAATTTATCCACGTTTGATATCCCGGATATCTTGTGTAAACATTTTCTTTTTTGTCATATAAGTTTTGCCTAGCTGTCAATTTAACCCCTTAACCGTGTATTTAACTGTAACTCAATGTGAAATGGACGGATATATCCGGGGTCCTCAGTTAAGGGGGTTAATTAATTGGACTGAAATTTTGCAAGATATGCAGCGTATAAAAACGAGACACAGCGGCTTATCTGGTGCACAGTTTCTAACTATTTTGTTATCTTTTTTTCTTGTCTGCGAATGTTGAGTCTGGTAACGGATTAGGTCAAAACACTCGAGACTCAGTGGTCCAGTGCATTGACTTAGAGCTGGAAGTGGAAAATGTGAAGATATGCATTTACATTTTGTCTCTTTTAACATTTTATTAATTTTTATTCTATGTTTGCATTGAAATTTCTCACATCCCTACGTCCAAGGATGCAGATATGTTTGTCTTTCTGCGTTCTACCGTAGTTGCTTATGAGTTGCTTGATAATTCTGCGCATTTTTATGCCTTGCAGTACAGTACATGTCCAATCGTACTATTATTGCTACATGGCAGTTTCTTAACTTAAGCAATCATTGTCTAGTTTGCTCGCAGTTTGTGCCTGCATACACAGAGAGTGAATCCTATATGTATATATGTACATATAAGCTCTTCCATGTTGAGTACTATGATGCAATTTGACCTTAGTTTAAATACAGAATTTTAACGTGCAGCGTATATTACTGGTTTTCATGCTCTTGTTCCTTGTACATGACAAAGTCCTGGATTTAGTAAGACCTTAACCCCTTAACTGGGTGCCCCGAGTAACACTCGTCCATTTTACATTGAGTTACAAATAGTTGCCCAGTTAAGGGGTTAATCAGGCTTTCTCATTGCTCTGTTATCCTACTAAATATGGAGACCAGTTATTAAATTCAGAACAATGTATTCCTCTTTGCACCTTGATGACATATGGATAAGGGACGTTGCTAATCCGTATCGATATTATATCATCCGAATGTGTTGATAGTATCCTGATATTATCAGATATTATATGATAGTATCCTGATATTATCATTTCCCTGTGTGCTGCTGTGTTTTGCCGCAGTGAAGTTTTCGTTTTTGTTTGTTATGGTTGCCTAACCTTTGTTTGTCTCACAGCAAAGTTTGTGTTGTGTTTTTTTACAAAATACATTTTCTCTCTGTGGATTTGTTCCATGTTATAATGTGTTACAATGGAGGGTATATAGTGAACTGTTCGTGTAATACGTAATGTAATACGTAATGCACAGTGTAATGTTTCTGAGTTTGAAAATGGTGTGTTTATGATTATGTTGATGACCTCTGTAATAACTAATTAATGATTATGTGAAGGAAGATGATGTTGGTTTAAGTGTTGTTTTTTATTAATCTTTCTGTCCTCTCTCTCTCTTTCTCTCTCTCTCTCTCTCTCTCTCTGCCATTCTTTTCATTGTATAAACTTATTCGTAAATGTCTGTATCATATTAGAAATATTTGTGTTATAAAAATTACATTACTGTTTGATTTCAAACGTCGTGTTTTATTCTTGTTCTGTTTTTAGAGAATTTTTAGATTTAAATTGAGTTCAGTCATACTTGACTTAACTTGGTTGTCCTACAATAAGTAAGTAAAATCTTGTGAATATAGCGCTTTCGGAAGTACTTCTGTGGTAGCTGATGATTCTTGGGCACTAAATTCGAAATAGCTATAGGGTCCACCATGTAGTAGCTGATGAGGGGTGGATTTTGGAGAGTTTACGTATTTTGGAGTTTACGTATGTACGGTGTATGTAACGGAGAGAGGGGGTTGAAAATATGCCTTTTTGCATATGTACTATATGGATGGTCCATCTTTGATTTCTATAGGTCAGTATAACCTGTTTACGTCCATAACTGACGGGGTAGGGGGATTTTGAGAGCGGTTACGTAAATGTTTTGCAAAAAGAGGTCATGACCTTTGAGGGGTGTCTGCCCTTTTGTCGCTTGTCATATTTTAGGAAAAAATACAATTATGACTTATTTTTTGCTTGTCAGGGTTTTTGAGAGAAAAATACAAGGCTGACCTTTTTTGCTTGTCAAAACTTTTCGGAAGACGAAAATGGGGGGGTGGCTGTCGGCCCATTGTGACGTCATATTTTAGGGGGTCCGGCGTTTTGTGACGTCGCGTTACGTGGGAGGGGGTCAAAAAAGTGCCAGATTAGCGTGAAAACGCTGTTTTGATAGCAGATTGCTGTCTCAGACCATGTAAACAAACGGAGGCGACGATGATGATGATGGTTTTAGAGCCACGCTGATTGGATGATTGTACAGTAGATATAGAAAACTTTGAGATGCAATCCTGGGTAAGCTGTCTCCACGAAGTCCATTTATTTCTTGCGCAAAATTGCGCCATCTGGCGAATAACAGCAAAACACTTTCTTTAAAAAAATGAAAATGTCAACCAAACGTTCAAAATCAATCAAATTCATTTCACTCATTTTAATAAAAACAAGTAGCGTGAAATTACGGTGATCTGATTGTAAGTTAGATGAGATGATTTTCTACAGGACGTTGGCATATGAGTTTTAAGCGATTGGTGCACACCTTTATAAAGCAACGCGATTAAGTTATAGGTCAATGAATTTCGCTTAAACGGTTGGTATTCCTGCAATATTCCACGACACTGACCGCTATGTCAATTACTAAGTGAATTGCGCAAAATACAAAGACTTTCTGGTTTTGAAGCAAAACATTGTTACAGTATCCGAAGGGGTCTTGTATTTCTGGCTGTGGTTTGTATTTACATTAAACAATAAGTTGCCCAAAAAGATTGATTTACAAACTCATTTTATTTGATGTTAGAATCGAAAACTAAATATGACATTCATTATAGCCATCTCGCAAAGCTTATTTAGTCAGTAGCGGTCTGACTCCTGGCCGCCCCGAAGCTCTGTGAATATACAATTTATGTACCATAATATAGATCATTTGATTATTATTATTGTTATTATTATTATTATTATTATTATTATTATTATTATTATTATTATTATTATATGAAAGTTCCGTGGAAGGCGACTACATTAAAAATAATAATAATTAATATAATTATTATAATTGTTGTTGTTGTTGTGATCCAGTTCAGAGAGTGATTTTATTCGCTTGGGAGTAGCACACAAGCTAGTCCAGAATATGCCCCATTCTGCTATCCGTTCCTGGCCAAACAAGACGGACTGGTCTTTGATTTTTACATTGAACATTGATTTAGTCAGTAGAACACTGTCATCCGCCTCTTCCTCCTCCTCCTCCTCCTCCTCCTCCTCATCATCATCATCATCTCAAGGCAACGTTAGTAATGTCTTCTTCTGGCGAATTCGTGACGTCGGCAGGAATCCAGCTGGCAGCGTCACGACCGTACGTGGTGTCGGCGTCACGAGTCCTCGTGACGAACCGACGGGGAGCTGACGATGGACAGTTGCGACCTCAATCATCCGGTCATTAGCGCCTGGACCTGGCTATGGAGCGAGACAACTTATGGAAGCTTTGAGGAAAACGGGTAAACCGGGGATAATTTCGGCGATCGACGTCAACTTCCGTGCCAGCCGCGGATAAAGGAACGGATATATCCCCGAGGAGCCATTTTTCCTTCCGTCCTACGCCAACCTAAACTTATTTTTGCGCAACGTTGTATTTGTGAAGATCGAGGATTAGAGGAATTATTTGAAATGTTCCGTGTAAAAACAATGCTAAGAATATCTTGGAAGAGGAAAAGGACAAATTGAGGTGTTTAAAAACAGATAATACCAAACGAAAGCGTCTAAGAATGTACAGTATCACCGACGAAAACTGTCCTACTTCGGACACGCCTACAGACAGTGGCGGCTCTAGGATTTGGCAAGTGGGGGCCGTTGGGGTGGCAACTTCTAATCATGGGAGCCAACCATTTGTTGTTTAATGTATGTAGCATTAAATATAGGGTCCCAACTGGAGGGGCCACTGGGGGGGCAGGCACTCAATAAGGGGCACGGGCCCCCTGTCCCTCCGGTGGAGCCGCCACTGCCTACAGAGAAACCACGATGACTCTGATACAAAGAGTGATACAACAGGGCACACTGCCCGGAAGAAGTTAGGAAGCGAGTTCGGCCAAACCGCAGATGGACAAACGACACAGAACAGTGGACTGGGATGAAACTAACACCAGCTGTCAGAGAAATATATTTCTATACTCGCTGCGAGAGGGAGAAAGAGACAGAGATTGATGGATAGAGGAGAGATAGAGAGCAGCCGTGGAGACGCGGTGCAGCGGTGGTCGTCGTTAGTTGGGGTTACGAGCGAGGAGACCTTCTTCGTCTTCAGAAGTAATTAACACGGTCGGTCGGGGATGGCGGTCGACCGACGCCGGAACAGGTCACGTGATGCGGTCGATTGAGAAAAAATGGCGGACGACGACGACGACGACGACGACGACGTCTTCGTCTGCTGCGCTTTATGCCGCTTTATGCCGCTGTCTCTGTCTCTCTCTGTCTCTCTCTGTCTCTCTTCTCAGTCTCTCTCTCTCCATCTCTCTCGCTCTCTCTCTCTCTCTCTTGGTCTCTCTATCTATCTCTCGCGCACTCTCTCTCTCTCTCTCTCTCTCTCTCTCTCTCCATCTCTCTCTCTTTCCATCTCTCTCGCTGTCTCTCTCTCTCTCTCTCGGTCTCTCTCTCTCTATCTATATATATGTATATATATATATATATATATATATATATATATATATATATATATATCTTTCGATCTCTCTATCTCTCGTTCCCCTATCGCAGTCTCTGGCTCTCTCGCGCTCTCTTTCTCTGTGTTGTGCCAAGCCTTTTTCCACCTGCGGTTGCGTCCCCTCCTAGCCGTCGAGCGTTGGAATTCGCGGCGCTGCTGCTGCCGCCGCCGCCGCCGTCGCCGCCGCCGCCGCCGCCGGCATTGACCACTGCAACGCGCTCGAAATACCTAATTCGAATCGGACGAAGAACACGACGCAATCGCCACGAAGCGCATAGGAACCCTTCTGCTCGAGGAACTCGACTCGCTGTTGCAAGTTGGAATCGGCCATTGGGTGTGTATCTATATTTGTATATGGCCATACACACACACAAACACAAAACACACATAAACATACAGACTCACACAGACACCCTATTAAGGTGGGGGCTGAGGGGGCTGCAGCTCCAGGCCCACCATGAAAATAGGCCCACCGATTTTTGAGATAACCTTTTTTGCTTGTCAGCACGATTTGAAAGGGGATGACCTTTTTTTTTGCTCGTCAGAGATTATCAGTATAGGCGACGGTCTTTTTTTCTCAGCCCCCACCCCGGCCCACTCGGACCTTAATCCGGCCCTGCCTCGGACACCCACTCACAGATACACACACACACACACACATATTGCAAGCTGCATGATACCACTGTATCAAGCTGTGTATTAAAAGAGAAGATGAAAAACGATGTATCCAGTCAGTGGCGGTTCCAAGTGGGGGGTGAGTGGGCATGCATCCCCCCACCGGACTTACTTTTTGCTTGTGAAACCTATTTTTGGGTAAAAGTCTAGTAAAACTACGGGGGAAAACTGCGGATGACCTCTGTTTTGCTTGTCAATCTATTTCTCGCGGTAAAAGTGTATAGTAAAATTAGGGCTGAAATTCATTTTTGTCAGCCTTTTTGTGCAAAGTTTATTGATTTTTCCTTCTATTTTTATCCCCCACCAGCTTTTTGTTAATTCATTTCAGCCCCCCCACCACCAAGAAATCCTGGAACCGCCACAGTATCCAGTGATTTTTTTCACTGGGAGCGCACGGTAACGGCGTAAATTACAGCTTATCAGGAACCAGCTTTATACAAGCACCAAGTAAAAACCGTTGTATAGGTGTTCGGATAAGTAAGACAATATCTTTGCCCATACTATACAGGAATACAGCAGCTGCTGTTGAGCAACCAACGTTTAATTAATGGAGTGTTGTCTTCACATTAAACGACTATCTTGTTGACCCAAAGGACTTTTACAAGAAACAAGATCAAGTGGCGCGCGTGGTGGATGAGTGGGGATTCATCCCCCACCGAACTTTTTTCCTCGTCAAACTATTTTTCGGTGAAAGTCTAGTAAAATGACGGAGAAAAAAACTGCGAATTCATTTCTTTTTTGCTTGTCAACCTATCCTTCAGTAAAAGTCTAGTAAAATTCAGGAAAAACATCAGCCTTTTTTCTTTTTGCAGTTTACTGATTTCCCCCTTTCTTTTTCATTATAGCAACCTCCCCCAACCAAGAAATCCTGGAACCGCCACTGGTCACTTGTGAAAAGATTACTCTCTAATGAGGATCCTAAAGTGGCTCAATTAGTTAGTTAATAAGCCAATTTATATGGCGCTATAGTCATAGCAGGCCAAGATCAAGAGCGCTTTACGCATTGCACTTAAATGAGATACTAAACAAGTGGCTCGCTTATTAGATCAGAGACATTGAACACATTGTAGCATTATAGCAATCAGTTGACATTTTGAGAAATGGAAAAATAGGAATTAGTGCAGAAGGCTACAACTTAGCGAAAGAGAAAAGTCATTCGTGGATTCCATGACTACCTTAGACCTACGGAAAGAATAAGCTTATATTCGGATAAAATACTTCATCTGATAGAAGCAGGGGCGTAGCCAGGAATTTGATTTGGGAGGGTATAAATGTTTGGGGGTATAAACCTTAACTATAAACCATATAAACTATATATAACAACTTATAACCACATATAAATCACATAAAAAACTTTAAAGTCGACTGATTGGGGGGCATATATGCTGATATACCCCCGTCGCTACGCCCCTGGATAGAAAATCTTAATACTATTTTCATTTCGCTTTTATTCATCAGATTAGTGAGTCCACGTCTCACGTTATTTTGATCGTACAAAGTGTGTTGACTCTTCTTGGCTGCTTTGAGAGAGAGAGAGAGAGAGAGAGAGAGAGAGAGAGAGAGAGAGAGATTCAGTTCACACTCACAAAACAAGAACATAAATCGAGACAATCTTTCCGATGGAAACTTGAGAAAACTCGGGAATTTGATGCAAAGCCTAATACCAGTATATCCTGCACACCTTTAACTCTGAACGGTTTAAATGATAAATTAACGCTTTTTCATGCACTCTCTTTCAGTTTCTGGTAAGAGAGACGTTTATTTCGTTAAAGTTTATTTCCTAAATGTCCTGTAGTTTGAAGTGTCAGGGGACACATTCAGTTATACTTTCTTGCCACAAAACAGATTATAAATGGATTCCCCAGACCTTTTCCCTAGTAAAAAAGCACAGAACATATCTCTATGTACAGTAATGATAAGACTTATAATGATTGGAAGGATACAGCAGTGATTCTCACACGAGGCAAACCCTCCTGAACCACTTTAAACCTTATTATTATTATTATTATTATTATTATTATTATTATTATTATTATTATTATTATTGAAAGTTATTATTATTATTAAATTATTATTATTATTATTATTATTATTATTATTATTATTATAGTATTGAAAGTTAGTAGTAGTAGTAGTAGTAGTAGTAAAGTCTCTGTAGTATTATTATTATTATTATTATTATTATTATTATTATAGTGCTGCTTACAGGCCAGAGAAGAGCGTATGCAACTCTGTAGTCCTATATATTTATGTATCTATGTATTATTATGTATGTGTGTGAATGTGTGCATGTGTGTATTTCATGTATATGAATGCATAGCATGCCTTGAATATTGCGTTTTTATATGGGAATTGGATTGTTCGGCGTGCGATTAATACGCAGCCAAAGTGCGCGATAGATCAATGTTTATCTATGCAACAGTCGGGCAACTTCCTTCCTCGCCTCCAGGGGCGTAGCCAGGAATTTGATTTGGGAGGGTATAAATGTTTGGGGGTATAAACCTTAACTATATACCATATAAACTACATATAACCAGTGTTTATTCTAGCCACCTTGACATTGGGGGGAGTTTGAAATGTTTGGGGGGCAAGATTTGTCTCTCCGCGCTTGGGGGGAGCCAACATATAAGCCAACATATACAAATTTGGGAGGATTTTAAAACTTTGGGGAATTCATCCCCTCCAAAACAGGCCTAGAATAAACACTGCATATAACTACAGATACCACATATAAATCACATAAAAACATTAAAGTAGACTGATTTTTTTTTTGGGGGGTATATATGCCGATATACCCCCTCCCGTCGCTACGCCCCTGCTCGCCTCGTAGGTCCAACGGCGGTTTCTATTAGATTTTTCCAGTAGAATATTTCAAAAAGATTGATGGCCGAAGTAGGTCGTGGATGAGTCGCAGGATATTGGACGTCATCTCATCTCGGTTAAGCGGCCGATGATATATTAACCTGGTTCAATAATTAATTAGTCTTTGGGGGGAAAATATTTCACCGGGTAAAATATTTCACGCACGGTCATTATTGAATCGCCCGAAGAGACAGTGGCGTAGCAACATGCTCGGGGGCCCTTGGCGAAAAACGGGCAGGGGGCCCTTTCCAGAGACGATCTGACAAGTTTGCGAAAATGTTGACGACCTTTTTTTGCTTGTCAATCTTTCGATCTGACAACTTCTTTACAACTTTGCGAGGAAAAATTTTTTTGGCTCGGGACGGGGGCCCTTTGCAGGTCGGGGGCCCTTGGCATTTGGCCAGGTTGTCCATGTGGCTGCTACGACTCTGATAGATGACCAAGAGCCATTTACTATTTTACAATTAATTAACCCTTAACCGTGTATTTAACTGTAACTCAATGGAAAATGGACGGATATATCCGGGATCCCCAGTTAAGGGGTTAATGAATGGATCAGTGTGACGGGTGAGCTAGGACATACACATGCTGCTGCATTCCAGGTACAGTGCGACTTCGTCATAACGAACCTGGTTATAGCGTACATTCGGTTATAAAGCACCATCGATGGCAACACGTACTCAGCAATGCGTTACCAGTATCGGACGGTATTTGGTATCATATACCCGGGTGTAATGTACTAAATTTTATAGACCCGTACTTTGGATATAAGATCATAAATTTTACAGACACACTAAGTACGTTATATCGAAGTTATACTGGGCGCACACACACACACACACACACACACACACACACATATATATATATATATATATATATATATTAGTTTAATTTAATTAAAGAACTGAGATTTAACACGGCGAGTTCAAAGATCTCGTTTTGATATTTTTGAGCTTCTATTTAGTAACCTAACAGAGTTTCTAAATAACAAAGGAGGGTTTAAAGACAGGTGTCTGTGCAGTAAAAGTAAAATCTTATATTGAGATTTAAGCCTTACGCAAAAGTGCTGATATAATAATAATAATAATAATAATAATATAATAATAATAATAATAATAATAATAATAATAATAATAATAATAATAATAATAATAATAATAATAATAATAATAATTATTTTATTCACATTTTTTAGCTAACGTAGGTACTGGAAGCAGTCATTATTTTTCTGTCTCAAAACTTAGTCAAGTGATAAATTGCTTTTTAGCAGCATAAAATTCTGTACTGTTTTTGCCACGGACTACCCCCTTTCCTACTAGATTGCATCAAAGGGATCGCCCAACCCCTCGCAAATTTTCGCTCGGGGCCATGTTATCAATTCGTGACAGAATAATTTGGTTCATTTTGAAAACATCGTCAACTTGTCATGCACTGCTTCTCAAATTGCAATTGTGAACCCTCAAAGAATATTTTCACCCCCCCCCCGCGGCTGTCCGGATTTAAGCACCTCATTGGTTAATCATTATCATCATCATCGCAATCGCCGTCATCATCATCATCATCGTCGTCATCATTAATCATCATCTTCTTCGTCGATCATCATCATCATCATCGTCATCATCATCATCAATCATCATCATCTAAGTTCAATCATCATCTAAGATCAATCATCATCTTCTTCAATCATCATCATCGTCATCATCATCAATCATCATCGTCATCATCATCATCAATCGTCATCATCTAAGTTCAATCATCATCATCTTCAATCATCATCATCGTCATCATCAATAATCATCAATCATCAATCATCATCATCAACGTCAACCATCATAATCGTCATCATCATCATCAATCAATCATTATCAGTCATCAGTATCATCATTATCACCACCATGGATTATGGATATGTTTTTTCCAGGATTCTTTGCTCTTCGCAATAATTTCTTTAACTCATTCATTTTCATTCTCGTTGTTTCCTCCATTCCGTCCTTCCATCTCGTTCGTTGTCAACTCTTCCTAGTTCCATCTCCTTTTCCAGCATGATGCTTTTTCCAGAGTGTCTCTGGTCCTCATTAGGTGTGTGTCCACCGTACCTCAATCTTCCCTAGAATGTTGGTTCTTAGTGAGATCTCTGATTTGATTTCAATACAAACCAGATATATCCAGGGGCGTAGCCAGGAATTTGATTGGAGGGGGTATAATGTGATTTAAGAGGTATAAATCTTAAAACACTTTGAAAATCTTAAAAACGCATTAAAATTTTAAGGTAGTTTGATCTTTGGAGGGGTCACAAGCAAAAAAAGTAGGTAACTCCGAAAGTCCGGTGGGGGATGCATCCCCACTCACCCGCACCTGGAACCGCCACTAGGTATATATGCCGATATAAACCCTCCCACCCTACCCGCGTCCCTACGCCTTTGGTTCATCTAACTGGGGATCCCGGATATATCCGTCCACTTTCATTGAAATTAATACACGGTTGGTTAATTATTGGTAGTTACACAATGCTACTGTATTTACCTGACCACATTACATTTTTCAGATTTTCTAGAATAATGCTATACACGCTACCAGTGTGTCCACGGATCCGATACGATGTGGCGCGAATTCTGCGACCTGGAACCAGCGTAGAGGAGGAATCTGTTGGAATTCGAGGGAAGACGGCGCCGATCGGACACCTGTAATCGTCAGACGAGTCGATGCCCCTCGCCGTCGGGGCATGGTCGCCCCAGAGCAGCAAAGGGCGCGGCTGATGCTGCTTTTCCTCCTGCATCATCTTCCCCTCCGCGGGCCGCCCGACCCCCCACCGCCGATGAACGACGACGCCCAGCTCCAGCTCGACGACGGCGCCGACGACGACATGCACGCTCCGA
>CM030863.1:9794745-9804745 GCA_018105865.1 Metaphire vulgaris
TATTTTTCGATCGTGGTTGCGCCACAGTTCTTTGAATTCTCTTAAAAATTAGTCTTTTAGGCGGAATCGTCTCATTGAAGAGTCGAGTGGCAGGTTTTGCGTATTTGAAGAGGCGAACGTTTGCAGCGAATTCCTGTAAACCCAACCATTGCGCTATATAAATCAACGGATGAATGGCGATGAAGATTTTGGCACGAGGAACCAAGTATATATATATATATATATATATATATATATATATATATATATATATATATATATATATATATATATATATATATATATATATATATCGACTGATCGACCTCTATTATGCGAGTCGAGTGTAAGAACGAATCAAGAGGAGGAAAGGGACAGACAGACAAGCAAACAAACATATAGACAGACAAACAGACAGACAGACAGACAGACAGACAGAGACAGAGATATATAAAGAAACGCACAACTAATGCAGTCAATCGTTTCAAATATGCGAAGAGCAGTCGACCTGGAGTGGACTCGCGGGACCGACCCTACCATATCCGACCCTCGACCCTTTGCTCGTCTTCGTGACCTGCCCGTTAAGTCGAGTTGCCAAGGACAAAACAGGGCGTGAAAAATGCCAGTACCGTCAAGCGTATACCTCCCTGTCTGAAAAATATGCTTAAATTCATAAGATTTGAGACTAATATAATTATCTCCATAATTTTTTCATTTGCACTTTGTTGGGGAGCTAACGGCCAAACCCATTAATAGGATCTCAAAAGGTCGGTATGTAAGCAGCGTGGTACCCCCTCCCCCGATTCTGGAACCCTAGTAGTAGTAGTAGTAGTAGTAGTAGTAGTAGTAGTAGTAGTAGCAGTAGCAGCAGCAGCAGCAGCAGTAGCAGCAGCAGCAGCAGCAGCAGCAGCAGCAGTAGCAGTAGCAGCAGCAGCAGCAGCAGCAGCAGCAGTAGCAGCAGCAGCAGCAGCAGCAGCAGCAGCAGCAGCAGCAGTAGCAGCAGCAGTAGCAGCAGCAGCAGCAGTAGTAGTAGCAGTAGTAGTAGTAGCAGTAGCAGCAGCAGCAGCAGTAGTAGCAGTAGTAGTAGTAGTAGTAGTAGTAGTAGTAGTAGTAGTAGTAGTTAGGGCTCGGAGTTCGGAGTTCGGAAACATCCGAAAATTCCCTGCGGAATTTTTCCGGATATTTCTGGAAATATAGCGGTACATTTTCGGAAGATTTCCTGTAAATTCGTTGTAAAAAATTGTGTGAAACATCGCAAAACATGTCCATAATATCACCTAATAGGCCATGCCAGAACAGTTCAATAGGCCTATATCACGTAGAATTCTGTTTATGCAGTGATCATTAGGAACAGTTTTTATCAGCCATAGACACGAATTGAATTTTATCACAACGTTGCCATTATAGGGCATAAAAGTTGCAGTCTGAGTTATTGCCCCCGATGTGCCTTGTATACAACTGAAGCTGATTGCAGACTGTCTTGCTGTTGCTTTTTAGAATTCCTTGTGTTCTTTTGCCGTCAAGACGATTATCTCCTTGACTACTGTACTACTCCTTCTACTTATTATCGTCTATCACGGGCTGCAGGCAAAGGTCGGTTGGTACAAATTTTTAACATGTCTGTCTAGAAATGCTTTCTCAACCTGTAATAATAATAATAATAATAATAATAATAATAATAATAATAATAATAATAATAATAATAATAATAATAATGACAATTATAATAGTAATAATAATAATAATGACAATTATAATAATAATAATAATAATAATAAATAATAATAATAATAATAATAACAATAATAATAATAATAATAATAATAATAATAATAATAATAATAATAATAATAATAATAATAATAATAATAATAATAATAATAATAATAATAATAATAATAATAATAATAATAATAATAATAATAATATTAGCACAACTAATAGCGAAGTTTAGAGGGAGAGGAAGACCGAGAAAAAGATTGATGGATAACATCAAAGAAGATCTGGAAGCAAAGAACATGTCGATTGTTGAAGGATGAAGATTAGCGCAAGATCGAGCGAAGTGGAAATGTTTCCTATCTAACCTATTGCCGCCATGCAGGCAGAAAGTGAGGATGATGATGATGATGATGATGATGCTGATGATGATGATGATGATGATGATGATGATGATGATGATGATGATGATGATGATGATGATGATGATGATGAATAGCGAAGTTTGGAATGGAATCGGACGTGAATTAAATGGGCTGAAGGGGGTGGGGGTGTGCGATGGAAGCTGGTTCGAAAATTATAAAATTTCGATTTGCCTGCCCCTACGTCGGCTCTGACGTCAAGACGTCGTTATAATTTTATGACGTCATAGAGCACTGCGTCTGCCATATGACGTCAATATTAGAACAGCGGGTCAAATCTACGTCGCCATAGCAACATCCCTCACCGACCGAAAGCGCATCACATCTTCATCTCCACTCTCCCGCGATACTCCAAGTATACAACACCCCTCCCCTGCATTTCCTCCCTCAGCCCCCCTACCTCCCGTCCCATCCGACGACCTGGCGAGAGGGAGTTATTGGCGTGCAAGACATGCATTTCACGGGCGATTTGCTTTTTTCGCGCGTCGCTGTTGTTGTGTTTTTTTGTCCGAATGTGGAATGATTTTCCATCTGTCCTGGATATACGCGTCATCGTCATCATTCGGGAGGCGTCATCGTCATGTCGTCGTCGGCGTCACGTCATTCCGCGTCAGTGTTTCTCGCGTCTCACTCTGCGAGAGTTTGACACGTCACCTGTGTCACGACTTAGCATGCAGATGTGTTACGTAGCATTAACTTTGAGGATCTGATCAATTATATTGCAGTGTTTAAAAAGTAGGAGAAATCTTTTCAAATCTGTACAAAATTAAACATTACTTTGCATTTTACTGTATAGATTTTTTAAAAATAATTTTTGAAAAATAAAAATTAATTTAATTGTTTATTATTGTTTATATTTGGAATTACGTATAATTTTAGGACTTAAGGTTAGCAAATCATGACGTTTTGTTGACTCAAGATTCGAATTACAAATGCAATTTTATTGCTTCTACTGATTCAAATTGGTCTACCATGTACCGTAGGCCTACCAGTGGCGTAGCGAGGGGGCAGAGGGGCGAAGAGGCGGCACTTGCTTTAGGGGCGGCACTTTCGAGTTTTATTAGATCAGAGACTTTTTGGAGAGTTTGGTTTTTTGCTTGTCAGAGACTTTTTGGAGAGTTGATAACGTTTTTTTTTTTGCTTGTCAGACATTTTCGGAAAATTGAGGGCGGCACTTTTTTCTCGCCCCGGGCGGCACTTTGCCTCGCTACGCCACTGAGACCTACTACACTGTCGAGTCAGTTTTCTCAGTTTTTCCTTTTCTACGCTGAATAGATAGACCAAGAACCACCACGAAGTTTTCCCCCCTCCAAGTGGCGCCCAGAGCATCTGCCCCATACCTGCCTTACCCTAGCTAGGTCACTGGTTCTAGCCATGACACCGGGATATGCTGAGATATACTGAGCTTAATCGAGCATACGGACATGATCCAGTGTTTAATCTAGACTCCTGGACTCCAGGGAAAACTGAAAAAGCCGGAGGGGGAACTGACAAAGCCGGGGGTAATTCTGCTAGGGGCCGCTGTTAGTCCATGTAGTATTCCAAAATTTCCGGGGGGAATTTGAAATTTCCGGGGGAAGGACAATTTCCTCCCCCCGGAAACGGCCTAGATTAAACATTGACATGATCGCAGCCAGATAGTTGCGGCGATATGAAATTTCTAGAACGTCAATGTTTTTCTAATGAAGTGGACGTCTGAAACTCGAGGGAGTTGTCCCCGCGATTCCGAGCCCCGAGCAACACCAGCTGCTTCGGACCCGAAACGACCGGAGATAATCAACCGTGCCCAACCCCCAACCCTCCAACTCCCCACCCCACCCCCACCCCGCCGCGTATAATAATAATAATAATAATAATAATAATAATAATAATAATAATAATAATAATAATAATAATAATAATAAAGGCACCCAATGATGCGAAGTCGTCGCAAAGATGACCGTCGTATAATGGCCACATTATACGGTCAACGCCGAGTTCGGCGCGCCGGGCGAGGGGCGGAGTGGACGCGGTGTGAAAGTGGGGTTGGGGTGGGTGGGAGCGGTGGTGGTGGTTGTGGGGTGGGTAGGGGGTTGTGAGCATGCTGGACTCGGTTGACCGTGAAGGTAATTTGCGAGCGACGAAATGTGTGTGTATGTGTTTGTTTGCGTCGCCTTGGCTTCCATATCAGGTCGTCCAGCGGGTGGCCCACCCCCCACCCCACCCACCCCTCTTGCCCCGCCGCAACCTCCACCCATTTCGCCGCCGTCAAGAGTGGCGGCGCCCCGAGTTTTTGCGCCCGCCATAGAGACTCGAAATATACATGCATACATGTATGTGTGTGTGTTATGATCTCTGTGGGCGTTCTTAATTTACCGTTTCTATGCTTTTCAGTGGGGTCGACGTAAGCGACACAGAAGAGGAGGCTAAAGAAACTATAATGCAGATTCTCTGCTTAGTTTTTGAGTTATCTTGGGGAGGAAAGGAAACATGCTGGTGGAGGTCAAAGGAAATGAAAACATCATTTGAATGAGAAGAAAGATTATTTGCAAATCCAATATGAAAATTCAAGTCTCCAGATATTATCATCATCATCATCATCATCATCATCATCATCATCATCATCATCATCATCATCATCATCATCATCATCATCATCATCATCATCATCATCATCATCATCATCATCATCATTATTATTATTATTATTATTATTATTATTATTATTAGGCCTATTATTATTAGGCCTATTATTATTATTATTATTATTATTAATTCTGAGGATGAATAGATTATATTTTCCAATAGGAACTGAAATTCACAATTTTTAAAATCAGAATGAGGGAGTGAGATAGGTCGATATATAAGCCTATATTTTAAAATGTGATACGCTTTTTAACCCGATTCAAGAAAAGTCATGGAAACTTCACAGCTTTTTGGACAAGGAATAGATAAGGACTTCGTAATTAATTTCAGATCAGATTTTAAAAGAAATGCCATTCCTCTGCCAAATCCAGTTTTGCGGAGTTCATTTAGCGAAATTGGAAGCCAGGTGGTATAACGCCTGCAAGAAAAGAACAGGTATCTCTGATGGCTGTAGCCGGGTCTATTTAATGAAATACCGTTAATGTCATTTTGGCATAGAGCCGACTATTTTTGCTCGTTAACACCTTTTTTAGGTCTCAATTAAATTCGTTATCATTGCCGGACGTTGCATATCGGCTTCGCTGCTGAAAATCGAACGAGAAACTCGAATACGTTATAAATAGAAAACCTGCGTGACGTAATTTGTAATTTATGGACGACGCTTCAATGGAGGAAGTCCTAGATTTGTGACAGGTTGTGATAGGGGAGGGGTGTTAATAAGAAACTAAAAAAATAGCATGACGTATTTTATGGACGGCCCCATCGGTTCCGTGCTTCACTGGTTTTTAATTAGGCCTACAGTGTCTTGTTCGTGGTGGGAAAAATTGACGTTAATTCGCCGGTTCAATGCAGGCTTTTGGTCTTAATTATTTGTAGATGTAAAGACAAGTCGACATAGAAGGAAAATGCATGAGAACAAACCTACCAGAGGACAAAAGCGCTGTAAAGCGCTCTTGACTTTAGCTCCAGTTATGTTACTGCGCTATATAAATTGTCGTAGATAATAATAATAATAATAATAATAATAATAATAATAATAATAATAATAATAATAATAATAATAATAATAATAAAAGGACAAATAAATGAGTTTACACAGCAAGACCATAGTGCGAACGAAAGGCGTTTCTCACACAGACACACATCTTATTGAACCACTCAAAATCCTGTTATTGTAATGTATTTATTCTCCCTTAATCTTGGAAGCAAATCTTATAAGTTCTCCGTTGTAGAACTCCCAATAATAAATACACTACTTAGAAACAATATAATATAGCCATTAACACATTGGCGCAAACTCGGATGAAAAATTGGAGTCCCAACCCTATACCTTCCCCCTCACTATGGTAGCCCTTCAAAAAATGGGGGTTGGAGCCTAGAGGCCTAATAGAAAATTAGAAATCTACGCCTATGATATAGCGTCCATGTTTTCAAATCGCTCATCTCCAAATAGAACGATCGCATAAAACCAGTGTTTATTGTAGCCACCTTGACATTGGGGGGAGTTTGAAATGTTTGGGGGGACAAGATTTGTCTCTCCACGCTTTTGGGGGGAAATTTCCATTCCCCAAGCCAACATATACATTTTTTGGGAGGGGAATTTTAAAACTTGGGGGAATTCCCCCCCCCCCCAACAGGCCTAGAATAAACACTGGCATAAAACCATGCACCTGGGTAACTTAGGGCGAGGGGGAAACGGAGGAAGAAGAGGAGGAGGAGGAGGAGGAGGAGGAGGAGGAGGAGGAGGGAAAGGAAGAAGGAGAGGGAAAGGCCACCGTTTGCGAAGTCTCAACGCGTCTCAGGCCGGAATCTGTCACAGCAACGCGTGGCTGGGTAGGCCCTACAGCTAGTTAGGCCTATATAATAAATAACGGCGGCCGGCGTATGCGAACCTAATCTTCCTTCCACTGGCAATCGCGTAACTTAGCCTAAACCTGTTTTTCTGCGGAACGCCGTTTCTAAACAGCGCGTGAAATTAGTTCGCTGAAGAGCTTCGAGCAATTTATGCTCTTGCTCTGTACGTTTGCTTGTGTTTCACTGTCTGTCTGTCTATCTTTCCCTTTCATTTTCTGTATGTATGCTTATAGTTGCGTGTAGGATTTCCCTATTATCCCTTTCGTTACAATTTCTACCATAATAATAATAATAATAATAATAATAATAATAATAATAATAATAATAATAAGTGCAAAATTTGCGTAGCCACGGAGGGACATGGGAGTGGGGGGGGATCGGTCCCCCATTCTGGTTGGGCACAGTCGTGGAATTTGCACAAAACCATCAATACATTTTTAAACTCGAGAATGTCTTCGCGCTTGGTTTCGGTAGTAACCCCCCCCCCATCCCAGCATATTCCCTAACCCTGACTATGCTACTGATGTGCAGTGCCTATTTGCATACTTAAAAACACCCCTCTTTAATATAGGATATGAACGATATAGGCTATAATTATTATGCCAAAGCGCTTTAGTCGTAGGCCTTAGTTTTGTTTACTGCGCAAGAGAAATTGTCTAGAAATAAAATAAATAAATGCTTCGCTTTCAAACCGCGTCTCTTTCTACGAACTGTTCTGCTCCAAATGGCGGAAAACAGAATAGAATCAATCAATCAATCAATCAATCAGTAGACTTCTATGGCGCCATTAATATAATGCCCATGGAATCAGCCGGTGGCGCACCAAATCCAATGCGAATTAGAGCCAGGTCAAGCCGGAAAAGATCAGTCAGATCGGCGGGGAGCAATCTAGGGGTACATACCAGGAATAGACTGAATGGAGTAGAATGCAATAGAAGAGAACAAGACTGAATAGGATCGAATAGAATTAACTCTAGATCACTAACATGACATTGGTAATACGTAAACTGATTTTTTTCTTCGCTGTCGTACGGTTTTCTTTTTCTCTCTTTTCGTTCTTCTTTAATTAACCCCTTAACTGGGGACCCCGGATATATCCGTCCATTTTACATTGAGTTACCGTTAAATACCCAGTTAAGGGGTTAATTAATCTACGAAACCGAAATAGTCAGGTTTCGGTTGACGTTGAACACGCCGTTCCTTCCACTTCGCAGGGTTTAATCTAGGCCGTTTCCGGGGTGGGGGGATTGCCCTTCCCCCACCCCGGAAATTTCAAATCCCCCCACCGGAAATTTTGGCATACTACATCAACTAAAAGCAGCCCCTAGCAGAATTCCTCACCGGTTTTGTCAGTTCCCCGGTTTTGTCAGTCCCCCGGAAGTCCAGTTTCTTCCCCTAGATTAAACACTGCCACTTCGTCGGAGTCCAGGCTCTCTCTCTTCTCTCTCTCTCCTCTCTCTCTCTCTCTCTCTCGACTCTCTCTCTCTCTCTCTCTCCGGCGTTTAGTTATTCTTGGGTCGTCAGTTGCCGACCTGTTTTACGGAAGACTTCTCAAGCGGAAATCCGATAACGCTGTACGCTTCTCCGTTTCACCTCTTTCCCCTCGTCTATCTGCCCCTTTCTGCCCCTCTTTCTCCTCTTGTTTATCCTTTCTCCTCCTCTTTCTCTTCCTATTTCTCCTCCTTCTCTTTCTCCTCCACCTCCTCATTCTTCTCCTCTTTTTTCTCTTCCTCTTTCTCCTCTTCTTTCTTCTCCTCTTTTCCTCCTCTTTCTCCTCCTCTTTCTTTTCCTCCTCTTTTATCCATTCTCCTCCTCGTTTTTCTTTTATCCTTCTCTTTCTCCCCTTCTCTTCTTCTTTCTCCTCCTTCTCCTCTTTCTCCTCCTTCTCCTCTTTCTCCTCCTCTTTTTTCCTCCTCCTCTTTCTCTCTTTCTCTTTCTCTTTCTCTTTCTCCTCCTCTTTCTTTCTCCTCCTCTTTTAAGTCTTTCATTTGATTCTTATCTACTTTTTCGCCATCTCATAGATGTGATAAATTCTATATGCCAATTTCAATTGTTGTTTTACATACGGTCATGTCAGTTTCCTAGACTAATCAAGCTACTCAGATTACCCAATAGAGATACTTAGTAACATTTTATTTTCGTTCTCATTGCATTTTTGCTACGCTTATCGTTTTCAAATGTATATATTTATTTAGGTTTTCTTTATAAGCGAACCTCCGTCTTCTAATAAATAGACGGTTTAAATCGCGTCTGTTCGATGTACTTGAGATAATAATTTTTTCGAAACCAGATCCATGCTCATCTAACATTTATTTCTCTTTTCCACTTTCTCACTGAAGACAGACCTCTGGAATGACCTTTGGTCTTTTGCAGATAACAATCAATGGATTGACGTGTTTTTAGTCAGTTTCAGCCTTGTACACTGATAGCCTAGGCATGCTGGTCCGGTAGTTGAGTACTGGTAACTATTATTTTACTTTATGCAATTATCGTTTTAGTGTTTATTTTCGTTATGTTCTGGGTGCTGTTATGTCCGACCGATATAATAGGTTGATCCAGATCCATGCTCGTCTTCTCTTGTCCACTTTCTCACTGAGACCGACCTCTGGAATGACCTGGTCTTTTGCGGACGGATTGATACTTTTAGACTAGGCCTATATGAAATGGTGCTATAAAAGTTCATTATTATTATTATTACTATTATTATTATTATTATCATCATCATCATTATTATTATCATCATTATTATTATTATTATTATTATTATTATTATTCATTATTATTATTATTATTATTATTATTATTATTATTATTATTATTATTATTATTATTACCGCGTCATTATCGTCGCTGTCGTCATCATCATATAATATGAGTGTTTCTATATCTTGTGTAGTTGTTCGTCGTCGAGAACTGTGTCGGCGACTGGCGCATCGCCATCTCGTGGTCGGCGCTGGGTCAGCTGGCCGTCGAACTGGTCGTCTGCTCCATCCACCCGGTCCCGACGCCCACCGCCCACCACTTCACCTGGACGACCCTCCACGCCGACGGCGAGACGGTCACCGTCGCCCGAGTCCCCGTCGACCTGGTCCTCTCCCTCCCGATGTTCCTGCGCTTCTACCTGGTCGGGCGCGTCGTACTCCTGCGCAGCCGGCTCTTCTCCGACGCCACGTCGAGGAGCATCGGGGCCCTCAACCGCATCAACTTCAACACTCGATTCATCCTGAAGACGCTGATGACCATCTGTCCGGGATCGGTTCTCGTCCTGTTCATGCTGTCGCTGTGGATACTCGCCAGCTGGACGCTGCGTGCCTGCGAAGGGTTAGTAGACGTCGTCTTCCAGTGTTTATTCTAGCCACCTTGACATTGGGGGGGGGGAGTTTGAAATGTTTGGAGGAGACAAT
>CM030863.1:9807245-9819745 GCA_018105865.1 Metaphire vulgaris
TCTTTTTCTTTTAGGTTTCATTCATCGTCTTGTTCATCATCAACATCACCGTCATCTGCATCTTCGTTTTGCATTCGTCGTCGTCGTCATCATCATCATCATCATCATCATCATCATCATAATCATCATCATCATCATCATGAATTGAAACGTGTTGACTCCTTCGTGTTTAAGCTGAAGAACGCAGCAGCCAATGTCCTGAGGGAGACGTGGCTCATTTACAAGAACACGAAACTCGTCAAGAAAGTCAAACCAGGACAGATACGAAGTCATCAACGACGATTTCTACACGCCATCCGAAGGTACTACTACTACTACTATCACCAACACTACTACTTCTACTACTACTACTACTACTACCACTACTACCACTACCACCACCAACACTACTACTACTTCTACTACTGAAGTAGTAAAAGAGTTCGGCTTAAGCGGTAGTGGTGATTGTAGTAGTAGTAGTAGTAGTAGTAGTAGTAGTAGTAGTAGTAGTAGTAGTAGTAGTGGTAGTAGTAGTAGTAGTTGTTATAGTAGTAGTACAGTACATGTAGTAGTAGTACTGGTACTGGTTCTGGATAAAGCGGGTTCTACTTGAAATATATGTGTGCTTGGTATTATTTAACTGCTTTAATAGCGCTAAATTTGTGTTGTCTACTCTATATTTTCATCGGCCTACTTGGCGTTGTGCCATCGGTTCCCGTTAGAGCATCGACGTTATACAACGTCGATCGCGGCTCGTACTTGGATGGGTGACCATTCCGGGATCGAGTCGTGATGCCAACCAAGCCGTCCATCGCTCAGACGCAGATAAAATGGTAGCAGCGTTTAGCTGCGAAGGTAAAACGCGGGTCTAGAGGGAGATGTCAGTGGCAAACAGTACTACTCTACGAGTTTAGATTAGAGGCACAAGGCACCTAGATCAGAGCACCGAGGTTTGCTCGAGCACTGGAACCCCGCTTTATTCTTTATTATAGAGACAACGACCTAACGTTAAAAATGCTGACTGTTAGGAAGAACACAAACTGTCGATTTATTTAAGGAAGTCTGTTAGAATGGCTTCATCTTTGGTTTTTCAGTCTAAGAAACGTGAAACTTGATCAGCGAAAGCTTAACGACAGCGCAAATACTCTTGTTGACGTTGCAAAAGTAAGACTTTTTATGGACCATTTTCATATATTTATGCTTTATTCAAGGATTTTTATTTAGTTTTTATTAGTAGTGGTAGTAGTAGTAGTAGTAGTAATAGCAGCAGCAGCAGCAGCAGCAGCAGCAGCAGTAGTAGTAGTAGCAGTAGTAGTGGTGGTGGTAGTAGTAGTAGTAGTAGTAGCAGTAGTAGTAGCAGTAGTAGTAGCAGTAGTAGCAGTGGTAGCAGCAGCAGTAGTAGTAGTAGTAGTAGTAGTAGTAGTAGTAGTAGTAGTAGTAGTAGTAGTAGTAGTAGTAGTAGTAGTACGGCTGGATTGTAAGTAGGCCTAGCGCAGTATAATTTCTCCTATGTTGAAAAAAGGTTTAGCTTAGCTTTAGCTATTGCCTGTTGATAACTTCAGCACCTGTAGTGTAGTGACGAGGTCATTTTAAAAATTCTCTTTTTGTGACGTAATCTGAATCTGTTGTTGTCTGCAGCGGTTCTAATCCATTGAGATACCGGGCGGACACCTGCTAACCAATATTACAGACTGCCAATCACAGCCGTTTAATCAAATACAATTAGATAAAAATACATCGTCGTCATTCGCCACATCGACTCACATGAGAAGAACCAAAAATGCCACCATCACCACTACCACCGCCGCCACCGCCACCAACCGCCGCCACCACCCACCACTACCACCGCCGCCACCGCCACCATCACCACTACCACCGCCGCCACCGCCACCATCACCACTACCACCGCCGACACCGCCACCATCACCACTACCACCGCCGCCACCGCCACCATCACCACCGCCACAATCACCACTACCACCGCCGCCACCAGCAGCAGCGCCTTCGAGAATCATTTCGAATTGAAGTCCATCGCTTCGTGGTTTTCATGGTTTAATTAAAGAATTCGCTCTCAAACACTTTCCTGAAACTGCGTTGAACAGTATTGTAGTAGTAGTAGTACTAGTAGTAGTAGTAGTAGTAGTAGTAGTAGTAGTAGTAGTAGTAGTAGTAGTAGTAGTAGTAGTAGTAGTAGTAGTAGTAGTAGCAGCAGCAGCAGCAGCAGCAGTAGTTGTTGCACAGATGTAGTAGTAGTCAGTAGTGGCTCCAGGCTTTCGCACTTTGGGGCTGTTGGGGTGGCAACTTCTAAGCCAGAGGGTCCATTATTTTCATAAATCAGCACTTGCACTAAAACGTATTACCCTCAATGGGGGGAGGCAGGCATTCAATGGGGGGGGGGCACGGGCCATATTGCGACATATTATCCTGGTTTTTTTTTCTTATTAATTTCTACACCCGAAAGGGATGACAGAAGCCCGTATTCATGTAAACATGGGTGCATGGTTCTGATTTGTTATAGCGCTATCAGAAACTTCGTTTGCACTGACATGACGTGGCGTCATCGATTTTTAATGCATTTCGAATGTCTTGCAGCACTTCATCCACTCTGCCCTGGACCCTACGCAGACTGCCTACATCTCTCAGCCGCCGGCCATCTATCGACAGGTTTGTCTTTAAAATATTTTCAGTTTAATATATTCGTAGTGTTTTTTGTTTTTTTATTTTCTGGCGCTTGATGTTATGACCAAATTGCGTGAAATTTGAAAGGACAGCATTGATCAAAAATGATTTTCTGGAGTGGATCGGTGCAGGGATATTTTTATACCCCCTAACACCACCAACACCCCCCAATTTTAAACCGACACCTCCCAACACCCCATAATTTCAGCTATTGGATGACCATTTTTTGCTTGTCATACTTTTTTGGCAGGGGACCCACCCAAAATTTACCGACACCCTCAAATTTATAATCCTATAATTAACCCCGGATCGGTGTAACGAAAGAGGAGAGATGAAACAAATAGGCTTAAATATAATTACAATAAATAATCCAAATTTTTCAACGCATTTTATTAGTTTATTAACTTTATTTCGGCGGAAGAGGCCCCTTATGCTGGATCAGTTGTTAGATTTGCCGACAGCCGTTGAGACATTCTTCAGAGGGTAGGTATGGCGTAAAAATTAAGCGTGGGACAAGAACTCCAAAACGATATTTTTTGCTTGTACACTTTTTCCTCGAACCCCCACTGACTGCTTAATTTTGCTTTGAGTTTGGGACGTACACTGTACAGCGCTTTATTCTTCTTCGCGTGGTATAACATTCCATTAAAGACTACGGCAACATCGAGTTTTCGAAAATATAATTTATGTATATCGTCTAATAAAGGTGTTCTCATGATGGCAGAATAAATCGCAGGATCAATGATTTCGAAAAAATAAACCGTTTCATTAACTCGGCTATTTTGCATCCCAATCGACTTATTTTTGGGTAAAATTTTAAGCCTTGTATGGACTAAAATACTTTCAGTCATTACGTACATCATCTATGCAATTTATCTTAGATAATTATAGATAATTATCTAAGATCATCGCAGTGCGCATCTAACAAAATTCTTATGCTTCAGAAGAGGGGCTATGAGGAGAATTCATGCTATGACTTTTACGAATCATTTCTATTCATATCCGAACCCACTTTTTGCATGTTATATTAGGCTATCGCCGTTTATGGATTAAACTACCATCTTCTCGTTAACGTGAATTTAAAGCGTTTAATCTAGACTACAGTTTATTTATTTTAAGCGACATTTCTCAGATGCATAATTCATGTTCGTTGCCTAAAAAGGGTGTTGCTATAGTTTAAAATGAAATAACGAAATCAGGCCCTCTACGTTCAAACTTTGTTTGTAGTATATTCATTAATCGTCATTTGCTGATATTTCAGATTTGATTCTTGCTTCTCCCTTTCTGTCATTCTCATGGCCTATACACAGTGTCCAATAAATTTTTGAAAGTTTGTTTTGTATATCCATATAACTAAAAGCACAGAATGAAATATTGATCACATTTAAGAAAAAAACACTAGGTTTTCTTAAATCAGATAAAAATAGATTTCCTGAGAGCGCACAATAATCTGTAACTAACTGAATGATTTTTGCAAACAAATAGTTATATATATATCTTTACTTAAATGTTATTAAATGTTTGTTTTTTTATTTTAAAAATCTATTTAATAGTTAATTTTATCACTTGATATTAAGTGACCATCTCCAATAAATAAAACGCTGTTAAATGTCATTACTAATTTGATACTTTTAATTAACTCAGCGCCTCTCTGAGTAGAAATAAACTAGGTGCTATATAAATTCATTATTACGCCATAATAATGATGACCGATCCTTAATTAAACCGTCGCCCATGGCCACCGACCCTTTATAAAGGTCAGATGACGTAGTCAGACCGGGACATCAGATCGATCATTCGACGTCAACGGGACTCCAATGACGTCAGCGCGCCATGACGTTGGCCTAAGTCACGTGATCACCGTCGTCATGTTCAAACGCGGCGGCGACGGAGGGGAGGAGGTTCGGAATAAATTTCCCTCGTGAATATTTATCCGCGCCACAGATTTTCGTTCGATATGATCGACGGATTTGATTTGATTTGACGAGTGTGCTTTGAGAGAGAGAGAGAGAGAGAGAGAGAGAGAGAGAAAGAGAAGAGAGAGAGAGAGAGAGAGAGAGATGTCTCTTGAGTTTAATTTAAGCGCAAAGGCCGCTGGGAGCTGTGAGTAGCGCCGCAGTTTGATGGCTGTTGTTTTCCCAGTCAACCTGAGCGCCAGTTTTGTTTTCCCAGGTCGGTTCGGTCAATATTTCTCTTCCCCGTGTTATCGCAGCATTTCCGCGACGCAGGCAGGGAAGCGGGTCTTTATTTTTGGCGATTTATGCTGCGCCAGTTTTTTTGTCGTCGACTGATCCACTTGGTCCCGTGGGTTCGGTGCGCGTGCAGTCGAGACGTTCTATAAATGACGTCCGGATAAACGAATCACGTCTCGATGACGTCAATTGTGACGTCAGTTCAATGGTCCGGTTACGTCAACTGGAACGAAGACGGACGGACGGACGAGAGGCCAGAAAAACGAATACGTTATGAATACGAATGTATGAATATGAATACGAATACGAATACGTTATGAATATGAATGTATGAATATGAATACGAATACGAATACGTTATGAATATGAATGTATGAATATGAATACGAATACGAATACGTTATGGCGCTCGCAATAGATTTTTTCTCACATTGCGGTGTGTTTCAGAGATTGGCAAATGGTCAATGGGTCTTGGTGGTCGAGAATGCCTTTATGGGTCGTCAATACTTTATGCGTCACATGGGTCATGGGTCAATGCGTTTTGATCTTTGACCCTTCACAGTTTTTAGACTGCCAGTACAGTCATGCAGTGTTTGAAAATTCAAGTTGAAGTTCATTGACTTACATCTTGATTACTGTTCGTATTTCGTCACTTTCTAAGTGGTTTTGTTCTGTGGTATCTTATTTTAGGACAGTTATGTTTCTTTTAAAAATCGACATTGAACATTAAACATGGCTTAACATGACTCAACGGCCGATGGCCAACGGGGTCATACAATGCACAGATGCGACCCTAAGTACTGTGAAAGTGGCATCAACATCGTAGCTATAATTTTATAAAACATCTGAAAACTTCTGATCCGAAAAACTCTGTCACAAATCACAATGGATACAATGACTTTAACCCCTTAACCGTGTATTTAACTGTAACTCAATGTAAAATGGACGGATATATCCGGGATCCCCAGTTAAGGGGTTAATGGATCATCAAGCATTGATATTTCCAATTGCGTCAGTCCTCACATTTTGCGTTTTATCTTCTCCATTAAAAGATGTAATGAATTTGCCTTGCGTTAAAGCGACATTTCTCAAATGTATAATTTATGTTCGTTGCCTAAAAATGGTGTCGCTAGTTTAAAATGAAACAACGAAATATGTATGAGTCATCGGTCATTTTAAGTGACTCATTGCCATGTCTTGAGTATCTTGTGAGACCAAAAGGTAATTGAATATCTGATCAGTACACTCTAAGGGAACTTCTATAGCCATACAGAGACGTCGGTAAACTGCCATGGTGGTCAACCAATGCTGTAATGTTGCTCTCCACTCAGAAACAGGTTACATCTCCTTCAGAGCTGTCCCAGAAAGACACGTTTGTAAGTGCAATTTCCTTGTAAATGTAGATTAAGTAGGAAGGTTAAGTAGGTAGACATTAAGTGAGATTAAGATTAAGTAGGGAGATTAAGGGAGATTGAGTAGGGAGTTAAGATTAAGTAGGAAGAGAGATGCCTCTTTGTGACGTCCGTGGTGTAATTTTTTGGGGTGTGGTGGCGTTCTAAACTAAACTTATTAAAAGAAATGGCACCTGTTCTTCGAGCTAGAGTGCCTACGAGTACCCCACCCCGAGACAACGTACACCAACCGGAGATTCCCCTAATTTTCTGTAGGTCTCTATATAAGGAAAGGGCGACGACATGGAGAACTTACCGCTTCGGCTTTTACAAAAAAAACATCATTGGGATGTCAGGCAACAAGATATTTAAAAGTACTTGAGGAGGGAGAGTCGGGTAGACTTTGCGGATTCGTTTTGTAACGTCTTTGGGGATCTGCTGAAGTCTGCTTGTCACGTGATGTATGCAGACTCAGCTGAGCCTTTTCGAAATGCTCGTGGACATGAATGACAAACAGAGGAGCGTCGAAGGACGAGCGGACCGCATCGAAGAGCAACTCAAAAGCCTACAAGTACGCCATGTACATGTAGTACTTGTACAAGTACACTAGAGGAGTACCACAAGCAGTGTTTAATCTAGGCCGTTTCCGGGAGGAAAATTGCCCTTCCCCTCCCCCCGGAAATTTCAAATTCCCCCCTCCCGGAAATTTTGGAATACTACATGGACTAACAGCGGCCCCTAGCAGAATTCCCCCCGGATTTGTCAGTTCCCCGGGGTCCAGGAGTCTAGATTAAACACTAACCACAAATGCACTGAAGAGATGATGATGATGATGATGATGATGATGATGATGATGATGATGATGATGATGATGATGATGGTGATGACGACGATGATGATGATAATTACGACGACGATGATGATGATGATAATGACGACGACGATGATGATGACGACGATGATGATGAGGATGACGACGACGATATGATGATGATGGTGGTGGTGATGATAATGGTGATGATGATGACCGTGGATAGCTTTGACAACCACAGAGGGATATTTTTACACCTCCCTTAACACCCCCAAATCCCCCAATTTGAGACCGACACCCCCAACGCCCCCTAAATCTGAGCTTGGGATGACCTTTTTTGCTTGTCAGACTTTTTCGGCATGGATGGACCCCAAAACATACCGACACCCCCCCCCACGAAAAAATACTAGAAATAGCCCTGCAACCATCTAAGGCAGACTGATTGATAAGAATTGTCTCTGTTATTAGGATCGATTGGACGATTTGCCTCAACTGATCGCAGATGCATTAACCGTCAATAATTCTTGATCCGTTGATTTTTCTTCTTCGCCAAAGAAAAGACCGAGCTTCTTTGTCTGCCGAAGAAGACAAACTTCGTCTCGATCCAAGACGCTAAGACAGACGGCAATGCAAAAACTGATGCAAGACTGTCTCGCTATTCCGTGTACTCATGGGTCATGGCACAGTTAACCCCTTAACTGGGCATTTAACTGTAACTCGATGTAAAATGAACGGATATATCCGGGGTCCCCAGTTAAGGGGTTAACTGGCAATCACCTGGTTCTAATTCGGTTTGGTTTCTGGCGTGCCATCGGTTGATGCCCTAGCAGGGTTTAATCTAGGTCGTTTCCGGAGGGGGGAAATTGCCCTCCCCCCGGGAAAATTCAAATTACTCTCCCAGAAATTTTGGCATACTACATCAACTAACCGCAGCCCACACAAAATTCCCCCAGGCTTTGTTAGTTCCCCCGGGCTTTGTCAGTCCCCCCGGAGTCCATGAATCTAGATTAAACACGGTGCCCTAGGCATTATTATTATGATAGTGGCGCCATAGAAGTTGATTAGTTGGCAGATGAAAATAATAACGTGATTTTAATTGGTTTAGAAGGCTAAGTCAGGCTGTGTGAAAACATTGCAATAACTCTCAACAATAACCTAGTTTTCTCAGTTAACGATAGAATCCATGTATTGTTCCAACTGTTACGGACTTTGGTTGATAGAGATAGATAGACAGACAGGTAGACAGACAGACAGGCAGACAGGTTAGAGCTCAAAGATTGATTTCGTTATTTATTACAATAAAGAGATGGTGTCCATGATCTCAGTCCAGTGTCTAATATTAATTTTTACCTCGGAAACACATTAAGCGCAGGGCGTAGCGACGGGGTTATATCGATTTACCCCTCCTCCCCCCGACAAAAATTGAGGCTACCTTAAAGTTTTAATGTGTTTTTTTAAGATTTTCAACGTTTTTTAAATATTTATACCACCGCCACCCAAATCGCATTATATCTCTCCCAAATCAAATTCCTGGCTACGCCCTGATTAGGCGTACTGTTGATCTGCTACGAGTTCGAGATTCGAAAGTCACGGACGTTTGTAAGAAAGGTCATGAACTCTAGTTTGCTCACGTGGCATTATGATAGGTTGATCGCCTCCTAGATTGTGTTCGCTAAAAGGCGCTGGAACATTGACGAAAGTCAAAATATTATAGAGGACAAGTTGTTTCTTAGTGTGTGGCCCTAGGCTATGGAATGCATTGCCAATATCACTTTGGATCAGTGGCGGTTCCAGGAATTCTTGGTGGTGGGGGATGAACATTTTTGGAAGTTGGTGGGGTGATGCAAAGTGAAGAAGAAAAACAAGAAATAAGAGGAAAAATGTCATTGTTAGTAGTGTTTTGCTCACTAAATGTTAAGAAACCTTGCCAAAAAAGGCCGACAAGCAAGAAAAAGAAGGCCATTTTTACATGTATTTTCACTAATTTTTTTAAACACCGGAAAATAGGTTGACAAGCAAAAAAAGGTCATCCGGAACCCCGGTGAGGGGATGCATCCCCAGTCATCAACATGGTGGAACCGCCACTGCTTCGTATAATTCAGGACTTTATCAACTGTCAAAACTTCGGTCTTAAAAGTACTTGTTCGACTTGGCTTATCCCCCTTAGATTGCTCTCCCGCCGTTTCTGACATCTTTCCGGCCTGACCTGGCTCTAATTCTACAGTGTATTTGGATTTTGTGTTCCATCGGCTAATGCCCTGGGCATTATAACAGTGGCGCCATAGAAGTTGATTGATTGTAAATCTATTTCAAACATAATACTAAACGGTTAAAATTATAGATTTCTCAAAGTGTATAGCCGTAAATTCCAGTTAACCTGAGGGTCTAAGTCATACAAAGAATATTTTATAAAGAATTTTCATTCAAATGATAATAGAAGACAATATTACTGATCAGTGTTTTATCCAGACTCCAGGCCTTTGGGGGATTGACTTGGTTTTAGGGCAGGGATATTTTTACACCCCCTAACACCCACCAACACCCCTTCCCAAATTTGAGGTCGACACCCCCAAAATTTGGTACTGTGACAATCGTATAAAACTAAGTTAGACTCAATCCAGTGCAGAACACGCGTATTTTACTGAGACGTCTTTTGACGGAGAATCAGAAATCGCTGTTACTACGCAAGTGGACGCTTGCACTCTCTGACACCCCCAGGCGTTCTTGGGGGGGGGGGGGCGATCGAAGCGTCTATTTTTGTCCCTCTGAGGAAAACGCGGTTACTGAGGACACATCTTGGCCTCGTCCTTGCGTCGTCGTCTTTCTGCGAAGACGATGACGACGACGGTGATGATGATGATGATGGCAATTCCAACCGATGGCCAGACAGCCGCCAGTCGATCTGAGATCAAAGCGGAGAAACGCAGCATCAAGGCATTTGATTTCGAAATGCAATTAATCAACGTCTCGACAAGAATATATTGATCCGAAGGGAAAACTATAAGATACAGACACTAATAGACAGGCTATTTATAGCTCGTAGTCAGGGGCGTAGCGACGGAAGGAGCGTATATCGGTATATATACCCCCTAACAACAAAATCAGGCTACCTTAAAGTTTTTATGTGTTTTTGAAGATTTTCAAAGTTTTAAAGATTTATACCCTCCCAAATCGCATTATACATCCCAAATCAGATTCCTGGCTACGCCCCTGCTTTTAGTTCCTAAAGAAGCAAAGTTTGATCCGCCGCGCCCAACCCCCTCGAAATCCGACCCCGACCCCCTTCCGCCGAATGTGACGTTAAGATCTTTCCCTTGACCCTTACGAAGGTCAATTGAATATCATTGACCTTTCACCTTTGACCCCGGCGAAGGTGAAGTTAGGATCCATGCCGTAAGTTGACCCTTACGAAGGTCAATTGAATATCATTGACCTTTCACCTTTTGACCCCGGCGAAGGTGAAGTTAGGATCCATGCCGTAAGTTGACCCTTACGAAGGGGTCAATTGAATATATCATTGACCTTTTACCTCTGACCCTGACGTAGGCGGTGACGTTGACCCTGCTGTCTCCGTCGGACGCCGAGCAGATGTAGTCCGTCTGATCCAATCGACCGACTCGAGCGATCGCCAGCTGACCGTCGGCAACAGATGCGTTCGATGACGTCATCAGCTGGGCGAAGGTCACTCCCGGGTCGGACGACGCGATGACCCTGTCCGCCCCCCTGAACCAGGTGCACTTCGGGGTGGGAAAACCCCAGATAGTGCAGGTGAGACGGAGGGTTTCCTTCGATGAGGTTCGTAGGAACTTGTATCGGGGAGACAACTGGTTTCGCTTGAAATCAACAACGAATTTGAACATCATCGTCGTCGTCGTCATCATCATCATCATCGTTATCATCATCGTAGTCGTCGTCACCGTCGCCATCATCATCGTTGTCGTTGCCAGCATCAGAGTCAGTGCTAGCTATGATAGTGCATAATCTATTAGACCTATTATTTATCATCATCATCACCACCACCATCATCGTCATCTTCATCTTCATCATTATCATCATCGTCGGTGCTGCTGCTGCCGATGAGGATGAGGACGATGATAACGATGATGGTGATGATGATGATGGTAATGACGATGATGATAACGATGCTGATGTTGAGGACCACATAATGATGATGACGATGTTGTTGATGATGATGAAGATGATGATGATGATTAGACGCTTATATAGCGACTAGAGATGTGCGGGTACAGCAAAATGCTTACCCTACCCGTACCCGTGGAAAAAAGTTTTTTTTTACCCTACCCTACCCGTATTATACATAGCGCTGTACCCGTACCCGACCCGTACCCGTAAGCTGTGTACCCGTACCCGTACCCGTACCCGTACCCGTACCCGTAACCGACTTTGGTTAGAATTTGGAGTTTTTTGGATTTGGAATTTTGGACCCGTACCCGCGGGTGCGTTTACGGGTCAAGTACTACAAGGACCTGTACATGGACCCGTGAACCCGTATCCGTTCCTAGAGACTATAGAGAGGCAACAGTGAAATAGGGGCTACGAAATTGGGATAACTATTCATTGTAAATAGCACGACCCCGCTGTTTAGATTAGGACAGATCTAGTACTTAGGAATAAGGATAATCAGTCAGCTAGCCATCGACACGAATGGGCTTGTTTAAAATATATAGTAGATATCATTTATCTATGAGCAGGCGGCATTAGAGTTCAAGTTAAACCACAAAACTTTACCAGAAGAACTTTCTCGTTCAAAGAGTCCATGGAGGAGTCAGAGGACGCCATTATAGATTTATTACTGATGATGTCAGATTACGTCATCTGTATTTCCTTTATGTTTTCAGTAAGTAAAATGCATGCTGTCTGACAAACTGAACGCGATGTATGAAGTTATACTAATACACTTTATTCAATATTATTTTTCTATTACTGCATTGCTAATTTGCTATAGTAATGAGAAATGAAAATATAACTTTTGTAAAACGGGTATACCCGTACCCGTAGCGATGATGATGATACCCGTAGCGCTGTACCCGTGACCCGACCCGTACCCGTAAAATGTGTATACCCTGACCCGTACCCGCGGATATGATGTATGGGATGATGATGATTAGACGTTCGTTTAATAGCGACTGTTCTAATATACGCAATTATTACGCATCGATGCATAGTTAATAACAGAATTAATAACGGTACCGGTAACCATCCAGGTGACGTAAATTGTCGGGTGTATGGATATTTTTACACCCCCTAACACCCCCTATTTGAGACCGACACCCCCTCCGACACCGCCTCCCAACACCCCCAAATCTCAGCTATGGGATGACCTTTTTTGCCTGTCAGACTTTTTTCGCAGGGGACCCCAGAATTTACCGACACCTCCCCCAAATTGATAATCCTAGAAATAACCCTGGTGGGGTGGGTGGGTGGGAT
>CM030863.1:9829745-9922245 GCA_018105865.1 Metaphire vulgaris
ATCCGATTTCGGGTGCAATGTTTTTGATCGTATATTTCTCTGTTTGTTCGTGTTTGTATGTTCTGTCTGTCGCATTATCTGGCGAATGCTCTTCGTAACACGCACATATTTTGGCAATCTCTGTCTGCATGCCTGCCTGTCTATTTGCCACTCTCTCTCTCTCTCCCTCCCTCTCTGTCTCTCTGTCTCTCTGTCTCTCTAACTTGTCTTTATATCTCGATTATATTCTTTAGTATTTTTTAAACCATTTATTTTTCCTTTTTGCAAGCGCTATCACTATGCGTTCCTTCTGTCTCATTAACTAATTCATTAATTCATTAATTCATTAATTAATTAATTCGTTCATCCGTTCAGTCTCTCATTTCCATTTGGTTTTCCTCTCTAATCCATTTTGTCTGACCGTCACTCATTCAATCATTTAGTTGTTCTTCTGTATTTCCTACGGTCACTACAATTGCTCGACTGATGCAACTCTCTCTTCTTCACACAAAGCGTCTTTTCAATGCTTTGCTTTCCAGAACTCGCTTCTTCCACTGAAGTCTTTTCTCTTCCCGCTCTGATCTTCCCGCACGATATTCGTCCCACCTTTTTCTCTTCCTTGATCCATCCACGCCACCCCCTCCCATTTCGTACCCGCGGTTGCTACTCTAACTGCGTTATCTCCAGACAAAACCCAGATAGTCGTTGTCTGTCGGAAAAGCGTCAGATTCGTAATATTCGACAGATGCGTCGAGTTAATTAGGTCTAATAAAGCATGAGAAAGAAAAAAATTATAAATCAATTTTCGGCGCGAACATGGGACACAGAATTATTACCTCAGAGTGATTACTATTATCACTTCGCACACGTCAGAACTAGAGGATGTATGCCGTGTTAACGGCGTCGAATGGTTAGAAAGTCGCTTTGACCAGAAGGAGTAGCAGCAGCAGCAGTAGTAGTAGTAGTAATAGCAGCAGCAGTGGTAGTAAGTAGTAGTAGTAGTAGTAGTAGTAGTAGTAGTAGTAGTAGTAGTAGTAGTAGTAGTAGTAGTAGTAGTAGTAGTAGTTGGTGTTGTTGTTGTCTAGGTAGTAGTAGTAGCGCTGTGGCGACTATTTTATCTCTACTCAGAGATGTCTTGTCTGAGGAGTTTCTCTTAGGGTACAGTTTATTCGGAGCGTTTTCAGACTAACCGTCATCAGTAAGGGGGAACGGATGGACTCAGGTAATTCCAGAGAGAGAGAGAGAGAGAGAGAGAGAGAGAGAGAGAGAGAGCAGGGCCATCTTTAGAATTTTGGGCGCCCTAGGCAGATTTTCATTTTCGGAAATTTTCGCCAATTCACATCACATACGGAAAAAGTCTGACGAGAAAAAAAAGCTTCTCAGTTCCGAGATAACCTGACGAGCAAAAACGCGTTATTCGGTCATCAAAAAATTTTCATCCCCGTTTTATTTCGCCCCTACAAAATTTTTCGCCCCAGGCAGTGCCTAAACTGCCTAATGGTTAAAAGGTGGCCCTGGAGACAAGTGACTCTAAAAGCCCGAAGTTCCGTCAAGAGTGTGTGCTCAGTGACTGTAGACAAGTCCTCGATCGGTGGCATTGGAACCGGATGAAGACAGGAACTTGGAAGAGAGGAATTTGTCTAAATTGGCAAAATCGCGAGTAAGAAAGACGAGTAGAATGCTCTTCAAAAGTTAATTAAGTTACTATGACAGCGTCCGTCTCCAGGCATCATCATCATCATCATCATCATCATCATCAGCGTCATTATCATCATCAGCGTCATTATCATCATCAGCGTCATTATCATCAGCGTCATCATCATCAGCGTCATTATCATCATTATCATCATCGTCGTCGTCGTCGTCATCACTATCATTATCAAACTACGATATTTCTGATGTTTAGTACTTGGGAATTCCTGTCGTTCGATACCAGATGCGTGGTATGGTGTGGTATCGACGGGTCGTGGTATGGTATGGTAATTTCGTCGATTCGAATCCTTTGCTGCCGCGTAATTTCGCGACGAAAGAAACAAGTGCTAAACGTCGGCGTTCGGAATGCGCATGCGCAAAGGTGAAATCGCATCGGGCAGGAGAAGGGAGGAAGACGACATCCCCTCCCTCCCACCAACACCACCGCCAACCCCCCCCCCCCCCAATAATCGGTGCCTTGCCTCGAATCGCCAGTCACGTGATCGTTCGAGCGGCGCGCGAACGAACGAACCAGAGAAGGGCAGAAAAGGTCCCACGGTCGGTCGGTCGGTCGATCGGGCGGCACACGGCATCGGTCTCAATCGGCCTGCCGACTGCGGGACGGGACGGGTCGAGTCGGCGGGCGGGCGGTTACCGTCAGCGGGAGGAGTCGAGCGCCATAGAACCGCCGTGGGATCATCGGAACACTGCCCCCGCCGGACAGACGGACGGACGGACGGAGAAAAAGAAGGAGAGGAAAAGGTGTCCAGCTTTGATTTATATCGGTTATATTTGTTCGACTGTTCCATGAGGACGGTGGACCGGTGGCTCGGCGGCGGCGGCGGCGGCGGCCGGCGTTCTCCTCCGGTCCAGTCGCCCTGTAGCAGCCGTCCCTCCTCCTCCTCCTCCTCCGAGGAGGAGGAGAAGGTATATCGACGTCATTCGGGGGACCGTATGGGGCCTCGGAGCGCCGTTGACGCGACGCCAGCCGCGTTTCTCGGACTCTGTCGCCGGTTGGCGGTGCGTCGTCGGGGTCTTTCTACGTCGTCATCGGCGACGGGGGCGGCGACGCTGGAGCGGGACGTCGCCCGGGCGAGGATCGCCGCCCTGCAGTGGACTTCTTGCCGGACCGCGGTCCAAGGCCTTCCTGCTGGCCGCCGTAGTCCTCATCAGCCTCGATCGCCTGTCCGACTGCTTTCTCGGTGAGAATAAATCAGGTTTTTTCTACGATTATCAATTTGTGGGTGTTGGTATTTTCTGGGAGTGCCCTGCCGAAAAAGTCTGACAAGCAAAAAACGTAATCCGGCTCGCAGATTGGGGGTTTGGAGGGGGTGTCGGTCTCAAATTGGGTGGGTTTGTTGGGGGATATTAAGGGTGTAAAATATCCCTGAAATTACAAATGCGCGCAGAACCAGAGATGCCCATTGGTTGGGTTGGGTTGGGTTGGGCCAGACTTTTCCATGTTAATGATGGGTTAGGTTGGGTTGGGTCAGAAAATAAGTCGTGGTTTAAGAAATTGTAATGTTTTACAGTGGGTTGGGTCAAGTAACTCTATCATCGGCATGGGTTGGTTGTGTTAGGTTGGAGGTTTGATGGGTTGGGTTGGATTGGGTTGAAAAAAATGGACCCATGACCATCTCGCGCAGAACTACTTACGTTTTACGATTATCGTCTCCATCGTAAGTGCTGTAAATAAGTAAAAATTTCTTGAATTCATATAGCGCTTTCGAAAGTAGCATCGCAGTTTAGCGGTTTATTCTTAGAATTTGTCTGGCGCTTCGAAATCACTTGGATGCTTGGTTCTCCGTTATAATATCAGTTCGGGGAGGGTAAAAAGAAATGTACGGGTAACAACAGGGAAGGGGCTGTCTTTTTGTCCTAATATATGGCTGGTTGTCATTGTCTCCAGTATTCTGTCTGTCTGATCTGTCTGTCTGTCAATCATCTGTCTGTCATCATGTCTCATCATCACTTGAAGGAAACAGTCTGTCTGTTCTTAATGCTATCTGTTCGTGCGTTTGTCTGCCTGTCTGTCTGTCCATTTCTTAATCTGTATCTGAATCCTTCCCCTCCAAAAAAAGCAGTGGACGGTCGGACTACCGCACGCCAAATATTTTTCTACTCCCAATAAAGAATAAAAATTTGATAGCTAAAATATAATAATAATAATAATAATAATAATAATAATAGTAGTAGTAGTAGTAGTAGTAGTAGTAGTAGTAGTAGTAGTAGTAGTAGTAGTAGTAGTAGTAGTAGTAGTAGTAGTAGTAACTGGTTATTAACTGATGTCTAGTAAGTGGTCTAGTAGGATTTCTCCTGTGTTGAATAGTGTTTAAATTCATTGGATATGTCTATTTTAATAATATGTCTGTTCTGCAATTGACGATTTCGAGATTCTAAAACAAAATAATAAGAGTTTAAAATATCATAAAATCCGAGGAGGCGGGGGGGGGGGGGGGGGCGGGGCAAAACGTCAGCGGCATGAAATCGTTTGCTTCCGTCTATTTATTCTTTTGCTCTCTTACTTACTACTTACTTACTTACTTACTTACTTACTTACTTACTTACTTACTTACTTACTACCGTCGCCATGCTAGCCTCGATCACGTCTGACGATACGTCGATGGTCTGCGTCCATCGCATACTGAAACATGGCAGTGTCAGTCGGGTGGCATCAAATCTGACACCGGTCTGGAATTTGACACCTCAATATACAATACGCATACCGCGGTCAGATATAGAGACGTTTGTGTTATAGATAGATTGATAGTGTCTGCGCGTTTGTGTGTGTGTGTGTGTGTGTTTGTGTGTTTGTGTGTGCGTGTGCACAATCTATCTACCGATCTCACACAGTCTACGTTCTTGAACGAACTCAAGATGCTTTAGGATACTTTTTTTTTGGGGGTACTTGACGCGTTGATCGGATTTTGAGTATGGATCATCGCCATAATGACGTCATACATTTCACAAGATCTTCGCGCTAACAATTATGGGAATTACTTTGATCGTTGTTAAGTACTTTACAATATATACCCCACAGCAAAGATTCTTATCTACAGATACCAACCTGATAGATACAATCAAAAATAACGCAAATATAAGTAAGCAAATAAGTAAGCAAGCAAGCAGGTAAGTATATATGTACTTAAACACACACACACACACACACACATATATATATATATATATACTGGAATAGTCACTTGCAGAGGTCTTGTAACGGTATTTTGCGCTCTTGTTATCTGAAAATCTTGAACGCGAGATGAAAAATGGCGACGCCCCATTATCGTTAAGTGACACTTCTCGTAATCTATTTGCGCTACTCGAGAGTGACTCCTGCTCTCCCTCTCCCTCTCCCTCCCTCTCTTCACACTTTGCGTCAATCGGCGCGCTCTCACCCGGCCGACCGTAAACAATCACACTTGGCTGGCGCGCGAGGGGGCGCGCGCGCCGTAAAAAAACGTGTAACCAGGACAGCGGTTCGCTGTATGCAAAGCCCCGCCGTTGTAAATTAATTGCGAAACGGTGTATTGTTGAACGTTTTTACGGCGGCGGTCTGTGCGCGCGCGCGCAAGTATTCGGTTTTTTTCTTCTTTGCTAAACGGCGACCCAACTTTATATATTGAACGCGCTGTTCTGTTTACGCTCGAAGCTACTGTATGGTTCGAGAGATTCGCAAATAACGCGTTTTATATATATACGCGGAAATAAATTCAAGTTTACATCCTGACCTGTGTTGTTAAACCCCGCTTCTAAACGACCAGGGTTATATATCTTGTGTGTGTGTGTGTGTGTGTGTGTGTGTGTAAAGTCAATTTCAGTACGATGAAATGGTCCGCCAAAAGTACCAGTAGCAGTTACCATAATGCTTTTGCTGCGTGATCACTCCAGTGTGCCGTTTTCGATCGGTATACGCCTATTATAGCCATTGTAATAATAACACTTCTTGTTCTAAGACTGTTGCGTGTCTCACAATTTCAAATCGTTCCTCTTTGGCAGGGGCGGTCCTAGACGTAGGCGAAGTAGGCGGCTGCCTTCGGCGACACTTTTTTTTTGGGGGGGGGCGTTTTTGGACTAAAATGCTTTTCCGTTAATAATTCTTGACGATTTTGCGGGTACGATTAATTATTAAAATATTACCTGAACCACGAATATTTTTACACCCTCCTAACACCCCCGAACACCCCCAATTTGAGACCGACAACCCCCCCCAATCTGAGCCAGAGAAGAAATTGTTGTTGCTTTTTCAGCAGAGACTTACCAACAGAATATACAGACACCCCCAAATTGATAATTAATCCTAGAAATAACCCTTCTCTGAGCTTACCTTAAAATGCCTAAAAATTGCGCTAGGGGCTTATATTTATGAATAGCATGGATAGATATGGACCCACTGTGACAAATGTTGTCACTTTTAATGGGGGGGGCACTTATAATGAATGCAGTAAAATACCCCTTTAAATATGCACAAGAAAACCATAATTAATAATACTTGCACAGCACACTTTTGCATTTTTGGCAGGGATATTTCTAGGAGACGTGGACAATGAGAAAGGAAGATATAAAACGATTAGAGTCTTTTGAAATGTGGATTTGGAGGAAAATGCTAAAAGTAAAACACACAGAGCATAAGACAAACGAGGAAGTCATGAAGGAGATAGAGGAAGAAAGAAGCCTGATAGATACAATCCGGAAAAGGCAGAGAAGTTGGATGGGACATGTCCTCCGGCATGACTCTCTACTAAGAACAATAATTATAATCGAAGGAAAAATGGAGGGAAAGAGAGTGACAGGTAGACCGAGAAAGATGATGTTGGAGTGGATGATGAATAAAGGATATCAGGAACTCAAAGAAGAAGCAAGAAATCGATTGGAGTGGGAGAACTGGATACCTGGACCTGTCGAGAGACAGAAACACTGATGATTTCTAGGATTGTGAATTTGGGATGGGAGGTGTCGACCTCAAATTGGAGGGGGTCCGGAGCTAATTAGTATGCATTTTGTATGCATACCATTGTCACATTACCAAATTTGGAGGTGTCGACCTCAAATTGGGGGTGTTGGGAGTGTTAGCCTGTTGGGGGGGATACAAAAGTATCCCTGATTTTGGTAAACACAAAATTAGTAATTTTCAACTTTTAGTGATGTTGACCTAGCTATATCTTGTTCGTATTATCGTATTATTACATTGTTTGTGGGGAAGGAGAGACAACAGTGCATCTCTTCTACTCTAAAAAAATTCGTCGGACAGCGCCTGCCATTTGGTAGACAGTTTGAGTAACTTACAGTGTACCTAGGTGTGTGTCGGCCTATATCATATTTTCGATTCATGGGATTATAAAATATTATCCGAAAGACTTGGAGTCTATATTATGGCGCAAAGACGATGCTAGATTTATAATTAAACGTATCTACGGTGACCCATGAGCTAATTGAATCTGTAATTCAATCGCCGGAGAGAGAGAGAGGAGAGAGAGAGAGAGAGGCGGAGGAGAAGAAGGAGGAGTGAAAAGTCTTTCGGGGAACGAAGGGTGGGGGTAGGGGATATTTGACCTTTGACCTATGCTCCGAACCTCGATGGCTTAACTCTTTCCATTTGGCCGTTCCGAGACTGGATCTGTATTTCCAGTTGATGTTCTCCTCTTCTGTCTGTTTTTTTTGTCGATCTTCCGGCGTTCGCTTTCATCCAATCTCCCCTATTTTCTACCTGTTTTCCTCCCATTTTCTACCCGTTTTCTCCAATTTTCTCTCTGTTTTCGTTGTCTATATCGCACGTCTATGACATCTGTTTTGAGTTCTGGGACGTCTACTGTGCGAGATTTTCCTGCGAATCTCTTTTATTCTCGCTCTAAATTACGAACTATTTCTTCGTCGAAATTGTGATCACAGTCCGATGATGATAGCACGCGTGCCCCTGTCTGTCAGTCTGTCAGTCAGTCTGTTCTCTGTCTGTCTGTCAGTCTGTCTGTCTGTTCTGCCTGTCTGTCTGTCAGTCTGTCTGTCAGTCTTTCTGTCTACCATTCTTTCTCCGTTCAATCGACCTGCAACTCGGAAGACTTTAATGTACACGAACTAACAATCATAAATGCAGATTTATGTCTGGCAATGTGGGGAGGGAGATGGACATAGAAAATATTTTCCAAGTGAATTCGTTTCTTCGTCAAAAGATGAAGCACTTTCTATAGACATGTTCCAAAAGCTTCAAAATTTAAGGCTGTTCCAGTCTCGAACTCTCGATTGTAAAATCTGCTATATTCGAGCAAGATTACTGTATGGCTGATTTGCGATGATGACAACGACGCTCGATGATGATGACAACTACGACGTGATGATGATGATGATGATGATGACGACGATGATAGGTTTTATGACAGTGATAATATATATGATAGCCATGAGAGCTTATACAGGCAAGCCTTTGGGGAACTCCTACAGTAGAACTTCGTTATAACGGACCCGGTTATAACGCATCCTCGGTTATATAGCGTACCGCAAAGTACGGTCCCGTGTGATCCCGTATTGGATGCTATTGAATATAATGTGTCTCGCATATAATAACGTACTAAATCTCACAGACCCGCTAAGCACGTTATAACGAAGTTCTACTGTACATAATATTGATTGGTACGTTCCTACCTGTAATCTTATGGAGTTAACTGGACACAATGCATGTGGAGTGATTGGACGAAGGTAAGATGTATGACGACCTGACACAGGATGCAGTCGTCAACTATGACTCCATGACGCCAGTGTCACCTAAAACGACACCGTTGCTGCCTCTAACGCCTGTCATCCAACCATCTTTCCATCCATCCATCTATCCATCCATTCATTCTTTCACTATACCATCCATCTACCCAGTCATTTATGGTTTCATTCCGTCCATCAATAAATTCGCCCTTCCAACATCTATCATTCAATTCGTTCATCCCTCCTTTCATTCTTTCAATCAATCAATCATTCATTCATTCATTCATCTTCCTATCTATCCTATCTATCTTTTTAGCGCCTAAGAATAAGCAGCTACTGTTGTGCTGCTTTCCAAGGCGCTATAGAAATCCACGAGATTTTACTTTACTTTATCCATCCTTTCACTCCATCGACTCTTCTATTCATCCATCTATCCATTATCCATCCATCCATCCATCTGTATATTCACCATTGCATTCAATCCATCTATCATTACCATTCAGTCATCCTTCCATCATTTCGTTATTCTTATCAATCATTCCATTCCATATATCCATCCAGTCACCAATCCTTTAATTCCTAATATCCAGCAACCATTTTATCAATTAATTCATCCATGTATCCAAGGGCGGAGCTAGGGTGTCCGGCGCCCGGGGACAAAATATACTGGTGGCGCCCCTCAACTTGACGAAAATTCTAAGAAGCCAAAAAAGTGCGCCGCTCTGTCCATTTGGCGCCCCTTTACTCAACTTCTCGAATACCCTGACAGGCAAAAAAGTCATCACCCCTAGCGGAACTCCCTAGCTTAAACCAATTTTGGCGCCCCTCACCTCGGCGCTCGGTGACATCTGTACCCCCTGCACCCCCTAGATCCGCCTCTGCATGTATCAATATTTACGTTCATGCATTCATGATTTCATGTATTCAATCATCCATCCATCCATCCATCCATCCATCCATCCATCCATTCATTCATTTCGTTCATCCAGTTCGTCGGTCGATGTATCCAAGTAATTAGGACTTGGGTAAACACGGCCACTGGTTCGTCGTATGAGAAGCCGAGATTACCCGAGTTCGATCTCTCTCGTTATTTGTTGCTTTCATCTGCCGACGCTTCCTGACTCCGCAGTCGATATTTTCACACGTCCGCGTGTCGAAGCCCTGTGTCATGCATGACGCACCGGAAGTAGTCGTCGTCGTCGTCATCGTCGTCGGCGGCGGCGGCTGACGTCATCCGCAGAAGGCGAGAAGGTTCGACAAAAAAAATCCAATTCGTCAGAGTCTTGGCGGGGGCGGGGACGGAGGGGAGGGGCGGGGCGATCGATGAATGACGTCACGCAACCGCCAGCCCACTCCTTTGATGTCTCGGAACTCGCGTCCAGTTTTCCTTTCTTCCGCAAAACATAGAATTTCCGCCGTTTCGCAACAACGCACGCTATGCACAGATCGATGAGCACGAAAATGGCGGACAGCAGCGTGGAACCCATGGAGGTATTATCCCAGGAGACGGCATTACGTCATTTTTAGCCCAGACTGCGTGAAGCCAGTAGCGCGTAGGCTAAAATTTAATATAGTACCTCCATGGTTAGCGGCCATCTTGGTAGACCCAAATCATGTGTTAGCGGCCATCTTGGTAGACCCAAACTGTGGCTGCCGTCTTGGAATTTCCCAGCTAGTCGGCTTCACGGAAATGACGTAAAGCTGTCTCCAGGAATAAAACCTCCATGGTGGAACCACAATGATCACCAGATTGAGTCTCTGTCAGAGATCTTAGTCCTTGGCATTGCTCCTGCCCTCAAGGACACCTCAAGGACAAGTAACAAGTCCTTGGCCTTGAGCGTTGAGTCCCTACTAACATCCCTGGTCTATGCTAACTGAAAGTGAAACCAGTTTTCCAATATTTTAAGTGCAATGTGTTTGTCAATGATATTCTTACTCTGTAGAGATCTCGATAGTGGTTACCATGACAACACTAAGAGTAAAATGGTGGAAAACTTGCTTCAACTTTTCCTCGTCTTGACCATAGATAGATAGAGGCTCTGCAGTGAGTATTAATGTCCATGGTGTATGGTATTAGACAGAGATAGACACACAAAGGGAGAGTCAGAGACAGAGAGAGAGAGAGAGAGAGAGAGAGAGAGAGATAAAAATAATAAAAATTCAATTCTGCGATATTAATTTATTTTTTCTGCCCCCGACTCATTCATGACTGTCTATCTGCCCCCCCCCCAACCCCCGAAGTCCGACCGCGCCGCCGGAAGTGGAGCTGATTGCGCCCGACGCCTGCTGCGCGCCGCGATGATCACGTGACGAGGGGCGATATCGCCCCGCTACCACGTCGCTCTTTCACCGCCGTCGAATCCGTCATGCGTGGCACCCCACCCCTGCCAGCCCCCACTTCCACCCCATCCCTCTCACCCCACGCCCCCGTCTCGCCGACACCCCCGCCCCCAGGACACCGATTCGCTTGATCAAATGCCGGTTGAAACGTGGACGCTCGATTCGCACCATTCCGGACTCCCTGCCCCCCCTCCAGAACCCCAGCATCCCGCCCTCCTCCCCTCCCTCCCTCCAACCGCAGTCCATTCATCCATCCATCCATCCATCAATCCGCCCGTTCTACCGTAACAGCTCCCTCTTCCTCCTTCTCCTCACCCCTCCCCTCATCCGCCTCCCTCCATCCGCTATACCCCCTCTCTCTCTCTCTCTCTTTGGTCGTATTCTGCCGGGCTGTGTGTGTATGTTCGTGTGTGTGTTCGTGTGTGTGTGTGTGTGTGTGTGTGTGTGTGGGCAGCGCCCCCAACACGGAAGCGCTTTTATTGATTTCGAGAGCTCGAAGCCGCTTCGTTCGTTCGTCGATTGCTTTTTGGATCCGCCGCTGCCGTCGCCGTCGCCGTCGCCGCCGATGCCGGGGTGGACCCCTTCTCCCATCAGCCTCCGGCGACATCTACCGGCGTTCTCCGCATATGCATCGCACGCGTTCGTTCTGTCTCTCGGTCTGTCTGTCTGACTGTCTGTCTATCTATCTGTCTGTCTGTCTGGTTCCTTCCGTCTTTGTACTGCTTCCATTGGCGTCAATTTAGCCTTCAAGAAACCTGTCTTTTCTCTTTCTCTTTCTCTCTCTCTCTCTCTCTCTCTCTCTCCCCATCTCTCTCTCTCTCTGTGTGTTTGTGTGTGTGTGTCTGTCTTTGTCTCTCTCTGTCTGTCTGTCTGTCTGTCTGTCTGTCTGTCTGTCTGTCTGTCTCTCTCTCTCTCTCTCTCTCTCTCTCTCTCTCTCTCTCTCTTCATGATCTCTCTTGCCTTTTATTTCCCCTCTTCTCTTCTTCTCTCTAATCTCTGCCTCTTCGAATCCTTTTCTGCATGCCTTCCTCTGCCTCTCTTTCTCTCAGACTTTCTGTCTGTCTGTCTCTCTCTGTCTCTTTATCTCTGCACATCTATCTCTTCTTTCTTCCTCTTTCTCTACCTCGATTTCCACCTCTTTCTGTCGCTTTCTCTCTCATTGTGTTCCCCCTTGTTCATATGTTTCTGTATCTGTTTCTTGTTGTGTTCTTATTTTCCTCTGATCGCCGTTATTTTTGATTCAATGCGTCTACGCGGAATTCACAGAAGGTCAGGCGGACAACGACGTTAGATATTTCAACGAAGCAGTGGTGGACGAATCGGAATACAATAAGAGACAGACAGACAGACAGACAGACAGACAGACAGACAGACAGACAGACAGACAGACAGACAGACAGACAGACAGACAGACAGACAGACAGACAGACAGACAGACAGACAGACAGACAGACAGACAGACAGACAGACAGACAGACAGACAGACAGACAGACAGACAGACAGACAGACAGACAGACAGAGCTAGGGAGAGGGATAGAGAGAGAGATAGGGATAGAGAGGGAGAGAGAGATAGGGATAGAGAGGGAGAGAAAGAGAAAGAGGGAGAGAAAGAGAGAGAGAGAGAGAAAGACGGAGAGAGAGAGAGATGGAGAGAGATATGAGTTGGGTAGGAGAATTACACGTAGTCATGGTTTAAGAAATTGCAATGTAGTATGGTTGGTTGGGTCTAAGTAACCCCATTTGGTTTCGTGGGTTGTGTTGCGTCTGAATCATGATGGGTTGGGGGGCCGTCCATAAATTACGTTACGCTGGGGAATAATATACAGTAGGTATAGTATACATGCATGCATACGCATGCATGTGTATGTATGTATGTATGTATGTACAGTGTGTGTGTGTGTGTGTAATAGATGCATGTATATTGTATACGTGTAATTGTATTCTGACTTTCCATCTGTATAACGTATCATTTCCATTTCGCTTCCCACGTCTGTCTGTCTGTCTGTCTGTCCCAGAGGACGTTTTCAAAGGAGATTCTAAGCCGCTGGAGTATTCGATATTCCCACGTGCATCGTTATGATGAATGCGTGTTTTCAGAGCGAAATAACTGCGCCCTTGTGGGTCTCGATTAACCACAGGCTGGGTTGGTTGGTGTGCGACTCCACCCAGTGGCGGCTCTAGGATTTGGCAAGTGGGGTGGGGGCCGTTGGGGTGGCAACTTCTAATCATGGGGGGCCAACCATTTGTTGTTTAATGTATGCAGCATTAAGTATAGGGTCCCAACTGGGGGGCCTCTGGGGGGCCAGGCACTCAATAGGGGGCACGGACCCCTCTGGCCCCCCCGGTGGAGCCGCCACTGACTCCACCATCGCCCCCTTTCTTTTCGCACACCGAGAAAGAGGCTTCCAGTCAATATAGTGGCGTGGGAAATTTCAACGGGGGCCTCTTGAGGACAAACAAACTCCATGGACCATAAACCGCGTACACTAGGGTTACCAGACGTCCTTAAATGATAAGGACAGTCCTTAAATTCCGTTGCCCTGTGTCCTTAAGGGCGTTTGTCCTTAATAAGAACACAAAATGTCCTTAAATTTCATGCGTTTGTCCTTAATAAGACACAAAATGTCCTTAAATTTCATTAAAAATAGTGACTACCGATTTCGGACATTACTCTAGATTAAAATGACTTTTTTATTGATTGATATTGATTGCTAAAACTGGTCATCATTAGTTCTTTGTGCCTTTTTTGCGTCCTTTGCGTCCTAAAAATGTCCGTCAAGCAAAAAAAGCTAGTCATCACTAGCTTTTTGTGCTTCTTTAACGCCCTGAAAAGTCAGACAAGCCAATGTGTTTTGTGTGTCCTTAAATTCTTTCCAACTGATCTGGTAACCCTAGCGTACACTGTACATCTGTATCAAATATGAATATGGGTTGGATCCACCCATGGTTTGGATTGAATTAGGTTGGGGGTCAGAAATCTCCATGTTTTTCGTGGGGTGTGTTGAGTAAGAAAATAAGTTATGGTTGAAGAAATTGTAATGTTTTACGGGTGGGTTGGGTCAAGTAGACCTATTGCTTTCGTGGGTTGGGTCTGAATAATGATCGGTTGGGTTTGGTTTTAAAAAATTGGTCCCATGTCCATGTTTGCTGTGTAGACCTATTACTATTTTAGTAACTTGCTTAACAAAAATCTGTTTGTCTGTCTCAGTGGCGGCTCTAGGATTTGGCAAGTGGGGGGCGTTGGGGTGGCAACTTCTAATCATGGGGGCCAACCATTTGTTGTTTAATGTATGTAGCATTAAGTATAGATCCCAACAGAGGGGCCACTGGGGGGGCAGGCACTCAATAGGGGGGCACGGGCCCCCTCTGCCCCCCCCCCGGTGGAGCCGCCACTGGTTTGTCTAATAAAATGCATTACAACTGGTCCACAGCGTAATACTTACGTTTTTTCAACCGCGACCGAAGGGCCCTAAGATCAATCAGGGGCGTAGCCAGGAATTTGATTTGGGGTATAAATATTTTTTCCGGGGGGCACAATTCTTAACTATAAACCACATAAACCATAAACAATGTATATTCACATATAAATCACATAAAAAACTTTAAGGTTGACTGATTTTGGGGGTATATATACCGATATACCCTCAGTCGCTACGCCCCTGAGGTCAAGCATTTCCAGGGCCCTATTGTGCAGCGCAGTAGACCACTACAGTGTTTATTCTAGGCCTGTTTTGGGAGGAATTCTCCCCAAAGTTTTAAAATTCTCCCCTCCCAAAAATGCATATGTTGGCTTGGGGATGGAAATCCCCCCCCCCAAAGCGTGGAGAGACAAATCTTGTCCCCCCAAAACATTTCAAACTCCCCCCCCCCCAATGTCAAGGTGGCTAGAATAAACACTGGGCCACGACACCCAGCTGGATTTTGAAATGACGTCCTAAAGATTCATTGTCTTGGCGACGCGTTGTCTGGTTCATTGTCCGTCCGAATGACGTCATGGCTTGCTGTATCCTCCGAATATCCAGTCTCTGGGCTTCTGCATTTCGAATCGGCTCTTGCATGAGTGATTCTCGCGTCTCAGCCATATTCATTTCCCCCCGTATGCCATTACCCTACTCCCTCCCTCCCTCCCTCCGCTACCCACCCACCGCCCCAACCCCCTCCCCCCCCCATCATTCGCCGCTACATCGCCTCTAATTATAGATTTCATCAACAGCAAATATTCTCCGTAATTATATCGCTTTTTCTCTCTCTCCCTCTCCCCCTCCCTCTCCCTCCTCTCCCTCCCTCCGACGAATCGGAACACGATATGACCGCAAGATAGCGCCCCGGCCGAATACAACGGGGCGTTTCCATGACAACGATAAATGGCGTCCCGAGGGTCGTTTTTGCCCGAAACGCGGGAGAGAACTCGTTCGTTGCTGGCGGGCGAGTACGCCAACGACGCGCCGGAAGAGACCCGGAAGGTCAGACCAGATCAAGATCCCGGAATACACGGGTCCCGGCGGAACGAACGACGTTCCCCGAATGAGAGGATATACATTGGGCGAGAGATTGATATGGGGGCGGGGGCGGACGGGGGCGGGGCAGTAATACTACTCTGCTGCGGCGATAAAATATAAAATACGTTTCCGCCGGTGAGTCAGCCAGTCTCTGGCCAAGAAATAAATCCCCAGTTGGAATATTATTCGTTGAAGTATGTATATCTATACATAATGAGCATCGCTGGCTCACATATACATAATTTCTACGGATATTTGCTCAGTTAGGATTACAGACAGTAAAAGAACAATAAAAACATGTATTTAGGGCAAGAAACACGATGGAATTGCTTCTATAACAAGGTTAACCAAAAACACTGTCAATGGCTTATTATTGGCCGTTAAAATCGCAAAATAAAATAACCACCTATAGCCTAATTTTCTGAAATTAACAACCAAACAGTGGCGGCTTCACCGGGGGGGCAGGGAGGCGCGTGCCCCCCATTGAGTGCCTGGCCCCCCAGTTGGGACCCTATACTTAATGCTACATACATTAAACAACAAATGGTTGGCCCCCATGATTAGAAGTTGCCACTCCAACGCCCCCCCCCACTTGCCAAATTCTAGAGCCGCCACTGCAGCCAAAACAATCTTATCAGCAAATAAAAAGCTGGTTTCTGTAAAAATCTAGCTTCTAGCAGTCTAACTGATAAATACTAGTCAAATTGTCACAAAATTTTGTGAAAAAATAACCAAATAATGTAGAGCAAAAGTATTTCTCAATCCCGTGACTTTCGAATGCCACACAATAATTTCGGTTTTTACTCCGTGTGTTCGATTGTGGGATTTATACATAAATGCATAAATCGCAGTTTGACTCGGGTTTTCGAACTTGCAGCTGTGAACCTTGCCTAAATGAGCATTTTCATTGAGAAATGCTTACGCGTAATAATAATTTCATTTCGTGTAGAGTTGTAGACACGTTTCCACGCTCCACTCGCGCAGTTAAAAGTCGATTATATTAATTATATTAACTGGGGATCCGGATATATCCATCCATTTTTAAGTTCAGTCTCAGTTTGCTTTTATGAACGTCCAACAAAAAAATTTTGGCAATCAAGTCGCCTTTGTACGGAAGCGCGTTTGTGTGTTTGCAATAATTTTTTTCAAGTAGATTTTTTTCAAGTAGATTGTTTTCAAGTAGGCCTACAACGCAAAACTGTCAAGAGCTTCTGTATGGGTTGAGTGTATCAAGTATTATTTATTATATTATAACTATCACAGATAGAAGTGAGACCAGTAATGTTAATTAAACGGCATGCCTAGCGCGAGACATGCACGTCAAGACATGCATATCCGTAACTAGATCCTTGATGGTGTCGAGTGGTCTAACATTTGACACCTCATCTTCGAAGCTCGGGTCAGTCCCACTAAAACCCTATACCCCCCCACCTCCTCCTTCTCCGATAGAAAAGTGAGAACACGTGAACGGATCGAAGTACTAAAATATTTATCATAACTGTTATCATTGTTGTTATAATTATATTGTTACATATTCGCAAATCAGGTGGTTGTATTGCCAATTAAGTCACAACTGGTTCGCTGATGCAGACATAGCTGTCGAACTTTGTGATAACTGCTTATTGATTAGGCTACTTTACGGACAAGATAAGAGCAAGAGGAAGGCAGAGAAACACCTACGTAGACTGCCTACGAGAAGGAATTGAGGGAGTGAAGAATAACATCGAATTAATAAGAGGATGTCAATATAGAACATGGTCACTAACGTAGAAATACACAGCACCTAAAGAAGAAGAAGAAGAAGAAGATGAAGAAGAAGAAGAAGTTGAAGAAGAAGAAGTAGTAGTAATAATAATAATAATAATAATAATAATAGTAGTAGTAGTAGTAGTAGTAGTAGTAGTAGTAGTAGCAGTAGCAGTAGTAGTAGTAGTAGTAGTAGTAGTAGAAGAAGAAGAAGAAGAAGAAGAAGAAGAAGAAGAAGAAGAAGAAGTAGAGTAAGAAGTAATAGTAATAAGTAATAATAATAATAATAATAATAATAATAATAATAATAATAATAGTAGTAGTAGTAGTAGTAGTAGTAGTAGTAGTAGTAGTAGTAGTAGTAGTAGTAGTAGTAGTAGTAGTAGTAGTAGTAGTAAAAGAAGAGAAGAAGAAGAAGAAGAAGAAGAAGAAGAGAAGAAGAAGAAGGAGAAGAAGGAGGAGGACAAGATCGCGACGATGATTTCTTACCGAAGCGACCTTCGACTGCGTGGTGCTGATGCGCTGCTACAAGGAGTCTAGATGAAACACTGGACATTGACAACCCATGCACTTACGGAACACCCCCCCGAACCCAAATTTTTGCGAAATAGTCTGATGCACACCCAGTTAGGACAGAAAGCACGGGACCTGCGACCGTCTTCATGAACAACAGAGAACCTTAATACTCTTTTCTAACCTACACATATTTCAGTGGCGTAGCCAGGATTTCCAGAAGGGGAGTTTGGTTTTTGGTTTTGACCGTGACCAACTTCGGAAAATCTTGACAAGCAAAAACAGGTCGTCACCTCTTAAATCATTACATTCTATAGCCAGGTAGCCAAGGGGGTTTTGACCCCCAAAATCGCGTCTCAAAATTAAAAATGCATAGAAACTCATTAAAAATATTTTGTTTTCGGCAGCTAAGGGAGGGTTTAACCCCCAAAACCTCCCTTGGCTACGCCACTGCATATATTAAAGAGACGATGCCTCGAATCTGATATATCACGTGATCACAGAGTTGTCGTCCGTAAAAATGGTACTACAGGGAAAGCGCCTAACAGAGCGACTCTCGCGGCTCCATAGGAAATCAATACGCAAACGCCTTTCACGTTAATTAAGTATTTACGAGTAGCTCATCAAGACACATTCGATAAGAGCCTAATCTATAGAGAGCACAAACATTGTCGAGTCTATTGTAAGTGTCTGTCCGCACAATCGAACCGCATTATCAACAGGGGCGTCGCTAGGAGCAGTGTTTATTCTAGCCACCTTGATTTGGGGAGTTTGAAATGTTTAAGGGGGCAAGATTTGTCTCTCCACGCTTTTTTTTTTGGGGGAATGTCCATCCCCAAGCCAACATATACATTTTTAGGGGTGGTAAAACTTTTGGGGAATCCCCCCAAAAAACAGGACTAGAATAAACACTGGCTAGGAGGTTAGGGTAGGGTTGCGGGCCAGCGACACCGGGTGACACCAATCACAACACCGCAAGAGGGCGACACCAAAATGGTTGGTGTATGTAAATTACAGTAGATAGGCTAAGCGTTTCCATTTGTACGTATGAGCTGATAGGCCTATAGGGGGGACTCAAGGAGTTACATGGTGTACTGTTTGGTTCTTTTATTGGGTGAGAGAGATATTATATCACGTGACCTTGTTCTTGTCTACAGTTGGCGGTCAGTCGGAATACTGTCCTCTCCAGCGGTGCTGGGACGCCTACAACGCCCAGCTGGAGACGTCCCGCATCCGCGAGGACTTCCACAGCCAACAGTCGCCCATCGCCGAACATTCCCGGTCGACGACCGAATGGCGGCGCATCTGCGCCATCTACCGGTCGTTTTCCGGGTGCGTCCAGAATGCGTCGCGCGACTGCGTCGGCAATCTCAACTTTCACAGCACGCAGATCGGCGTCGAACGGAAGATCGCGCAGTACAAGTGCACGTTCAAGGAGCCGTCGCCGGCCGGAAAACGACCGGAAACGGAAGGAAGAGGCAAAGAACTGGAAGCAGAAGAAGAAGGGGAGGAGGAGGAGGAGGCCTTAGGCGAAGCGATGAAGTGCAATTTCCAGGATTTTAACAGTTCTTCGAATCGACACTGCGCCATGTACGGAGACCCTCACCTAAGAACATTTAAGGGCGTTTTCCAGACCTGTCGGATACAGGGAGCGTGGCCTCTCGTAGACAACGATTTCCTAACAGTTCAAGTCACCAGTGCACCAGTCGGAGTAGGCGATGGAACTTCAATATCCGAGGTAAAGAAATGTATCCAACGATTCTGTGCAAATTTAATACGGCAGAACGTCGTTATAACGTACTTAACGGTCCTGACAAATGTATTAGGCTTACATTCATGGGCGTCATTGGGGGGAGAGGGGGGCCGTGGCCCCCAAGGAAACGGAGAAATAATTTATAGTGTATTAAATAAATTAATTACTGTAATGCGAAATGTGCAATAAAATCGCCAAAAATTCACAAATTTGGCCCAAAAATTGCCCAAAATTTGCCAAAAACAAATTATATTGCCCCCAAGAAAAGTGTGAAATGACGCCACTCATTACATTATATCCAATGCCATCATAGATGTAAAAAACGTTTTTTATGTTTTTTATTTTTTCTTAAAAAACATGTTTTTTAATGTTTTTTAAGTTCCTTATGTTTTTTATTTTCTGTATCTTATTGCCTGCATATCAATTTCTGAAGGGATACGTTTTAATTATTCTGCTTGGATTTGGTTCGCTGGAGAACTCCACTATTTCCAATGTTGGAGTTGTGGAATTTGAGCTGGGGTGAGATTTCAACCCCCGTCTCCCGGCAACTCCAACACCGACTATTTATTCGTTCGCAGAATCCAAGGAATTCTTCATGCAGAAATAATTAGTGTTCGACAGCAGGTGTCATCGGCTGCACTGAGGAAGGGTTAGGGTTAGGGTTATCGGTCGGAATGTTGGGGCGGTCATCTGATAGAAGCCATCTCTGACCCGGTCACTTCGTGGGTCGAAGGTGTTTCAGCTTTCGTTAAGTCGCTCGTGAGAATGTTCTCGAGGTCCGAGGGTCAAAGGTTCTATAACGCCTATCAGGGCTTCTAGATGTTCAAGTGTTCTACACCTCACAATACAGCAGTATTAGATACTTTTAAAAATCATATTTCATTTGTGCAACGACTGACTGAGTTCTGGATCATTCAATTGAATTACTTCATTAATATGTGTCGAATGTAATGCATGGATGGATGGTCAATAAAGGTCTGAAAACGAGGCCGTTTTTTAAGCCAATGTTTTTTAATGTTTTTTATTTTTTTTATAAAAAACATGTTTTTTCATGTTTTTTATTTTAAAATTTATGTTTTTTACATCTATGAATGCCATCCAGTACGGTAGCACATCGCACGGGAATGTACATTGTAAAACGTTTCAACCGAATATACGTTATGACCTAGTCCGTTATAACGATGATGATGACGACGACCAATGATTATTCGAAATTCATTTGAGCATAGAGTTGGTGGAAGGGGGGGAGGGAAATCGTCGGTGATGGACTTTGTGGGAGATCGACGGAGGGATGTCTAGGAGGTTGCCATGTGTTTCTCGTCTAACGCTAGATGGCAGCAGAGGTTCGTAATCTGCCTGATCGTTGTCCGGATCTAGATTTGATAAATCGCCCCGCTCCCAACCCATCCCGTTCTCCCCTCTTCCGCAGTACCACGCCCACGCCCACCATCGAACAATAAACGGCTTCTCTCCGAGCCTAGAGATCATATGCGATCATGCACGCCATAGAGATCGAGCAAAGAAGTGCAGCAAAGAGCCCACATCCTGTGTTAGTGCGTCACGGATGTTGTATATATATAATATATTGCCCCTCCCCCGTTCGTCATCTTACCCCATGTTCCCCTATATATTGCACAGAGATCGCACACAGCCATGGACATAATAGAAATTATATATCATCTGGATCACAACGCAGATCAAATAAAGCTGTTCAGCGCAGAGACCGTGTGTGCACAGTTGCAGAAAACAGCGTTCATCAGAAATAATATATGGCTATGTTTTATAGCCAGTCAAATGTAGATCTCTATGGTAGGGTAAGAGTAGTGCTTTTAGCGATAATTTAGGGGACGTTATTGCACTTCTTCTTCTTCTCCTCCTCCTCCTTCTTCTTCTTCTTCTTTAAGTGTCGTCCTCTTTCAGAGGGTTGACAGTCATTTTCGTCCAATTCTCTATCTTCTGCGGCTCTTTTTACGTTTAGGGCTCCATAGTTAGGGTTGCCAGATCTCCCGTATTTTACGGGAGGCTCCCGTATTTCAGCCCCAGTCTCCCGCCTCCCGAACGGATGCCACGCGGGAGACTAAATCTCCCGTATTTGGCTAACTACATTTTCTGGCGTGATAAAACGTCAAATAAAGTCATTAGTACAGTTTAGTACAATATCAAAGAATATAATAGAGGCTCTGAGGCAGGCAGCAATGCCCCTCTGCTTACTTTAACTGCAGGAATAGGAACTTAGGACTCGTTGGGAGGTCTATGATAATAATATTATTAGCCAATAACTTGTTTGTAATATTAATTCACTACATACAGATGATGCAGTGCATTGAACAGTGCTGTACACTGCTTTTTCCTAGTCTATGCTCTATAGCAGTAACGCAGCCGAGGGGAGGGCGTTTGGGGGTTAAGCCCCCTTGGCTGTCACAAAAAGATTTTTTCATTGTTTCACGCATTTTTATTCTCGGAATGCGGATTTGTGGATCAACCCCCCTCGTGGGGTTGTCGGAGTAAAAAATTTCTTAACAACGGTACGAATTCAAGAAATAGAAGAAGTAATGTAGTTAACCCCTTAACCGTGTATTTAACTGTAACTCAATGTAAAATGGACGGATATATCCGTGACGCCCAGGTAAGGGGTTAATTAAGGCGTTGACTTTTTTTGCTTGCCAACACTAACGAAGAAAAAGAGGAAAACAAGGTGTTAGTGTGAGCGGACGAACTTTTTTTGTTTGTCAAGATTTTTTCAAAGGTTTTCACAGTTGACCATGACCAAAACCAAAACGTAAAAACTATAGTAGGCTACTCTTCCATAATAATTCACGATGAACTGGACCTGGCTACTAACTTTGCCACAGAAATGCATATCATGCATATGTCATTAATTGAATTTCAGTCCTCACCACCCCAGCATTTCACAACTCCAACACTGGCAAAAAATTGTTTTGATGCTCTCTGTCTCTGATGACAGTGTAACCTCTTGTTAAATGTCTTCTTATTGGGAAAATCTGATAGATGGAAAAATTGGAAACCACGATGATTAACATAAATGAGTTTTGGACGCGATTTTGCAGTTTTTACCCCCTCGTCACACGTCGTCACAAAAAGTCATACCCCTCAAATATGACAATGCGTTGAGATCGTGTCGTCTTTCCAATGTCAAAATGAACGTTTCATTCCATTATTATAGTTGAAACAATATTGAAAATTTTCCAAATTCTTTTTTTTGTATAATAATTATAAGTGCAAAATTCAATTTTGCGGTAGCACAGCATTGCGGTATTAATAAAAATATTTAGTCGTCACATTTCACACTTCATCACAAATGTTGGAACCCCTAAGTGCGTGACGTCATTTATGGATGCCACGCTGTCACGTGGCGGTGGCACTGCGGCGAGTTTCCTTTAGTCTGCTCATATCATTGATATGTCAAAACTATAACAACTATTGCTAATTATTTGTTCAAAATTTAATTGAATATTTCTTTTATTTATAAAATATTAAGTTGTAATTGTTGACACCCTCTGTGGGTTTAGTCTTTTAGATCAAAGAAATCCACTTTATTGAAGGTTAATAAAATAAGTCAATGCTACCATTCTTACTTTTTGAAAAAACATTTATCATTGACAAGAAACATAGATGTGAGAAAAAGGTTGAAAAAATCTTGAAATATTTCAAATTGCATGCCCTTGAAATATTTCAAATTGAAATATTTCAACCAACATCACTACTTAGATCCCTGGTAAACTTACACCGATGTGATGTCTACTTATTATTTCCATTTCCAGGTGACCGTGGTGATAAAGCGGAACGATTCTTGTGCGTTGGATCGCTATGTCACCTACCAGGCACAAAACGGTGATCTTCCTGGTACTTTTGACAACGGTCTCATAGAGTTCAACACCGTTGAGATCTTCGAAATTTCGCCAAGATTGCACATCGAAATAGACATCGGTTATAAACAAACCGTCGTCATAATACGACTGATAGGACTGGCCTACTCGGTCAGCGTCACGCTACCCGAAGAAGTTTTCCTAGAAGTCAGCGAGGCTTATCGAGGCGGCGACGGCGGCACTCACTTGTGCCAGTCGGGGTGTCCTGCCGCGGAACAGGTAGACATGAGGTCGTATCTTGGTCAGAAATCGTCCAAGTTGAAACGGACTGCAATCATGACGGAAAAGGAGGCGGTCGAGAGATGCCGGGGGTTGCGGCTGAGCGGGTTCTACTTCGACAGCTGCGTCTACGACCTCATGACGACCGGCGACGCCAGTTTTACGGGAGCATCGTACGCCTCCTACTCGGACCTACTCAAATTCATACCGGACGCCGTCAAGCACAGGAACCGGACATCGAAAAAGCTGAACGCATCCGCCAAGTCTTCGGGCAACTCGTCCTGTCTCTGGATTTTCGGCGTTCTTGTTCTAATCGCACCAATTAGTCTACTGCATGCACTGTCGTGATCTCGCGTTTGAATTTCAAATTTGGCGCCCCGAGCTCTGATTGGCTGCAGCGTCACAATATACGGCAGTCGTGCGCGCGCCATACTAGTTAATGGCGGGGTCAGAAGCATGGGCGCCCGCACATTGGGGCAAGAGGGAGGGGGCACTTGCCCCTCCTGGAAAATAAAAATGCCAATATTTCCCATTGAAATTTGACAACCTTGCTAAAATATTAATTAACCGTGACCATTGTGTTAAGATGTGTTTTGCCCCCTCTTGGAAAAATTTATGTGGCATAGCCATGACCAATTATGTTTTGTCCCCTCCTGGAAAAATTTCTGTGGCCGCCCATGGTCAGATGTGTTTCGAATTAATTCTTCTGCGCGTAGAAAAGTTGCCGGTGTGACTGCATCCTGAATTTCTTTATCGTAGGCCTCGGGCGCAGTAACTACGAAAAGTTGTTACAACTTCTTACACGAATACCTCACGAACACGATTACTTTCCTTAGATATACAGTTTGAGTGCAGAAAATGCAGATTGGCTGAAAAAGAGAACTATCAAGACCAGTGGTCTGCAGAAAGTGGTCGGCGCCCGAGGCCAAGTCGCCACCGAGTCAATTTTGGCGCCCCCTCGGTGGCCCCCGGGGCCAACTCGATACAAATAAAAATATTTGGCGAACAAAGAAGGTTGCTGAGTCAATTTGGGCGCCCCCTCTGGTCGGCGCCCGGGGCCACCGCCCCACCGCCCCCTTTTGTACGCTTTGATCAAGACGGAATCTGCCGCCACAGCATCCATCTTCTGTTTACGAGGGCTACCAGAGAAAATAACGCATGACAAGGAAGTGACCAGAAATAATATTTTCAATGTCATACTAAGTTTCTTAAAGTGTGGATGATTTCCTTTCCGATCTTTGTTGTTATTATTATAAACAGAAATTTAGAACAACCAGCGTGTATGTACGGCATCGCCACTGACAGAAGGGGGTGGGGTGGGTAAAGCAAATATTTGATACAGATACCAAACAGCTATATAAATATCATTGTGATAAGTTCTAGTGCCATGTGTTACGAATGTTACGTTGTTGGCAAAAGAGATTACACGCGGAAAAGCATGATTTGTCATTAGTTGAACATGACCTATGTATATAGGCATATATGTATATAGCGTAGCAGTGGCGGCTCCACGTGGGGGATGAGTGGGGATGCAACCCCCACCGGACGTTTTTTGCTCGTGAAACCTATTTTTAGGTAAAAGTCTAGTAAAACCATGCGAAAAACTGCGGATGACCTTTTTTTATTTGTTAACCTATTTTTCGGTAAAAGTGTAGTAAAATTATTATGGGAAAAAATTCCCTGTTGTCAGCCCTTTTCAGCAAAGTTGATTGATTTTTTCCTTCTCTTTTCATCCCCCCATCAACTTCCTCTGAATTCATTTCATCCCACCACCAAGAAATCCTGGAACCGCCACTGTAGCGTAGTGTGATTATCGTGTGAAGTCGGCTTTCATCGTCCACGACAACTTCGTCGCTACCGTCATCATCATCATCATCATCATCATCATCATCATCATCATCATCATCATCATCATCATCATCATCATCATCATCATCATCATCATCTTCATCATCATCATCATCATCATCATCAGTAGCAACGACATCATCAACATTTTCCTCTGGCTGTAGTCAATATTTGAACTGAAAATATCTGCTGTCATCTTTGTCACCTACTCTAGCCACCTGCCATAATCATATATGTTTTCTGTCTTTATCAGTGGCGTGGCCAGGGTTCTGGAATAGGGGGGGGGGGCACGTCGACATTTTTTGGGTGCAAAGGTCACGACGAGCCAAAAATAGTTCAAAAATAGTTCTTCGCACATTCACGTATTCTCTTCGACCTAGGCTACCATGCACCCTCCCAATTTCTTCTCAGTGGTTTTGAGCAAATAACTCAAATTTAAAAGAATAGGGGCCCGGCTCCCTGGGCCCCCACCCCCACCCCCACCCGTGGCTACGCCAATAGTCATAAACGTCGTCATAGTCGTTAATCATGCACGAGCACTTTATCTCTAGTCATGCATGCAAAGCAGTTGTTGTACAGTCCTATTTGCATAACGACACGATTTTGTTGGATTAAGTCTAAACAGTGTTTCTCATACCTTTTTGTCTTGCGGCACCCTAGGAACAGGGGCGTAGCGACGGGGGGTATACCCCCACCCAAAAAAATCAGTCTACTTAAATGTTTTATGTGATTTATATGTGGTTATATGTGGTTATATGTAGTTTATATGGTTTATAGTGAAGGTTTATACCCCCCCAAACATTTATACCCTCCCAGATCATATTCCTGGCTACGCCCCTGCCTAGGAGTACCTGAATAGCCTACATCGACGGCATACGTGTAAATACTTAGCAATTTTTGTACTGAATTGATCCATAAAACATTACAAGACATTCGACGTTATTTACAGGATAATAATTATTAGAATTATGTGAAGACTGTGCTTGCTTTTCGGCAGCAAACAAGCTTAGTTGATAAACGAGCATCGGTTCCAACATCGATCGATCAAGAAGATATATATATATATATATATATATATATATATATATATATATATATATATATATATATAGACCGATGCCTGAACGCAAGTATACAGCACATGGGCCTATATACTGTATAGTGTATATCGACGCATACTCATCAAAGCTTGCTGACGTTTACTTTAGCGTATTTTAAGTCAATAGCTATCGTCCGATCTATTTCGAAAACAAAAGCTTCAAAGAGCGAAGGTGTAAAATGCCGAACAAAGCTAAACGACACTTTTCAAGAACAAAGAACCATGCGTGAATCTCTTTGCCGTCCAATAACATTGTCGAGTGCGCCTGGACCAGTGATCGAATTTTTCGAAGATTAACAGCGGGTCTCGGACTAACTCTCGTCCCACAGATCTTCGAAATCTATCGGGAGGGGGAGGGGTTCATCTTAGATTACCAGTGACGTAGCCACTAACCGAGGTCCTGAAATACCGGAATAGGGGACGGGGGCGGGGGGGGGGCACCGATACCAAGCCCTGAAATGTTCGATAAAAATGTCAACATGCAAAAAGGTCATCAAGTAGTTTTGGGCAGTTATCCACGCCCCGACCCCACCAAACCCGAAAAATTTATCGACGGTTTTGAACAAATCACTCGAATTATCCCAGCCAGAATAAGGGTCCAGGATTCCGAACCTCCTCCTCCTCCTCCCCTCAGGGGCATAGCCTCCTACCCCCAGAATCAGTCTACCTTAAAGTTTTTATGTGATTTACTAGAAAGACGCTTCGGCAGTGCAGGATAATACTAATCCAATATATACCCCCAATCATTGAAATGCTGAACAACATTTCAATGATCTACCTATGTACGTTAAAATCACGAAAGTGACCATTTTACGCTCTGTGATTTTTATGTACGTTAAAATATACGTTAAAATTTATCCTGGAACAATTAATAGCAACGTTTACGAACAATTTTATAGCAACGTCGTCGCACGCCCACCCTCTGACGCTGCAATGACTCGACTAAACCGTGCTAAACGTACGCTTCGTCAAACGCTTCTTCGTCAACCAATCAGAACGCTTGAAGGTAACAGACAGAGAGACATACAGATAAGGATCTTAATATTATAGACTAGAAAGATGCTCACTTCGCTCGCTCGCTTCGCTCCTGCAGGATAATACTAATCCAATACCTCCTAATACCCAATCATTGAATTCCTGAACAACATTTCAATGATCTAGCCAAGCTCTGCGCCACGTAATAATTAGCTGTACGTTAAAATCACGCAACTATTTGTGACGCTGTACACGTATTACTATCAGGCTGCGAACAATTGTTACCAATAGCAACGTCGTCGCAGCCCATTTTGACGCTGCAATGTTAAACTACGATTCTACGAACAATTGTTACCAATAGCAACGTCGTCTTCGAACATCGTCCACCAACGCATCGCGGCGACAGGACTAAAACCAATAGTCAACGCTCGCCCACCAACGCATCGCGACGCAGGACTAAACGGTCTAAACCGTCTACCAATAGTCAACCAATCAGAACGCTTGAAGGTAACAGACAGAGACATACAGATAAGGATCTTAATATTATAGATATGTGGTTATATGTAATTTATATGGGACCACATATTTATACCCCCCCAAATCAAATTTCTGGCTACGCCTCTGCTCCTCCTCCTCCTCCCGTGGCTGCTGCACTAATGTCGATTACTATCGTGGCGGCTCCAGCATTTTGCAAGTGGGGAAGGTGTTGGAGCGGCAACTTCTAAGCATGGGACCAACAATTTCATAAACCAGCAGCATACAGAATGCGTGCGCAAAAGTATGGGGACCACGCCCCCTCTACCCCCGTGGAGCCGTCTCTGGTTGAACCCGGGGCGTAGCGACGGGGGCTATATCGGTATATATATACCCCCAAAATCAGACTACCTTAACATTTTCAATGTGCTTTTTAAGATTTAAAATTTTTTAAAGATCTATACCGCCCCCCATCACATTATACTCCCACCCCCAAATCAAATTCCTGGCTACGCCCCTGGTTGAACCCCTCCGCGATTCTAAATACTTGGCCGAATAATTTACCTATAGCACGACTGTCTTGCTCTACAACGCGAATTGTTTGTAGGTCTATATAGGCTACTGTAGGGGTTGGCAAAGGAGGAAGACATATGATAGCAGCGTTGCGTTTACCTAACAACGATACGTTATGTCGAAATGCCCGTTTTATTCACACAAAGGGAACGTCAGTTTGTTTAGTTCGACGATTTGTCAGGAGGTGGTCTCACGCTTCCGATGTCGAGGAAGATACAGAACCCCCTCCCCTCCCTCCACACACACACACACTCCCCAACCACCACCCCCCCCACCCCGGCCAAAAGGTCCGGGCTTGAAGCTGAGCACTGCAAGAGCGAGCCAGATTGTGTTGCTTGGCAGCCTATCGCAGATTTCTGCAGGAGATTATCTGATCCGTCCGGAGCAGCAACGCTATTGTTTTAACACGTGGGGATGTATAGGTGGTTCCGGTGGCTTAGCGAGGGTATCCGGCATTCCGGGGCCGAAACCTACTGATCAGAGATATGTTTACACCCCCCTAAGACTCCCGAAATACTGGAATAGGGGACGGGGGACCCTGTGGGCCACTAAGACCCTCCTAGGAGGGTCTTAGTGGCCCCTAAGACCCCCCAACACCCCCACCCCCAATCTGAGCCTGGAATGACATTTATTTTGCTTCTTGTCAGACTTTTACGGCATGGATGGGATCCTCAAATATACCGGCACTCCCAAATTGATAATCCTAGAAATTGGGGCGGAAGATGGCAGAGTGGATTACGTGCTGGAGCGTCAGGCTGACGGAGTGGGTTCAAGCCCCGTTAGTGCCTGCTCCTATATAGTGGCTTTCACACAGGCAGTAATGCCCTCTAAGCCACTTTACACTGTAAATCAAACCCTGATACTCAGTGTTTATTTTAGCCACCTTGACATTGGGGGGGGGGAGTTTTACATGTTGGGGAGATATGGTTTGTCTGCCCAAAAACCTTGACGCAACATATAGAAATTTGGGGATTTTCAAACTGGGGGGGGGGAATCCCCCAAAACAGGCCTAGAATAAACACTGCCTGATACTGATGACGCCCCCTTCAACTTCTAGAAAATCTTGACGTGCAGAGAAAAAATGCCGTCACCTACTGTTTCCTCAATCTGCGACACAAACCATGATGAGCAAAAACAGTCAGTCGTCACTTGTTTATTTTACTACGATTTGAGTGATTTTGACGTATTCGCCATTTTTCTGTTTGCTTCTTTCTCGTTACACTAACCCAAACCCCGATTTTTGGCGCCCCTGGGTCAGGGATATTTTTATACCCCCTAAGACCCTCTCCAACACTTCCCCAAATTTGGGGTCGACACCCCAAAACTCGGTAATGTGACAATGGTATGCATACAAAATGCATAACAATTAAAGTATTTAAAATATATGCACCAGAGGTCCACCAAGACCATGCCATCAGCACATGCTTTAACCCCTTAACTGGGCAACTATTTGTAACTCAATGTAAAACGGACGAGCGTTACTCGGGGCACCCAGCTAAGGGGTTAAATTGTCAAATATATTATCATCATTTCCATTTCAGACAAAAGGCTAAATTGATATAAACATTTTGTAGAGTAGCATTTAACATTTATTTAGAACTTTTTTTCAACGGATTTCTGACATCGTAAGAAAAATCTGAACAATGTACGATGCGTACCGTCTTAATAGTTTCTTTCTGAAACAGAAAAATATTTATGCAGAAAAGATAACAAGAAACTCAAGCACTTCGACATCAGAGCAAATGAAACAGATTACATATAATGGGTTTCTTCACACGTCCAAATGCTCGAAGTTTTGTGGGAGAACTGGAGTATTATTTGTGAAGAACACAGCCCTTCCAAATGCAGTGTTTAATCTAGACTCCTGGACTCCGGGGGGGGGGGGGGGATGACAAAGCCGGGGAGGGAGAACTGAAAAAGCCGGCGGGGGGAGTCAGCTAGGGGGCTGCTGTTAGTTGATGCAGCATGCCAAAATTTCCGGGGGGATTTTAAATTTCCGGAGGGGGAAAGGGCAATTTCCCCCCGGGAAACGGCCTAGATTAAACCCTGGCCAAATGCTTCGAAACCTCCCTAATCACTAAGTCTGGTCTCTGATGACCTAAAACAAAGGCACAGCAACATTAAGAGACAGCACCTCAACAGTCAACCTATTTTCAAAACACCACGAGTAAAAATAAAGATATCGTATCAAAAAACGACACAGGATACACCAGGCAGCATAGGTACATGCACATATGTCTGTGGGTTCATTTTTTAGGACCCAACCCAACCCATCAAATCTCCAACCTAACCCATGCCGGCAATAGGGTTAATTGACCCAACCCAACCCAGCCCAACTCAACCCACCATACAAATGGTAAAGCCTGACCCAACCCAACCAAACCAAGGGCTAACCCAACCAATGGCCATCTCTGGGTACATGCACAGTAGGTGGTAGCAGACAGAAACCTTCAAAATGCAGACTAGACTGAGAATACAGTAGAACCAGTAATTACTGGTAGATTATCAAACAAGATAAAGGGAGAATAGTGATTCAAACAATGTAGATAGGTCTTAGAATAAGAATGGTGAGGATAAGACAAGCATAAGAGCACTTTCAGGGGTATGCATCCAATTAAATTAATTAGGCTCAAAATTAAATATTAATATGGTGGGAAGTTAGCAGAGTGGTAACAACTTTGGGTGATGGAGCAAGAGGTCGCTGGTTCGAGTCCTGCAGGAGCCCCAAAGGTCGTCTCAGTCTTTTTCGCGGTGGTAAAATGAGGAGCAGTGGTAAAAATCTCTGCGATAAGTCAAACAGGTACGCTACGCGACACACTAGCTCCGTATCCGTGGTATTACATGCCTGGCTAAGTGTTATAGCAACGAAGATCAGCACCGCCCAATGAGCCCATGAGCGCGAGGCGCGGGAAGGACTTTGACTTTTGAACGGGTGTCAAGTTGTTGTTAATTCATGACTTCCATTGAGGGATAAGACTACAGTACGTGTGGGGAGATGCCTACAGCATTTCATACAGTATATCCATTGTATTTATCTAAAGAGCTCAAATAACCATGTATCCCAACAATACAACCTAAGCAAAACACACAGACAACAGACATTATTAGCATTATCAGGGCACTATTTGTAGGAGGGAAGGAGGAATCTTCCCTCACTGCATCCCCCTACTGCTACATCCCCCACTGCTACATTTCCCCAACAACTACATCCCCCCAAGCTTGACATATCCCCCCACTGCTCCAGGTCAAAAATTGCACCCTGAGCATTATTAAGATCTAAAGGAAGACCGAAAAGACGATGGGTGGATGGATTGGAAGAGGATCTGCACATGGCAGGGCTGAATCTCAACGGAAAAACTGACGGAAGACACCGAATGACCTTGGAAAAATAGCAAAGGACAGAGAACTTTGGAGAGATGTCATGGAGTAGTCAATAGCTGGACACAGCTGGAGGACGAAGACCTGACCTGATTATTATTATTATGCACTTTTTCAGCACCAGTACTAAAATTCGGTGGTACTCCAAATACCTCTGCAAAAAAACCAGGTCATTCCAGATATAAGTCATGTGTATGGTTTAATCTAAGCCGTTTCCGAGGGTGGGGGGAATTGCCCTTTCCCCCGAAAATTTCAAATTCCCCCCCGGAAATTTACACTGGTCATGTGGCAAACAGTGAGACAGACTATGGATATATCTCAAGTCAAGCATCAGTAAATTTCTGTAAAATATTATTCCAAAAAATGTACATCTGAAAAATAAAAATAATTACTTAGTACAGTACAGAAACCTACACATTACAATGCCTGCCAGTTGTAAACAAAGGTAGGAACAAGGTTCTACATCTTGGCATTTTCAAGTACAATAATTAATTTGCATGCTGACAATTATTTTAAAAGACTGGACACTTTGCCCTATTGTAACCAGTTGCCTAGTCAGATTTTTAAATTCTGAAAATATTTCACCAACACGCACCAGCGCATATCACATCGGATCGACTGAACTCCACGGTACACCATAAAACAGTAGTCTGTGTTATAGTCAGAATCTACCATAATAACATTAAAACTTCTCACAAATCGATGAATATAAAACTGAGTAAATAACAAGTAGATATAACTGTTTTGCATACACTTTGCACACATACATAATTATAAAAATTGACAATTATCAAAAATACACATTACAAAATAAAACATGTACAATTCATATTTAAACATTTTTGTTTCAATCCCCTGAATTGGAATAAAATTAACATATTGAAAGTGGCAGGTTGATTTAAACTGAGCAATTCTTGATTTTCAAATAATAGTTTCTAATTTAGAAAAATTTAATTGGATAAAGAAACACTATAGATGTATCCATCTTGCCATGATTTCCCGAAAAACCACATTTACTAGCATAATTCAAACAAAATAAAGCAATTAAGGAGGCACTCAATAGAGCAAATCTGCAGCAAGCACTGTATACTAGGACGGAAATAGAAGCCATGGTTTATTTTTAAACATATAAAAGTACTTTTATATAATCAGCAAGTATCATTCTATAATACATACAACATAAATGAACATAGCAGCAAGAAATTGAGCCAGTGAGACCATTTAAACTACTCAAGCCTTAAATACCAACAGTTATAAAAAAATCAATTCAATCTCCCTGCAGTGGATTTCAAGGCATAACTAAAATTTCAGCACTCATTATCTTTGGCAACACCACTTTGATTGCTGATAACCAGTGGCATAGCCAAGGGAGGTTTGGGGGTTAAAAACCCCTTGGGCGCTGGCAAAAATTTTAAAAAATGCGTTCCCATGCATTTATAATTTTCGGACACAGTTTTGAGGGTCAAACTCCCCCTTGGGGCTGCTGACCAAAAGTTTTTAAGTGCCATAAGGCAGTGATGACCTTTTTTTGCCTGTCAGCATCTGAAAGGAAAAATTTTAGATGGAAGGAAAGACATTGGACAAATACATAGGATGACCTTTTTTTGCTTGTCAAAATTTTTCTAATGATGGTTATGGTCAAAAGTCAAAACCAAACCCCCCTTCCGGAAATCCTGGCTACGCCACTGCTGATAACCAATTTAAGCACTCGAAAATAAATTACCATATATTACAATCTGAATATCTGTGCCCTTAGACAAAATCCTTTTAAAAAACATTTTCAGTATCTATTAAACTCAGAAATCTACCTTCAGTCAGACCAAATGCTATTCTATCACAAAGTATCCGATTTAAACTATTCACATTGCTCTTAAATAGTTGCAATAAATTCACAATGGTATTTATTCGGACATCTAATAAGAAAAGGCGGATTGGAAAATCTAGTTATAACAGGAAAAATAGAGAGGAAAAAAGCAAGAGGAAAACAACAAATAAATTATACAGACAGTTTAAGAGAAGCAACAAGAACTAAAGACAACATCGAACTGATAAGGAAAGCCAGAAACAGAGAAGGGTGGAAATCCATGGTTGCCGATGTAGCAATAGGGGTATCCAGTGTTTATCAACAAAGTCCGGTTGCTCCGCCCACTGGTGGGCAGAAACCATAGAAACCATTGTCGTCTATTAATAGACGCCAATGGCAGAAGCAGATTTCTTGCTGGTGGGCATAGATCAGTGACCACAGAGAAGATTGTTCTGGATACTCCTATATGTGGTAGATGAATTTTGTGAAAATAAAGTCCATAATTTGACAGAATAGTGGATCTAGCATACACAACAGCTTGATCCAAAATATAGTATTTCTTAATTAAAAATTGTTGCTGCCAGATCAGTTCAATTTCAATCAACGCGTTTTCACAGTTTCTTGGCAAACGTACGAAAACATTACAACAAAACAATGAGAGAAATCTTCTCAAATATCTCAATCCTCAAAAACAATAATCTTCAAAGCATCAACAAACTCATGAAAATCTTTCCTAGCACTGCAGTAATGGCAACAATAAGAAATCCAACATAGGGCCATCCATATATTACGTAAGCATTGAGGGGTAATTGATTTAGGAGATTCTGCATACTGATGTGCACGGGGAGAGGGGAAGGGCTCCGACTGTAAGCATACATATTCACATATTTACACATAGGCACTTGCGGTAACAATTAAAAATTAAAAAACAACCTCTCAGCAGATTACCGGTTGAAATTATTATGACATTATGACTTTTTTTGCACATGTAATATATGGATGGCCCCATAAACCAAGAGTTGAAAGTCCACTGGCTCGAAAATCTCCCTCTGAGAATGATCAGAGAATGTCTATGAAGATAGGAATATAATGGAGTCATCAAAGTCACTAAAAAAATGACTGTATCATTTAGTAGACGATGCGTAGTGTAAATCTGTAAAGAAAAACCAAATATTTTAAACAAAAATTGAATGAATCCACTGAAGGCTTAAAATAATCTCCTAACTAGTTTCAGATCAAATTAATTTTTCATGTTATTACTACAATCAATACAATCGTCAAACTAGCCATATGTATATGTGCCTTGGTAGCAGCATTAAGCTGTGAAGGTAAAACGTGGGTCTAGAGAAAGCAATGGAAAACTACTCTGGATTAATGGTGCAAGCCACCTGCGTTGCTGCTTGCCTAGTACATGGAGACCACCTCATGGATACATTGACCTTTGCCTGGCCAACAACCTACCTTGCCTATGGCTATTTCAACCTTGTTATAATATATTATATTATATTAAATAAGAGCATCACCTCCTCCTCTCAAATTCTGCAGTAACAGCGTGCGCTACTAACCAAATCTCACGTATTCTCAGCGTCGGAAAGTGTCCGTTAGGTGTACGGCGTCAAAGCTCGCCGGTCGTCTGAGCATAATACTGAATTTCTCGTAATTTTCACTAAAACTTCAATCCATTCGTTCATTTCTGTCTCAGACTTGGCGCCAAAGCAGTAGTTGCGTTCTGGCGTTTTAAGCGTGAAAGCAAACGGGATGATCTTGACACCAGGGGGCAAGTCCCTCCTTGCGGTGAAGCCGTCGTATCGGCTGCCAATAGCAATCATGCCTTTGGGATATGCGTCCTATGCAAAGAAATGACAATCAGAATTTGCACTAAAGTCTATTACTGATATTAAATTCAATTTTTTTAAAAATAACAAACATCTTGCAAAAAAATGAAATTGCAAATCTCGTAATAAACCACGGAGGAATTTATCTGCATTTATTTCAGTGTATGACTAACCCCCACAATTTCCTTCACTTCTCCTCAAGTGTCTCTATCTAAATTCAAGGCATTGCTCTTCTAAAACTCATTTCCTCCATAGATGTAATGTCCCAACCACGTTTACCCCTTGGACAACATGCCTCTGCTGGACTGACAACCCCCACCTTTGGCCTATAACAATTCTAAATTTAGTCTAAGTTCCTTAGAATTAGCACCAACTGTGGTAATACCTCATAGAAAGTGTCATATAAATTCACAAGATTTTACTTACTTACTTGTTTAACCATGACCTATGACCTATGACTTTGTACCCTACTGACAAGAAATATACTGGTACATAGACCCATTGAAAATGCCATTATTTTTATTTCTTAGTCAGTCACAGAGGAAAATGTGGTGCAAAAATATGAAAAAGTGCCCTAAACTCTCAATATGTGCTACATTGAACCTAAAAGGCCAAGATTAAATTCTCTAAGACCTATTTCGCTTAAAATATTTTGAGCATCGAATCTAATAATAAAAAATTTCAAGAAACTCGTTCACAATGACAAAATTGCACCAATTAGGAGTAGGAGCCTACCAATGGATCTTCGTAGTAGTAGAGAGTATTTTCGTCCAAAACAATCCAGCGTTTTCTATACGCATCCTTTGGTTTTGGACCGGACTTTTGGAGCCAGCCTTCTTTTGTAAAATCTCGCGATAGCTGTTGACTGAGCTAAGAAAGAAAAATAAATTCAAACAATCAATCAATCAATCAATCAATCAATCAATCAATCAATCAATCAATCAACTTCTATAGCGCCACTATCATAATGCCCAGGGCATCAGCCAATGGTGCACCAAATCCAAACAGCATTAGAGCCAGGTCAAGCCAGAAGATCAGTCCGAAACGGCGGGAGAGTAATCTAAGGATGGTAAGCCAAATTCACTGCAATTCACTGAACTAAATTCACTGCAAAATGAATAAATTTAATCAACAGTAACTGAATGCAGCATTTATGTCATTGTATGCTGTAAAGTTTTGTTGTTATTTATAGATGCAAAGACAAGAAGATGAAGGAGAATTCAGGAACAAACCTACAAGAAGGACAAGAGGGCAAAGAATGAGATTACACATCAAGACCATAATGTGAATAAATGAATGGGTGGAACAAAGTGGTTCTCACACAGAGCAGGTCCTATTGAGCCACTCTAAACTGTTATTATTATTACAATATTATTATTAATTTAAAGGCAGGAAGTTAGCAGAGCGGTAACAACGTTGAAAGATAGAGCAGAAGGTTGTGGGTTCAAGACCCACAGGAGCCCTAAGGTTGACTCAGTCTTACTTGCTAAAGGGCGGTGGTAAAATGAGGAGCAGTGGTAAAATGCTGCGATAAGTCAAACAGGTAGGCTGCGCGATGCACCAGCCCCGTATCCATGGTATTGCACCCTGGCTGCTGAGGGCTGCTATAGCAACAGAGCTGCCCTATGAGCCTGTGAGACTCGGGAAGGACTTTGGCTTATTATTAATGATTTAGACCGCCATCCCTTAATTAATTATTTACAGCTAACGTAAACATTTGGAGAAGAAATAACACATTCTGAAAAAATTGAACCTGGAAAATAATGACCATTTATTTATTCACTCCTTCACTGAGTGGAATGTCAAAATCTTACAAAGAATGACTGAGAGAAAGAAGATAGATGCAAAGTTGCATACTTACTCGCTAACTTTGCAACCAATGAAAAATCAAGTGAATCAATCATTCTCGATTTCAAGTCAGTCAAATTTACCTCTGGAAAGGCTAGACAACAAAAACTTCATGGAGTTCTTACCAAAAAAATAAGAAATGCACCATATAATCTGCATTTGACAGTCTGTGCCATAAAATTCACCTATGAAATTCCAAATAAATCATAAGACAGTCACCTCGGATATACTCAATTTCTGCGTTCCACACAGAAGTCGCTCGAGCTTGGCCATTCTCAAGGCAGTGTACCACTCTATGAGCTCCTGGAAAATTAAAGCAAGCATAAATTTACTATTAAACATTCAAGTTACTCATTTAGATATTTATCAAATTTGCACTTGTACCATAGTGAACCCTTGGATTAAATGACCGTACATGAATGACCCTCATGAATATTTTTGCACCCCCCTAAAACTCCCCCAACATCCCCCCGCAATTTGAGGTCGACACCCCCAAAATTTGGTAATGTGACAATGGTATGCATACAAAATGCATACTAATTAGCTCCGGACACCCCTCAATTTGAGGTCGACGCCCCCCCAAATTCACAATCCTAGAAATATCCCTGATGACCCCCACCTTTGGCTATAGCTACTTCTTACTAAGATCAAGCACCTAGAAATAAGTAGCTACCGCAGTGCTGTTTTTGAAAGCGCTATAGAAATTCACAAGATTTTACTCACTTACTTACTTACTTCCCAAGTCAGACACAGAATAAATATACTGCAGTTCAGAACACTGAACAATGTGCATTTACAATCAGAACTGCGCCCGGGGGGGGGGGGGCAGGGCAAATCGTCGCAAAACTCTGGTAGAGTAAAATTAAATTCCAACCTGTCCGGTATTTGCATACACGAAAATGCTGCGCGGTAAACCGCATCGGTGCGGCACCATCAACTGCATTGCGAGCGGATTTCCGACTTTTTCCGGCACCAAAGTCACGTTCAACTGGTCAACAGGCAACGTTGCCTTTGGAGACTTTGACTGCAAAATATCATTCATCATTAGGTCAAAGGTTACACGATATTAACATGCAGTGTTTAATCTAGACTCTGGACTTCGGAGGGGGACTGACAAGGGCGAGGGGGGGGAATCAGCTAGGGTGCTGCCGTTAGTTGATGTAGTATGCCAAAATTTCCGGGGGCAAGTTGAAATTTCTGAGGGGGAAAAAGGGCAACTTCCCCCGGAAACGGCCTAGATTAAACCCTGTTAACATGACAAAGCAAGAATGTATATGAAATGTACGTTTTTAAACAACAGTGCACCTGAAGCCTAATCTATGACTTTGAAGACACTTACTTGTGCACACAAACAGCAGAAATAACGCCACCATTATGAGAAAATACATGAATGAAAATCACAGAAGTTAAGTCTGTCCAACAAGTTTTTAAAATATATATTTAAAACCTCATGCAGAAAACCAAATTCAGAGCAGTTCAAATAAAACACGTAGAGTGAAAATGGTCTTGTGACAAGGCATGACACCAAAATTAGGCCTACCATAACAAGTCTAGATAACAGTTAGCGATTGCTTCTCTACACCGGCAGTTTACTCTTTTATCTTCACGGCAAAATGCTTAAAAGTCATGAAAATATAAGTGAGTGCCATATTTTCTTTATTTTAAAAAAAGTAACGTTTTCCCATGCCCGAATTCGAGCTTTGGGGCCGGTGCTGATCTCCAGTCTCTTAGGCATACAGCGACGCAGATGGCATACGCCACTAGCCTAGAGTGGGTTGCCAGCCAAACGTCTAGGCCCGCGCTTTACTTCACAGCAAATGCTGCTCCTCAATTTGTTGTTATAACCGCCCTCTAGTGAGTAAGGCTGAGTTGACCTTAGGGGCTCCTGTGGGAGTTGAACCCGCGACCTCCTGCTCCATCGTCCAACATTTTCCATGTTTTCTTCCCTTTCAAAAACTCTATCAACATGCATCAATCGATGTTGAAGAGGCGGGGAAAGGAACATAAAAGGCTCCCTCTAAACTGAATTCCTGAATCTCAGCTCATAGGGTGGGAAGTTAGCAGAGCTGTAACAACGTTGGACGACGGAGCAGAAGGTCACGGGTTCGAGACCCGCAGGAGCCCTAAGGCCGACTCAGCCTTCTTTCGCCAGATGGCGATGGCAACCGAGCAGCGGATTAACACGAGGAGTAAACAGGCGCGTTGCACGAGAACACCGGCCCCGTATCATGTAACTCGCACCAGTCGCCTGGCCGAGGGCCGTGGAAACGGAGATCAGCGCCACACTATGAGCCCGAGGTTACCCTTGAGAGCTCGGGAAGGACTTCACTCTCTACTCGTTTACTCACTCGGCTCAGTGTGCCACAGTACCGCAAACCATACTCACTTGCTCGTTAATGAAGTACGACAGCGAATTATCCAATGCACTGAGAACGAACCGCCTTTGCGCAAAGCGCGGTCCATCCTTTCCCTTCTTCCAGAGGTAACCGATCTTTCCTTCGCATACAAATGACCTGTGACTGGCAAACTCCAGGCGTTCATATTTACCACGAATCCATTGTTCTCTAATAATACTAGAAACAAAATAACATACATAATATACATTCAACTAGAATGTAATAAGAATCATCCAAAGATTTGTTATTCATCATTATTATTCAGGTTCGTTATTATAATTATTATTGTTATTATTCAGCATTGTTAATATTATCTGAAATATTCTTCGAAAATACACAGCTTACAAGTAGACTAGTAGCTCAGATCCAGCACTGTACTTTCACACAATACCAGTAAATATGATTAAAACCAAACAATTGATTATTTGCATTTCCTACTGGATTCTTCTATTTTTTCATGCAATTTTTACAAGAAATCCTCATTTATTGGTTCTTCTACCAAATTTTCAAACCAAAGTAGAACTTTTTCCATTGTGTACCCAAATACGACAAACAATTGTTGAATGAAAATTAATTCTTTTCCCATTATAAACTTATGACTTTTATCAAGGTATGATATTTATGCCACTGTATAAGTAATGTAATGTAACAAAATATTTTATAGCGCCTCTTCTGAAGAATCACTCAGAAGCGCCCCCACAGCAAATTACTGTATATTGACAAAGAGATAAGTTTTAAGTCGTTTCAAAAAGAGGGACATAGAATTAGGAGTTGCTAAGCCACGCATACTGGCGTACATAAGTGTACACCATCTACTGGTAATCAATGTAAGCAAGCATCAACATTAAATTTTTAACTGATTATAATTACTTATGCCTTGAATAATGATAAAATACCACACTATTTTGTAATAATATTACAAAACAACATTTTAAGAAAAATGTAAAGGCATAGATTCAAAATTTCGGAAGCTTACTTCTGTTAACGCTTTTAACCCTTTCACTGTCTAAATCCATATAACCAATACGTTAAGAAGCCAAAATAACGGCCTTATGAGGCCAAAGGGTTAAACCAGTGGGTTTTTTCTTCAAATTTTCAAGATTTCTTGCATTGCAGTCCTTTAGAAATTTTTGTGATCTCTCGTGGACCTTATAAAATTTGAATTAACTTCAATCAACATAGGACACTTTTTTGTCAATCAATTATTTAGTCATCCAATTTAAATTCATGCGTAATCAGCACTCTTAGAGCCATCAGTGCATTTAGTGATCTGAGGTGCTGGTAGAGATATAATCTTGAGATTTCATTAGATATAACCCCATCACGGTATCTGAAACCATACTTGGCGGTCCTCTAGGTCTCGCGAGCGTGCGAGAGGTCCAAGCAGACGACATCAGTTCCCAAACCTTAGTCCGCGGATTTTGCATTCTATTAAATTAATATTACAGAAATATTTCGCTCCGCACTGGTTACCACCCGCCTGGCCATGGAGAAAAAAAGAGGAAATTAAAGGCATGTCAGTACTTTCTTTTCATGTAATTCTGACTCAGAGCCGTACCAGACCACCAGTTTACCCTTAATTGAGTTATCAGATTTTTATTCCCCAGTTAAGGGGTTAATCATAAACAAAGACCACAACCACCAGACCTCAGCACCAATCATAAATAATAGTGGCTAACAGAAGAATTGATAAATTAAAAAAAAAACAGTAAAAACACGTGAAAAACACAAATAAAACCCTCAAATGATTTTAGTCTCTTAGCCATTAAAAATAAGTGAACAATAATGAAAACGAAGTAGGTCTATAGATCCGGACTTTTTGTTGAAAGTGACTTGCGTGCGTGCGTGTCAAAATACAATTAAGAATTGACAGTTTGTGCAAAAATGCAGGCGCATCCATCTAATTAACAGTACTAAGGCCTAACTGTATTTAAGATAATTGACGGAGTAGCTGATGCTGTAATGTAACTACGTTTGTTCGGTGTTTAATTGTACACAGGTAGCCTATAATGATTGTCCGTCCGCATCGTCGTCTTAGGAAAAGCGCGGGCAAGCCGACTGGCGTTGTGGGAATAGTCTTCCCGTTATTTTAGTTAAATATTAACTGTAACATTTACTTGTTAGATGATGTGGGTCAGTGTTTAATCTAGGCCGTTTCGGGGGGGAATTGCCCCTTCCCCTTGGAAATTTCAAATTCCCCCCGGAAATTTTGGAATACTACATGGACTAACAGCGGCCCCTAGCAGAATTCCCCCGGCTTTGTCGGTTCCCCCGGGCTTTGTCAGTTCCCCCCGGAGTCCAGGAGTCTAGATAAAACACTGATGTGAGCGGTCCGCAAACTAAGCTGAGAACAAAGTAGGGGCCTCAATCTAAAAAGTTTGGGAACCTCTGCTCTATGGGACCGTGGACCCCAGTCTGAGAACCACTGGGTTAAATAGTTTCCAAAAAAGTGCAATGCAATGTAGCTTGGCATAAGAGCACGAAAGTTACACAATTTATAAACAATTACAATAATTGCACTGAAACCTACACAGTCGTGAAGCCTTATCAGATAACAACATAATTGTGCCACTGAACATGATACCTCCATTATTTACATTGCATTAAGACCAGAGGATAACAAGTAATGATAAGTATTACAGGACAAACCTGAGTCCATCCGTATAGTACGGACGCACTGAAGGGGGAGGGGTTGGATTTAGGAGATTTTACATATGTACGGTACGGTACGGTGTGCAAACAGAGGGAGGAGGGTTGAAAAATGAAAATACGCCTTTTTTTGCGTACGTACAACATGGACAATCCCCCAGCAGGCCAGAACGTGGCACTTCAGCCTCTGTGTACTCTGGTGTGCAAACAGGGGGAGGAGGGTTGAAAAACGAAAGTACACCTTTTTTTGCGTACGTACAATATGGATGATCCCCCAGCAGGCCAGAACGTGGCACCTCAGCCTCTGTGTACTCACAACGCATCGTTCGGCTTCGGTCGTCGATAGGCCGCCGGGACATCCTGTTCGAAGTGCAGCTGACATTTTTCATTTCCATTGGCCGCCAGCATCTAATCAGTTACACATGCGTTCCCAATGAATCACGCCAAATCCTTTCACAGCCGTGAGCCACCATTCATCAGAAATTAACTATGACATTAGTGACTCACAATTGAAGGAGACAGGTCACAGAATTTCAGCACATCCATGAGCTAAGCACCTAATGAAGACCCTACTTGATAAGTAAGGCACATTATTAAGGAAGTGCGGTGGAGTAGTGGGCAGGATTCTTGGCACACAGCCAGACGGTGGTGGGTTCGAATCTTACCCTAGCCACTGCAGTGCCTAAATTGGGCGACCTATTCAGCCCTGGCATGCTCCGTGCTCCAATACTAGAGAATCTTCATTTTCTGAATGATTTAACGTGCGTTAACAAGTTAACAACTTTTCTGTGTCTATTTTTGTGTTTGAATTTGAAAAATAAACTGATTACATTATGGTTACATAATAGTTTACATTAACAACCAACCACATGATAGCAATTAGTATGCAGCAAAGCGGATTTATGAACTTAGGAGCCATAAAATTTGCTGTTCTGCTGCAGATTTGAAATGAAAAATGAAAGTCTCAATAAGGTTATAAACTTCAACACATCAAATGATCTACAGATCAATCAATCAATCAATTTATCTATCTATCAATCAATCATCCAATCAATCAATTATTCATTGAAAAAAGCAAATCAAATGAAATAACTGTATGCCCATTTAGACCATCAACAAATCAACTTCTGTAGTGCCTAGTACATTAGCCAGTGACTTACAAAACCAGGTCAAATAAGAACCAGGTTATAGGAATGGATGGATATTCCAAATGGAGAAGTATGACCAAACTAGCTTACTGCAAGACCCACATGCATTCTAGTGTGTTCTGTCAGATGTAAAATCAGATACTCTGGTACCTCTGTGCTAACAAGTACTATGTATAAGCACATACTTCAAGACAATGATGTATACAATTACAGTTGTCAAGAATCAAACTGATATTTATGGATTTCGATTCTCAATAGACACTGGACTTTCAATTTAAATTTAAAGTAAGCCAGGGTCCTCTAATAAGATAGTGCATTGGAAAATCTAGTCATAACAGGAAAAATAGAGGGGGAAAGAGCAAGAGGAAGACAAAGAATAAAGAATACAGACAGAATAAGAGAAACAACAAGAACTAAAGACAACATCGAACTGATAAGGAAAGCCAGAAACAGAGAAGAGTGAAAATTCATGGCTGCCGACATAGCAATACATGGCACATGAAGAAGAAGCTGATGCCATGAAATCCAGCCTAGCCTGGGGCCAAGTTTATAAAACCCAAATATGTCCCAGTACCTGTATTTCCTTGATCAGAAGCACCCAAGATTGCGTCTGGCCAAAAAAGGGGACTGGAAATCTAAGTACCTCCACGTTTACAATTTAACCATGACCTTCGACCTTAGTTTAAACATAAACCTCAAGCAATCACATTCTGCATTTTTTTATAATCTGTGATAAAAAGGGCAGGAAGATAGAAGAGATGTAGCAACATTGGCGGTAAGAGCTGAAGGTCGTGGGTTCGATACCTGCAGGAGCATTAAGGTTGACTCAGCCTTCACTCACTAGAGGGCAGTGGTGAAATGAGTGAGCAGCAGCTGAAATGCTGCAGCCAAATAGGCATGCTACGTGGTATTGCAAACCTGGATGAAGGACTGCTGAAGAAGAGATTAGGTTTGGACAAGGTCTTCCTACTATGATAAAGAACCTTACTCTCAGCTGGTGTTCATCCCAGTCTTCGGACCAAATCGACTTCACGCGACTAACTTCAGGACCGAGCTCGCTATGAATCTTTGCGCACGAATCGCAGATCAAGATGCCAAGGTTGTACGATGCCCATTTTGGATCTGTGTAAACAGCAATTTGATCACCTAGACAAACATTTTAGCGAAATACCAAGCTAAAACAAAATGAATCAACTGTTCCTAAACAGTGTCAGGCCGCAGTCACAATTGCACTCACTGAAAGAAGCAAACTGAGAACTTTTAAACAAAATACATTTATCTCTATCCGTCCGAGTCCACCAGGAAGTCCTGACAAGCAACTAACCTGTCATCATGCAATATTAATGGCCTGCTGTCCCGTTAAGAATGAGATCAAACTGTAAGGACAGCATCCAAAACACATTTCTCAGCACAACACTATACAAAAACTGGCTTGTTAGTTTGTGGAAACTGAAATATTTCCACAGTTCGTTACAAACTACTCAAAACATTATCGTCGCCGAACACAAAATAAAACCAAATCAATTTTTCTGCAATAATAACATGATTGAGATAGATGTAACGGAAGTAATGGCGCTACTAAAATCGAAAACCATCACAGCAATCAATGCCTTTTACAACATAAATCCAATCATTTTTCTGCAGCAATAACAATAATAGTTATTATTATTGTAACGATCGAATCAATTGCAGATATCAGCATAATTATAATAACAATAGCATAATTCAGATAAATGTCGAGGTTGCGCTACATAAGTCACAAACCGTCACAACAAAAAAGGCGTTAAACAACAATTTTCGGAAATATTACAGTATAACAATTTTAAAGTCTTAGAATCGACCTCTAAGACCACAATCGGCGCAGTATCCGTTGCCCGGGAGTCTTCTGATCGCTTCCAATTCGGATCCTAAGGCAATTCCGACGTCTTCCATCAGAAAAACACGAACACAAAATCCACTTTCAACACATCGCTGGCCCTGATTAATAATGTTTATAAAGAGCAGCGAAACAAGGAAGTAAGTAAGTAAAGGCTAGCCGATTTATTTGGCGCTTTAATTCTATTTCGACTCCTCAGATCGCGAATGTTATATTACTTTAATATAATATAATTTACCTTCCCCATAGCTATTTTAAGAAAGACTGAGCGCCTAAGAAATTAGTAAGAATAAGCAGCTTCTGTTGTGCTGCTTTCCAAGGCGTTATAGAAATCCACGAGATTTTACTTTACTTTACTTTACTTTACAAGTAAAAGGTCGCCACGCCACTTTAGGGGTCCGCGACTGTTCTGCCCTGTGGCCCGAAATTTCTCTCGGCGGCCCTGTTTGAATATCCAATCCAATCATCAACTTCGGTAGCGTCACTTTAATCATATTATGTACAATTCACAGCTAATAGTGAATATCCAATCTAATCAGCGGCTTCTATAGCATCACTCATATAGGCTTAACGAAGTGTAATGCGATTGCTCACAATGACTCATAACCGCAGAAGAAACAAATCCTGTCTGGGTGTTATGCAGGACTACCGAAGGTTGGCGGATCCGTTTATTTAGATTAGATTTCTAAGACCAAGCCAACGACTCCATTAATTAATAACGGTTTCTTACTTCCTGATAAAAACCAAACTAACACAACCGCGACGCGGTTATAACGTGTAGGCCTATTCACTGAAGCAGAAAGTCCCATCAAGCACGATCGTCTGCAATAGCTATTTTAAGAAAGCCTAAACGCCTAAGAATAACCAGCTACTGCTGTAGGCCTACTACTTTCCAAATCGCCATATAAATCCAAGAGATCTTACTTACGTTACCTTTTAAAAAATAGCGCAACGTAAATTTAAGTTTAAAATAATGCTTGCGTCGATGGCGTGTTGCCACAACAACGGGCTTGTAATAATCGTTTGACGGTCGAAACTAACAACATTGCGAAGCTGATGAACGGTTTAACATTTAAAATCACACAAGAATGAACTAACTATTCGCGTCGTATCTGTCCCTAAGCCAATTCTCTCTCCCTGCTGGCCTGGAAGATGCCACCACACCCACATGCTGGAAGAGATAACGAAGTCGCCGAACTTCGAAAGGTTTACCAGATCTATACGCTAAGATTTCATGCTATGATAGCGCTAAGATTTCATGCTATGATAGCGCTAAGATTTCATGCTATGATAGACGTGCTATTTGAAGCAGTGGCGTAGCCAGGATTTCCGGAAGGGGGGTTTTGGTTTTTGGTTTTGACCGTGACCAACTTTGGAGAAATCTTGACAAGCAAAAAAGGTCATCTCCTCTATTTTTCCTGACAAGCAAAAAAGGAAAAAGGTCGTCACCTCTTAAACCGTTTCACTTTATAGCCAGTGTTGTATGAAGTACTGAGTTTGAGTACTCAAGTAAAAGTACAAGTATTATGTCATTTTTTTACTTAAGTAAAAGTAAAAAGGACCTATAAAAATAGTTACTCAAGTAAAAGTAAAAAAGTACTCCTCAAAAAGTTACTTTTTAAGTAAAAGTAAAAAGTACCGTGACAGACGGAATCATCAACAACTCCACATTATCATGCCAAATCACATTTTTATTATTACTTTTGCAACATGCAGAAGCCTCAGCAGTCAACACGTACATTTACACCATTAACTGCATTAGCACAAAATGCTGGTTTCACAAAGCCGTAGCTAGGGCAGGGTCCCGGCGCCGTCCTCGAAGGCGCAATTTGCACACTAAGTCCTTAATTTTACATACCACTTTTCAATGCGTGAAAATAATGTTGATAAGTAAAAAAGGCTGGGGTTTTCAGACTGTCACAGGTTAAAAATGTGTATGTTGTGCGTTACCATGAAAGGCCTGTAAAAAAAAAGGCCATCACCGGAATTTAGGGGAGCAAATTTATACCTTGCCCTGGAGCCTGCTCTAACTGCGGCTCTGTGATTGCAGGTCTAAGAAAGATCAAGTTTTCAAACAATCTGTCAGTCATGCGTGTACGTTTGTTGGTCATTGTCAACCCTCTACGACTAAACACGGAAAGTTGTGAAGAATTAAACAGATACTCCAATAAATGTAAAATTTGATGAGAAATTTTACGGCTCATTAAACGTGAAAGACATAATGTAACGAAGTAAAAGTACTAATATTTCAATAAAAACTTGCGCCGTTACAAGTAAAAAGTACTGGGTAAGTTGTGTACTTCGTTACATTACGTAAGTACTCAGAATTGTACTTAAGTAATGTAACAGGTTACTTTTAGGTCAGATTACCGCGCAACACTGTTTATAGCCAAGTGGAGGGGGTTCCCACCCCAAAATCGCGTTCCAAAATTAAGATGCATAGAAACTCATTAAGAATATAATATTTTGTTTTCGGCAGCCAAGGTGGTTTAACCCCAACCCTCCTTGGTTACGCCACTGATTTGAAGAACTTTAGGCCAACAGTAATTGTCGAGTTGAAGTTGCCAGATGTATGTTGAAGACCAGTGTTTTATCTAGACCCCGTCACCTAGTGTTTTATCCAGACTCCAGGCCTTTGGGGGGAAATTGAGGCTTTCGGGTGGGGGGAATCGACTCGGTTGGAGGGGAAAGACACAGTTCAATGCAAAATTTAATTTGTGTAAGTGCTGGGATTTTTTGGGGGGATTTTGAGGTATTGGGGCGGGGGATCTCCCCTCCTAACAGGCCTGTATAAAACACTGCCCGTCACCCCAGGTCTTTGGGGAGCAAATTGACTTGACTGGAGCCTGGAGAGGAAGAGACAGTCCAATGCAAAAATTTGTGTCACTGAGGGAGTTGAGGTTGTTTTTGGGGCGGTGGAGAATCTCCCACTAACAGGCCTGGATAAAACACTGGCCGAAGACCCAACTTTTTCCCGTCAATAGCAAAATGGACGACTCATAAAAAAATGGTGTGTTTACGAGCTTTTCGTAATGTTTGCAGGAAGTCAACTGCCTGCGAGAAAAACGAAGGTGTCTCGAGGAACGATACGAGGTATTGAAATGAAGGCCCGCAGGCCAGGTCCGACCCGCCAAGGGCTGTGAAATGGCCTGCAAAGATACTGAAACAATAAGAAACTTTCTAACATGATCGAAAAAAAATTTGTCTTGTTTTTAAATGAGATTTTTAAAAACCTGGCCCTTGGGCACCAGTCATAAAAATTTGGTCCTTCTTAAAATATAATTGAATGCCTCTGTTTTAGTGCATGGGCGTGACCGCACATTAGGGCAAGAGGGGCACTTGCCCCCTTCTCTCCGGAAAATGCAAAGACCAACATTTTCACAGTGAATTTTGAAAACCATGCTAAAATATTAACCGTGATCATTGTGTTTTTTGCCATCTGGAAACATTTCCGTGACCATTGTGTTTTAAACTCTGTTTTGTTAGGCTAAATGTACCTGTCATTAGCGTCGCCACCGGGGGGGGGGGAAATGGGGCAACTACCCCCAAACCTGACCTAAGATCACCTGTGACCTGTCAGATTCGCACAAATCTGGTGTGAAAAATTTTTGTCGAGGGGTGTGTGGGGGTGGAGTAAAAAATCTGACACGCCAGCCCCCTTTTGCCTCTTCTCCAGCCCAAGATTCCTGGCGACGCCACTGGTACCTGTAGAACCAACACTGAAATTGGCAAGAGAGCTTTTTCTATTTCTGGGCCAAGAATCTGGAACTCTCTCTCTCTCTCTCTCTCTCTCTCTCTCTCTCTCTCTCTCTCTCTCTCTCTCTCTCTCTCTCTCTCTCTCTCTCTCTCTCTCTCTCTCTCTCTCTCTCTCTCTCTCTGTCTCTGTCTCTGTCTCTCTCTCTCTCTCTCTCTCTCTCTCTCTCTCTCTCTCTCTCTCTCTCTCTCTCTCTCTCTCTCTCTCTCTCTCTCTCTCTCTCTCTCTCTCTCTGTCCCTCTGGCTGTCTCAGACCTTCCAATTCATTGGGTATTTTGGTATATTCAGGTCTAGGCTTGAAAAAAATCTTTTTCACTTAGCTTTTCCTCCATAGTCGGTCTTGCTCTTTCCCTCTGACTGATCTCTGGAATGACCTTGTCTTCTGCAGATGGATTTTGAAGTACCTTCGATTGATACCCTTGGGTATTAGAACTGGTGCTGTAGAAGTTTAATATTGTTATTGTTACGTGCCCTTGCAGTCGTTAGACATTATGTCACGATAATCTTGTCGTTGTATAATAATAATAATAAGTGCGTAATTATTATTACCTCTAACAAGTTTCAGCGGCGTCCATGCTTTAATGTTTAGGGCAAATAAAAAAGTTTGTTTTCGCCCAGGCTCGAACTGGAAACCTTTCGCGTGTTAGGCGAATGTGATAACCACTACATTACGGAAACAACAAACAGCTCCAATTTCAAATTATAACCTATTTGCAAATGAGGTGATAAAATGTTAACAAATTTTCTGAGTTCGTGGTTGATAATAGGGCCTAGTAATAATAATAATAATAATAATAATAATAATAATAATAATAATAATAATAATAATAAGCACATAGGAATAAGGAGCTACCTCGGTGCTTCTTTGAAAGCGCTATAGAAGTTAACGAGATTTTACTTTTACTTAATAATAACAGTAAAAATAATAGCGTTCTTCCCTGGGGCAATTTCTCCTCAAAGTTTGAAATTTCCCCACCAACATTTTTTGACATTTTGGCAAGTAGTATGACCTTCCCAATGTCTGTTCTCCCAAAAATGTTAAACTCCCCCCAATGTCTAGGTGGCTAGAATAAACACTTGTTTAGGAGGCAATACCTGCAGGGTCGTATCCAGGAATTGGATTTGGGGTATTAATTTGGGGGTTTAGGTCCATATTAGGCCTACAGGCCTATACATAGGCCCTAATATATATATATATATATATATATATATATATATATATATATATATATATATATAATGTATATATTATATGTTAGATATATATATATATATATATAAGAAAATTATGTTATACAGTATATACTGTGTTATATATTTACAGATTTTTGGGAGGTATAGGTCTATATACCGGTAAAGCCCCCAGGGTTTAATCTAAGCCGTTTTCTGGGGGAATTGCCATTCCCCCCGGACATTTCAAATTCCCTCGGAAATTTTGGCATACTACATCAACTAACAGCAGCCCCTAGCTGACTTCCCCCCTCCCGGCTTTGTCAGTTCCCCCCTCTCCGCAGTCCAGAGTCTAGATTAAACACTGAAAGCCACCCCCGTCGCTACGCCGCCGATTAACCTCTTAACTGGGTGTCCCGAGTAACGCTCGTCCATTTTACATTGAGTTACAAAAATACTGTAGTTGCCCAGTTAAGGGGTTAAATGTGTGTGTGTGTGTGTGTGTGTGTGTGTGTGTGTTTGGCGATATCTGCATTGTCTGGTGGAGAGCAGCAGCTGCGTGGCTGCATAGCGTCGTTGAATCGCCAGATGATACAGCTGACCAGCTGCAACGAATGCTACACCCGCCACAAGGAAGCCTCTTGTCGTCGATAACCAAAATCTGAAGCGTCGAACCCGAGACATGGAACGCGAGATCTGTCGTCTCAAGACCATAATCCACCACCTTCGACAAAAGGTAGCCCCCCCCCCCCAATATAAATTAATTCAAGACACCGTGGACGTCCGCGGAGGGGGCGCAAGGGGGTGCAATTGCACTGCCCCTGGAAAAATTTTGGAGTTATGAAAAAAGTAAAATTACTTGTTTCTTTCGTCATAAAACCGTGTTTTGCACCCCCTGGAAAAATTTATGTGGACGCCCATGCAAGACACCCACTGTATTGTGTCGGTTCCTTGCGAACGTTGATCAATCAATTAATCGATCGATCAGTCAATCAATATATAAGTCAGCCAGTTAGTCAGTCAGTCGGCCGATCAGCCAGTCAGTCAATCAATCAGTCATTCAGTCAGTCAGTCAACCAATCATTCAATCAATGTGGTGCCACTGTCATAATGCACTGGAACTCAAACTATGACACAACATTTATGTACAGGCTTACAGTGGCGGTTCCACGTGGGGGATGAGTGGGGATGCATCCGCCCACCGGACTTCCGGACTTATCTTTTTGCTTGTGAAACTTATTTTCGGGTAATAGTGTAGTCTAATTACAGGGGTAAACTGCGGATGACCCTTTTTTTGCTTGTCAACCTATTTTTTGCGGTAAAAGTGTAGTAAAATCAGGATTTTAAAAAAAATCCCTGTTGTCAGCCTTTTTGGGTAAAGTTGATTGATTTTTCCTTATATTTTCATACCCTCCCCACCAGCATCCTATGAATTCATTTCACCCCCCCCCTCCCAGCAAGAAATCCTGGAACCGGACACTGCAGGCTTAGATGGGCATAAAATGGCTTACAAGTTTATTAGACCTCTCTTAGTCTACCCAGGGCGTATTCCTGTCATCAGCATTGGGGGTGGAGGGGGGAAGAGAAGGATACAAAGTTTTTTAAAGTATACCCACAATTACCCCCCCCCCCATAAATATGTTTGAACTCTAGTGGTGATCTTTTGTCTTGTCAGACTTTTAGAACGTTAAAATGCAAAGAAGGTACAAAACATTGGGGGGGGGGGGGATAACTGATACTATATACCCCGTCACTAGTTATTGGATGGGACTCTGGGACCGTCCCCGGCAGCGCCCCCTCCTCCCCGTGATCTACGCCACTGCTCCTACCCCATTTAGAATATAGACCTAGTGTATTTCTTATGCGTTAGAAATATTCTAATGTCATTTCATAGGAAAGATTATTATTATTATTATTATTATTATTATTATTATTATTATTATTATTATTATTATTATTATTATTATTATTATTATTATTATTATTATAGAAATCGACATTATTTAGAAATACCAGAAGGTGTGTAACCTGCTGCAGATAGGTGTGCGTAGGCCGACTAGGCCCTAATTTATGGCATGGTGTTGTGTATAAATGTTAGCTTTCCTGTGTTTAGCTTTCCTTTTTCTGCTGAAAAACACGTATCGTTGAACCGACGGGGAAAAGTACCGCCCTACCGACACCACACCAGTCTTACAGTATTTCAGCGCAACTTAAGGAATACGAACCATCCATCCACATCTCAACCGAACAAAAGCACGCTAAAAATATTTCGCCGGGCGAATAAAATAAAATATTTCTCCCGTCTGTCAAAAAGTCTATGCTGCTATTAAATAACGTGTATTTAAGATTTTCGATTTAAAAACCCTGTTAAACCGTTCCGTGCCCCACGCCCCCGCCCCAAAAAAAGACGACAACTGGCCCTCAATAAGTAAGTAAATATTCCACCGAACTATACGCTAGATATTCACGAACCAGCCTAACAACAACGCCGCGTCTAGTGCAGTAACAATCGCTAAAATAACATTAGTCTTTGTTCATCAATAATTGTAATAAGTAGCCTACAGACGCACAAATGTATACGAATTGTGTAAATTGGTATATTATTGTGATTTTCGACAATAAAACCTTGATAATGACGTCTATTTTTCCCAAATCCTACGACTGATCCCATCCAGAATAAGGACAGTGGCTATTCTAGCCACCTAGACATTTGGGGAGTTTTAAAAAAATTTTTTTTGGGGGGGCAGACATCGGGGAGGTCATACTACTTGCCAAAATGTCAAAAATAGGGGAAAATTCAAACTTGGGGATTCCCCGGAGAAGGCCTAGAATAAACACTAGAATAAGGAGACCCAGGAGCGTAGCGTGCACTCATGCCACCAGTGTTTATTCTAGCCCCCTTGACATTGGGGGGGGGGATTTTGAAATGTTTGGGGGGACAAGGTTTGAGTTTCCACACGTTTGGGGGAATTTTCCATTCCCCCAGCCAGCATCTAAAAAAATTTGGGGATTTTCAAACTTGGGGGTGGGTGGGGAATTTCCCCTAAGAAGGCCTGTGATAAACACTGCATGCCGCCCATATTCCATGTCGTCGCTTCCAAAATTTGCCCCCCCCTGTCAAATGCGCCGCCCATGGCTAAAGCCACAATAGCCATTGGCACGCTATACGCCCCTGAGGGGACCCGGTCTACCTCTGACCCTCCCCCCCCCGTGGCTACGCCAACGCACTACAATGGCGGTAAGGATCGGCCGGTTATAATAGAGACATCCTAGAAACTAGCCTCGATATCAATCGATGGGTTGTTTCATGTTTGCACAGTTCCTTTCATGTTACGCAAACATACGAGTCTAAATATAGCATGTACTGAGCTAGGCAATAGATTGAATCGGTAAATTCCTATTTGAACGAGATATTCAAGGCCACCAACACATGTCCATGGTACAGTAAACGGGTCGCAGTCAGTGTTTTTATCCAGACTCCAGGTGTATGGGGGAATTGACTTGACTGATGGACAGGGCGCGATTTGTAGGGGGAAGGGGGATTTTCCCACCACTGCCCAACTGCATCTCCCCTACTGCTACATCCTCCCACCACTACATCCCCCCACTCCTACACTTCCCCAAAAACTACATCCCCCAAGCTCGACATATCTTCCCCCCCCCCCACTGCTCCAGGTCAAATCGCACCCTGCTGATGGGAAAGATACACAATTCAATGCAAAACTTTGTGTAAGTGCTGGGATCATTAGCGTCGCCACGGGGGGGGGGGGGCAAATGGGGGCAACTGCCCCCTTCCCACCAATCTGACCCCAGACCACCTATCAGATTCGCGCAAACCCGGTGAGAAAGTTATTTGTGGATGGGTGTGTCGGGTGTGGGTAAGGAATCTGACACGCCAGCCCCCTTTTGTCCCCAACCCAAAATCCCTGGCGACGCCACTGGCTGGGATTTGGGGGGGGGCGATTTTGTGGGGTTTTGGGGGTCTCCCCTGACAGGCCTGGATAAAACACTGGGCGCAGTTTTAGGAATATTTTTACATTTGGGCATCCCTAGAGCTTGGAGTAGGCCCACTCCGCATCGTCGTTAACCGTGGGCTGAACGCCCTTTGGCGTATAATGCGAACTCTACGGTGTGTTGGCACTAGGCCTAGTTCCCGTTCATTGCTCTCAATGTTCTGTGACCCAGATCCTGTGAGCTGCTTTCACGTCATTCTTCAATTTCATCAAACCATTCTTTGCGTGGTCTTCCTTTCTTATATTGGCGCCCTCCATTATCAGGGGCGTAGCCAGCAATTTGATTTGGGGTATAATGTGATTGGGGTAGAGGGTATAAATTTGTAAAAAAAGTTGATAATGTTGAAAAACACATTGAAAGCTTAAGGTAGCCTTGGGGGGCATATATACCGATATACCCCCCGCCGTCGCTACGCCCCTGCCCATTATTACAAACATTAGAGCTTTGATCTTTCTGTCCTCTTTCATTCTGAATGTGTCCACATAGATGGAGTTTCCTTTGTTTTACTCTTTGCAGAATGGTTTTCTTTCATTGAATTCTCTGAAATAGAATGATCTTTCTGGGCCACCAAATTCTTAATATCCTTCTATAGCAATTCCTTTCAATTTCATGGAATACCACACAGGTCGATTTGTCGGGAAATTCCAGGTGGACGGATTTGAGCTGTGCTAGCCCCTATGGTCAGCTCAGTGGGGATTGAAAAGCTTTGGTGGTGTCGTCCATTGGAGAACAAACATTTTGGATTTTGGGGTTCGAGTCAGCAAACCCCCACTGCCTCTTTTTAAAAAATTGAACGCTTTCATGGTGAATAGAAGGGCCAGGGATGTTGCGTAGTGGCGGTTCCAGGATTTCTTGGTGGGGGATGAAATGAATTGATAGGATATTGGTTGGAGGATGAAAAGAAAGGTAAAAATCAAAAAGCTTTAAAAGAACTTTGCCGAAAAAGGCTGACAAAAGGGATTTTCCCTAATTTTACTACACTTTTACCGAAAAAATAGGTTGACAAGCTAAAAAAAGGTCATCCGCAGTTTTTCCCAGTAGTTTTACTAGACTTTTGCCCAAAAATAGGTTTAACAAGCAAAATAAAGTCCGATGGTGGGACGCATCCTCCCCACTCACCCCCACGTGGAACCGCCACTGATGTTGCGCCCAATCGCAGAAAGATAACAATTCCCACCGCGATTTTAAAAAAATTCGAACGCAGAAACCAATAGAAAATTCGGTCATCGACTCAGATGAGCGGATGAGCACACAGGGGTCGCCAGTACCCCTCCCCCCACACTCCCACCCTCGACTGACTGATTCAGAGGCTCGCCAAGAAACAGCACATCGAAAAACTTGTCCAATTGCGTCACGTGCGTCGGCTATTTTTAGCAGCAACGTCATCGTCGTCGTCGATAAATAATCGATTACCGGATAAACATGAGTTCGATGATCGACAGATCGATAAGTACAGTACATCAAGATTAGACTTCGACCAAGTATGCGAGTAAGTACACGCAGTAGTAGGTGTAGGTAGGCTAGTTGAGCGCCTAAGAATAAGCAGCTACTGTTGTGCTGTTTTTAAAGGCGCTATAGAAATCCACGAGATTTTACTTTACTTTACTTTTACTTTGCTACGTCGGACTGCATCCAGTACGGTAGCGCATCACGCGGAACCGTGGCCGGACAAAATGTCCGCGGACAAAATGTCCGCGGACAAAATGTCACGGACAAAATGTCACGGGTTGAAGTTTGGGGTTAGGCTTAGGGTGACATTTTATCATCATTACATCTTATTCGTGACATTTTGTCCCTATGACATTTTGTCCCTATGACATCATTTTGTCCGTGGCATTTTATCCTCGGACATTTTGTCCTAGCACCCACGTGACCATACTGTATATTGAGCATACGTTATAACCGAGTCCGTTATAGCAAAATTCCACGGGATGCATGGACACATCATGCACTGTAAATGAAAAAGGTGGAATATTCCACTTAGGGGTGGAAATATTCCACCCTGGGGTGGAAATGCCCAAAATTTACACCCTATCTATGTGAAAGGTGGAACGGAGGTCTTTGATGGTGGAATGTCACCACCCTGGGGTGGATTTTCGTCACTCTAAAGGTAGATGCTCACAGAACCTTCGCACTATTGTATCACATTGTAGCCGCCCCAACTATGACCGCCCCAGCTATACATATATTTACACATACATATATATACACATATATTTGTATATATACAAATATATGTGTATATATGTATATGTATCTATACTGCACATGCACATAAATATATATACGTATATGTACATATAAATACATATGCATACATAAACACACACATATATATAAATGCATAAATGCATATGAATATATACATATCTATGTATATGTATATATGTATTTATGTTTATACATGTATCTACCTATCTATGTATGTATATGTACAGTATATACAGTATGTACGCATGCATGAATATTGATGTATAATATATATATATATAAATACATATACACACACATATATATATATGAATATATATGTATATGTACATGTATACACATATATACGCATATATATGCATATATATGTATATATGCATATATATGTATATATGCATTTAGATGTGTATATCTGTATGTATGTATTGTATAGATGCAGGATTATATATGTAAATGCATGTATTTATTTATGTATATATATGTGCAATATAAGGATTATGTATATGTGTATACATGTATATGCATATGTGCACATGTATGTATATATATGTATATATGCATATATATGTGTAAATTTGTAAATATTTGTATATATATGTTATGAGGTCAAACAATAAACAAATAGTACATTTTATTAATAATAAGATAACTATATATGTTTTTCGTGTTTTTGTTGGGCTTTTTTTGGACTTGTTTTTCAGTAATTATTACTTGAGATAACTACCTGCATAGTAACGCTGAGTACTTCCGGTAGTCATTTGAATTTCGAATTGTTAAGTATTAACTGTAAGTCGGCGAAAATTTTTGTATCTGTTCATCTTCCGGAGAAAACTGGATGGTAACTAATCTTTCACTTGAAATAGATTGAAGATTTGGCAGTTGTTTAGACGGGAGCCCCGCTTTTAGTAGTCCGTAAAGGTCAACTAAAACTACACGGAGACAGCGCGAACTAACAAAAAAATTTATAATGCGCAATTTAAACATCAAATACGATTATAATAATAATTACTATTATGTGTAGTGCAACGCCCCATCCACTTGGTGCTTTGCTTCAAGTCTGAAAAAAGTCAAAATTAATGTTGATTTTTCACCACGTGTAGTACAGAGCTCCAGACATTTGAGGCTAGTTTACTGTGCTCGAGGAAAATTTCTAAAATTTGGCGATTGATTTAATTTCGTGTAACTATTATTCACATTTTCAGAGATTATTACTGTATTTGCTGTATAAAAATAATACCATATTGCTTTGCATTGAAACGTTTCAGATCACAATGATTAGGCTATCGTCTGTCTCTTATGACATCCTATCCATGTCTTGAAGACAAACAGTTGTTTGGTCCCAGAAGATCTCTTGTTTATACTGGTACGAGAATGCAAGATGTTCTTGATCAATATCCAACTTTGCTATCCTGAAATCTTGAAACATTTAATATTCGATCGAAAAGCCCTTTTGATTTAGATTGAAAGGTGATTTTCTGCATGTCGCTCTGTTCACTAATAGTGTGCAATGAATATGATTCAAATTTTGTGCGCACTTACGATTTTTATAGGGTTTGCCTCAATTGTAACATCCTAACCCTCGGAACCTACGACAAGAAACCAAAGTATGGTGATCTGTCACCTCAGGTATTTACTTTTAGTGATCTGTATGTGTGTACTTTGGTAAAGGCAAAAAGCCAGTTAACAAATAAAAAGAGATCGTTGTGTAAGCATTTTTTAAAAGTGTGCTTTGCTATCTGACAAGGTGTTCTTGTGAAAGGTAGTGACTTGTTGGAATGTTCATGAAGAAGAAGATGATTGACTTAACTGCAATTTGGTGTTATAAGTTCTAACCATGTTGTGACGTATGAGTTTTAATATAGCCTCAATGGGGAAGATAGAGAATTTTTATATTTGGATTCCAGCCTGTGTTACAGTCCATCAAGAAAGTTATTGAACTGGATTGTGTGAACTTCAAGCATGACGATTGATCCTATATGTTTTAAAGTGGAGATTTGGTTAAAGATGAAGTGGGATTCATCTTCAGGTCGACGTCTAGCAGTTTGTTTTGTCTCGGCACAAAATGGGAATGTCGCTGACTTGTAAAGTTTGGAATGAGATTAAGAAATGCGGTCAGGTGAGAATGGAAAGCTCTGGATTTAACTTTTTATGGTGATTTTTCAGTTTATTGTCCTCGAATTTGATGTGCAATTTTAATTTTGTTGATTTATTCCTCAGTATCTGGCATCATCATCAGTGTTTCTGTCTCTCGACAGGTCCAGGTATCCAGTTATTCCACTCCGATCGATTGCTTGCTTCTTCTTCTGGCATGCTGGATATCAAATCAGATGGTGACTTGTTTCTTGTAAATACTAAGCTTTAGAATCAGAAACTTTAAGATATTTGGATAGAAATTTCTGCTGAATTTTTTTATGACTTCTACACCACAGCAGATGATACCAACTATAGCGAGAACTCTGGCATTTGAAGCATTTTATAATTAATTTATTGACCAATTGGCTGGCTAACTGGTTATTTGACTGACTGACTGACTGACTGACTGACTGAAGTGCATTTAAGTGGTTGCTGCAATTTCTTATTGAAGGCAAATGTTTTTGTTTAGGATTTTTGTCGTTATGATGACTACAACTGGGATTGGTCGATAAATTACGTTGGTCGCATCGTGCACCGAGTCAAAGTTGAAGGTCATGGTCATGAAATCACCAAGAGTCTATCACATTGGAGAATGGTACGTGCTTTTGCAATCTATCATTTCAGATATCCATTATCAGTAAAGCATATATTGAAATATACTGAAATGGCAAGTTGATGATGTTGATTTTAATAATTTGGCAGGTTTCATAGCCAAGAAATATTATTTTTAGTGTTGTCCTTTAATCACGATTAATGCGCAATCAACACGCTAATCTGTTAATCGCAATTAAAAAATTAATCACATCAGAATTAATCGCTTCACATTTCTCTAAAGAAACTTTTAAAAACAGCTTGAAAGTGATGTTTGTAGGCCTACTAGTTGCAATTCTGAAAGTCTGTTCTGCAGCTGGTGCATTGTTTATTTCAATTTAATTACTACTTTGGAACCATTGTAAATTATTTCTATGATAATTGTCTGCAAATCAAATTGTATAATGTTGTCTTCAAAGAACACTATCACTTTGTTGAAAGCCATTCATAAGTGAATTTTACTGCATTTTTGTGAATGTAATGTTGCTTAATTTTGCTATCTGTGGTTTAAATTTTGTTTGTGCAGTCGGAAGAAATCTGTACCTGAACACAGCATCTACCTATGCATTGCAATGGACACAAAGAATGATGGTCTGTTAGATCCAGCATCCACGGTGTCAGTTTTGATTGACAACCAAGTGCTGACCGACTGCACCGACACATTTGCAGCTGTGGTTGTTTTGTTTGCATGTTATTATGTTTTTTGACATTCAGTACCCGTCTTCACTTGAAAATACTATGATCTTTTTAGATAGTCATGTTGTTGCCACAGAAAAAAGGCGCATAACAACAAGCATACAGAGAAAGATAAACATGCTTGTATGAACAGCAGTCATTATGCTAAACTTGTTAAGTTCAATAATGTACACAATTTGTTAGTTTACTATTCAACTGTTGTTGATAATATTAAGCAAAGTCAAAATTATTATGAAAATTTGGATCAGGAATTCAGAGGAAAGCAATGTTGGATTTGTGGCTCTAATTATCATTTGAGTTTTCGGTGCAAACTTAAAGAAAACTTACTTCAGATGATCAGTTAGTGAAGAATATGATGGTTGGACAAAACTTAGGCACAAGTGACCACCAGACAGTGACATTTGATGTAATTTTAGCAGAAGACATCGAGAGCACACGCAACCAAAAAAACAAAAACTATTTCCGGGGAAACTACGATCTGGCTAGGAAGATGATCGAAGATTTGGACATAGGAAGCATGATAAAGGATAAAAATGCAGAAGAAAGCTGGGAAATATTTAAAAATTGCATGTCAAGGGTTATGGATTCAACAATACCAAAACAGCGGACACTTAACAAAAAACTTCCATGGGTTACGAGAGAGGTACAGAAGAAGAGAAGGGCCAAAAACAAAGCGTGGAAGAAATTGAGAAGGCACCAACTAAAAATGCAAAGCAATGAAGGTTTGGAACAGGCGAGATTAAAACAGTTACAGTCCAGTTATGTGCAAAAGAGGAACAAATCAACAGCTACAAACAAAGCGGCTATTGCAGAGTATGAAAACAAATTAGCAAAAGACATCAAACGGAACAGTAAGAGTTTTTATGGATATGCAAGAAGTAAGATGAAGCGAAAAGAAAAAGTGGGACCATTAGTAGCTGATTCTGGAGAAACAGTGACGGATGACATGGAAACAGCAACAATTCTGAACGATTACTTTGGATCAGTGTTCACAAAGGAAAATACAACCAACATACCAAAGCCCATTAATTTATTTTGTGGAAAAGAGGAGGAAGCATTATCAGACATAAATTGCAGTAAAGAGTGTGTCCTGGAAATTCTGAGTCAAATGAAAACTGACAAAAGCCCCGGAATAGATAATATACACCCAAAATTTCTGTATGAGGTAAGACATGAGGTTAGTGAGGTAATAGCCACAATATTCAATATGTCACTTAAATCGGGAATAGTCCCTAGGGACTGGAGGGATGCAGTAGTCACTCCTATATTCAAAAAGGGTAACCGTGGGAGCCAGGAAATTATAGGCCTGTGAGTCTGACCTGTATAGTGTGTAAAGTTCTGGAGAAAATAATGAAAGCAAATATATTGGACCATCTTATGAGACACAAGATTTTAAAGGATAGCCAGCATGGGTTTATTAAGGGAAGATCTTGCTTAACAAACATACTGGACTTTTGGAGGAGATTCACGACAAGCTAGATGAGGGAAAGGCAGTTGATGTAGTATACCTGGACTTTGCAAAAGCATTCGATAAAGTACCTCATTCAAGACTGGCAGTCAAGCTTCAGGCCAGTGGAATTAGAGGTAAAGTTCTTGGATGGATAAAAACTGGCTTCAGAGCAGAAGACAGAAGGTAGGTATAAGAGGCAAGTATTCAGATTGGGCTGAGGTCATAAGTGGGGTGCCACAAGGTTCAGTGTTGGGACCTCTATTGTTTTTAATATACATCAACGACATCGATGATGATATAATGTCAAAAATTTCAAAATTCGCGGATGACACAAAACTGTGTGGACAGAGTGACAGTGAAGCAGAAGCAAAAATTTTACAACAAGACCTTAATAGACTATCCCAGTGGTCGGCAGATTGGCAAATGCTTTTAATACAGATAAATGCTCGGTGATGCACATTGGGAAGAAGGGAACAGATCATGAGTTTAAGTTATGTGGGAAGGGACTAAAAGTGACAAACGAGGAGAAAGATCTAGGGGTCATCATGCATAACAGCTTAAAGCCATCTAGGCAATGTGCAGAGGCAGCTAATAAGGCCAACAAAATTCTAGGTATGATCAAAAGAACGATAGTGAGCAGAGAGAAGGATGTAATAATAAGACTTTACAAGACATTGGTACGTCCACATTTAGAGTATTGTGTTCAAGCATGGTGTCCATTCCTGAAGAAAGACATAGAGACCTTAGAAAGAGTGCAACACAGAGCAACAAAGATGATCAAGGGATATCACAAACTAACCTATGAGGAAAGGCTAAATCACTGTGGATTAACAACCCTGGAAAAAAGAAGAGAGAGAGGGGATTTGATCGAGACATACAAAATACTAACAAACAAAGTGGAAATGCCAAAGGAAAGATTTTTTACAATGAAGCAGTATGATCGAACCAGAGGACACAGCATGAAACTGTTCAAGAAACGGGTTGGGAGACATAAACAGCATTTTTTTAGTGCAAGAGTGGTGGACAGATGGAATGAACTGGATGAGGGGATAGTAACGGCTGCAACTGTAAACGAGTTCAAAATAAACCTCAGTAGTTTAGGATATTAGATTGGACGGGAGCAACAGTGGTTCTCACACAGGGCAGTCCCTACTGAACCACTTTAAACCTTGTTATATTATATATTATATTATATTAAAAAGGAATGCAGTTACAGTGTATGCATAATGTAAATAAAAATTATGTTGATCTTAGCACAAGTGATATACAAGCTGAATCTGATGTGTCAGTGCAAGTTACAGTGGTGGCTCCACAGGGGTCTGGGGGGCCTGTGCCCCTATTGAGTGCCTGACCCTCAGTGGCCCTCCCTCTTGGGACCCTATACTTAATACTACATACCTAACAACAAATGGTTGGCCCCCATGATTAGAAGTTACCACCCCAACGGCCCCCCACTTGCCAAATCCTGGAGCCGCCACTGGCAAGTTATTGTTGGTTCATCGTGTGATATTGGAATTAAGCGTGTAAAGGACAGTAGAATTGTTAATGAACATGTGTCAAAACTTGTTGATGATGTGAAGGATTGTCATGTATCGTTTGGCAGTTTGAAAAATGTAAAAGGTACGGATTGTGTGACAGTTGAACCTACTGTTGTTAAATCTCAATTAAGGTTGCTTGATGAAGTTGTAATCACTGAATCTGAAATGTGTGAGGAATATTTTGTGATAAAGGTTTTGGAACATCAAACAAATGATGATGATGTACTTTTGAAACTTGATGTTGATGATGTGAAATATGATGGACTACCTAATATGTTGAATGATGTTGAACATGATATGTGTTTTGTGGATCAATTTTATGGAAATGATGAAATTGTAGGTGAAGTAGTGAAATGTTTTGATAGCATTGAATTTGATGTTGTGAGTGAAAATGTGAGTGAAGATTGGTGTTTGATGAATGAAGTTTATGATGTGGTGAGTAATACAACAAATGATAATGATGCTGATGTTGGTATGAATGATGCTGTCAGTCAGAGAGCAAAGTATTAGACTTTTAGTTGAGGTGAAACAAATCTGTGGATATGGTGAATTGTTTGTTGGTCACATGTTGATGAAATATGTGAAGTTAAAGGTGATTTGTTTTGGATTGAGGTCATTTGAATAGCAGACATGTGAGTTGGGATGCTATGTTTAAATGGAGTAGAGGATTTTGTAGAACTGTGCTTGATAGAGAAAAGATTAAATAATTTGTAATGTTGTGAATGTTAATTTGATCTATGGACTGAAATATTAAATTGGTAAATTGGATCTGGCTTGATGATTTGTGGATAATTGTAATAAAATGTGATACTGAGAAATGGATTAATGATTATGTTGTATTAATTTGATTATTGGGGTTATATTATATTTATTATATATTATGTTATATATTTATTATTATGTATTATTATATATATTATATATTGTATTAAATATTATATATATATATATATATATATATATATATATATATATATATCCTGTATAGTAATGGTGGGGATTTCACGCCGTCAAGGGTGTTTTAAAAAGGGTGAAATGTCCCACCTTAATTTGGGGTGGCAATTTCCACCCTGAGGGTGTTTATATTGGACCACCATAAAGGTGGAAGTTTCCACCGTCGAGGGTGTTTAAAAAGGGTGGAAATGTTCCACCTTCATTTCAGGGTGGCAATTTCCACCCTGAGGGGTGTAGATATTGGACCACCATAAAGGTGGAAATTTCCACCGTCGAGGGTGTTTTGAAAAGGGTGGAAATTTCCACCGTACAGGGTGTTTTAAAAAGGGTGGAAATGTTCCACCTTCATTTCAGGGTGGCAATTTCCACCCTGAGGGTGTAGATATTGGACCACCATAAAAGGTGGAAATTTCCACCTTTTTCGTTTACAGTGTGGCTATTGTGACTTATAAATAAAAAGGCCAATTTTGGTCGCTATTATATCTCCTTAACAATACCCTTGGACTGGAATAGAGCCATCAATAGGCGAACATAAGCTGTATCAATGTGATATATATATATACTAGGGTGGCCCAAAAAACAAAAAGTTAAAAATTTGTTTCTCCACAAGGCTGCACATGTTCCACTTGATGCTAGTAATAGATATGCAAAATTTTATGATGATCTGACGATATTTAGAGGTAGCTACCAATTGCAACTTCTTGTTGTATGTATACGATAATCAGAAACGAGCAGTTTATTACTGTCTGCCGCACTGTATTAGTGTAATGCAAACCATTCAACTTACCTATAACAGATTGAAATCCAAAATAATTAAATGCAGTATCAGCCTTTCAATCAGTTTAATAGGTATATTAAATTAAGTAGGGTTAGCAAAGAGTCCAGCGTCTTTAGGGTAAACGTAAGAGAGTCTTAGCTTCAAAGTCTTAAGGATTTATTTTTGAGTAAGTGAGTATGACAGAGCTGCCTTTGTAGGAATTGAAAATACTTTCCTGTGTCTGATGACCAGCTGCGCCAGATATTGTTTTTGACCCTCGTTTTTTGTAAGGGTATTGTTATATGACTGAATGAGAGCAATGCCCCGTTCTGCGCAGTCATTGACAACTTTGAGAAGCTTCACACTTTGTTTCATTTCCTGAAATATACTGTCTTCAGTCCACAAAGCAACTGGCTTGGATAAGAAAGACTGAGCTTTTTGCTGTCCGTCCTTGTCAAGCAAGTCGAACAGCTTCAAAGATTTGCTGGTAACATATTCTTCAAGAGGGGTAGAATAATTGAAAGTTTTTTTGTCCAGGCGCCTGAAGTTGTTCGAGTTTGATGGACGGGAGAAGTTGCTGGCCATTGCTGCCTTGGTTTCGTCGCTCACTTTATCATCAAATAAGGCAAGTGTGATAAGATGTTCACAGAAATACCACAAGTGGCGAGAGAATGCCTTGATTGCAGCTACTCTAACGGTTGACACTGGGTAATGATGTAGAAGATCAAGCACCTTGAAGTCGTTGTGCAAGAGGAGCTTCATGCCAGAAGCGAGCAAAGAGGACGGCAACGAAGACAGAAATGTTTGATAAGCCATTCTGCTCACGTGCCGTCAGATTTAACTGACCTTTGAATAAGAACATTTTCAGGGAATAGATGGCTTTCGCCATCCACCTGGCTCTGTGCAATGCACCCGGTGCACGAAACCTGGGATGACCCTCCAATGAACCTCTAAGAAAAAAGATAGCTCAGTTCAACCAACTCACGGTAGTCTTCTCTTGGTGCTTTACATTTCAGTGCTTCAGCGTAGAATGACAAAATTTCAGTTCGCTGTCTGTATATGTTATACCGTTAAACATGTTACTGTCGGGATTAGGAATCTGAAAATCTGGCTGGTTACGGGTAATACGTTATAATTGGCCACATCTTGCGAAACCTCTGGAAGAGTTTGATCTCAGGTCCACAGGATGGTCCAAGAACTGCAGAAAACACGGCTGCCAGCATCACCTCGAACGGCTGATGACGGCATGCTATCCACGCCAGTTCTCTACCGATTGCTTTTTCAATGAGGGGGCAGGCAACCAAACACAGACCCGTGTTGGCTGCTGTTTTATTAAACATGAGTCCCTGCACCAGTTCTTCCAGTTTCCAGTCATTCAAGGAATGAATACAAGCTTGTGATTGTTCTTCGCCAGTTCTTCTGCTAATTTTAGGCACAGCAAGTAGTTGTTCTGTTTGCCCACTAGTCACCAAAATTGCTATACGATCAACAAGAACAAGCTCACCACCGCCAGTAATGTCAGGAAGTAGCTTCCCATCCCAATGGAGAATAAGTGGTAGTGGAGAGAAGAAGAGAATGCTTCACTTTCAGCTGTTGATGTCGCTGTACGTGTGGAAAATTATTAAAAAGAACCGAGAGGCAAACCCTTCAGCATCAGCCGTCCAAATCAAATGAGTAATTAAACAGTCAGCAGTAAGAAGTTGCTTCTGGTAGCGACCTTCAAATATGCATCAATATGTACAAAAACCTGCCTGCACACTCTTTTTACGTAGTGTAACAAGGGCAGCCTTGTGGAGAACCTGAAAATTATACTTTTTTCTTTCCCATAGTATCGTGGGGCCACCTAATATATACATATATATATATATATATATATATATATATATATATATATAGTAGAGTGGTTCGTGGGTTTAGGGAAGAGTGGGAGAGGGGTTGCCCTGCATCTACGTTGTATTTGCGCTCCCCTCCCTGTTCTTTTCCGGAGGAATTTTCCACCAATCCGTCGGAGCCGAGAAGAATAATGGAATGAACGACCGACCGACCGACGGAAGGAAGAAGGAAGAACGACGCATGGAAGACGACGACTGCTGTTGGCGAAAGGAAGCAGGGGTGGGGTGGGGTGGGGTGGGGTGGGTGGGAGTTTGGGGGGGGGGAGGAGAGGGCAACTGCTGAACGAAGCGTGGGCGGTTGTATAGTATGAACGGGAAATGGCGATTGAAGCAGCGATCGAGAGCAGTCGGAATGAAAACTCTAATCGCCTAGAGACTAAGAAGACGACCGAGACAGACAGACAGACAAAGACAGAAAAACAGACAGGGATAAACATACACAGTGGGGTAGCCACGGGGTTGTTTGGGGTTGTTCAAACAACCCCATTTCAAACAATATGACCAGCACAATTTATGTAAATCCGTTGACTTTTTGCTGAAAGAGGGGTGTAGTGGGGGTCGGCCGCGGCCCCCGCTAGAGTTCAGTTGCACAGTGCCTCCACTTAACAACCCCTCTTTGCATAAACTAGCTACGCCACTGAACATACAGATGCATACGCAGACAGATGGATAAACAGACAGACAGACAGACAGACAGACGAATGAGCAGACAAACGGACAGACGGATATTTGCCGAGGAAAGGAGAGACTGTATCGTGGACAGACCGATACGTGGAAAGGAACTGAAAGATCTTTGGGGCGTGGGGTGTGAGGCGTGGATGGGAGGCAGTGGCGGCTCTAGGATTTGGCAAGTGGGGGGCCTTTGGGGTGGCAACTTCTAATCATGGGGGGCCAACCAATTGTTGTTTAATGTATGTAGCATTAAGTATAGGGTCCCAACTGGGGGGGGCACTGAGGGGGCCAGACACTCAATGGGGGCACGGGCCCCCTGGCCTCCCCGGTGGAGCCGCCACTGATGTGGGGTGGGGAGAAGAGTATAGCAGGCTATGTTTAATCCGTGGTCAGAGTCGTCTGAATAATTTATATTTTATTTCTCCTTTAAGGCAGATTCTCAGTCAGAAAAACACAGTTAGAAAACGAGATCACTTGATGATCGTCCTTATTATTTAGGAGGTAATTAGATCATGCATCATATGCCGATAACACTGGTCAACAAATTTTATGCAAGTTTTTGTTTCCTCTACAAATTTTGGTGAAACTAATAGATTTTGACTTGCTGAACACAGATATGTAATTAGAATTTCTGTATCACGTAAGGTTTTTAAGAAATCGACAATTTAGCGTTTAGTATTGTAACGTCTTCTGCAACATAATCCTGCAGAAGGATCTAGGCAATAATGACAAGACATGAGAAAATTAGAAATGTTTTGCTGTAGATTTTCGTTTGTAGTCACTGTCCTGTGCTTCACGTATCAGTGACCAACAGTAGTCTCCGAGCATAGACGGACTCCACTTTCCCTGGTAGCGTTTCTCGATGCTGGCAATGTCTTTGTGAAATCTTTCACCATGTTCATCACTGACGGCGCCGATATTGTCCGGGAAGAAGTCCAAGTGAGAATGAAGGAAGTGTATCTTCAGTGACATGTTGCATTTCATTGCCTTGTGTTTTGTAGCAGATTTCCAACTTGTTCAACATAGTTTGGCGCCTTGTAGTTGCCCAGAAAGTTAGCAACAACATCCCTGAAGGCTGTCCAGGCAACATGCTCGGCACCCTGCAGAAGGCCCTCAAAGTGACCGTCCTTGAGCATCTCTCGAATCTGTGGGCCAACAAAAACGCCTTCTTTTATTTTAGCATCACTGGTGCGTGGAAACCTCTGTCGTAAGTATGTAAAGGCTTCACTTTCTTTGTTCATTGCTTTGACAAAGTTTTTCATTAACCCAAGTTTGACGTACAAAGGTGGGAGATAAATGTTCTTCGGATCAACGAGAGGATCATGTTTAACGTTCTTCTGTCCTGGAACCAAGTCCCTGCGAGGTGGCCAGACCTTTCTCACATAATGTGAATCTCTAGCTCGGCTGTCCCACTCGCAAAGAAAGCAACAGTACTTGGTGTAGCCTAGCTGCAGACCGAGTAGAATTGCAACAACTTTCAGATCTCCACATATATTCCAGTTGTATCTCGAGTATTCTATGTGTTTCAATAGCAGCTGCATGTTCTCATGTTTCCTTCATGTAAGCAGCATGTCCAATGGGTACTGAAGGGTATGAATTGCCATTGTGCAGCAAAACAGCCTTTAAACTTAACAGCGAAGAGTCAACAAAAAGTCGCCATTCGGATGGATTGTGCTTACAGCCAAAAGCAGAAAGCAATCCATCAATGTCAATGCAAAAAGTAAGACTGTCGATTTTTTTGAAGAATCGAGTCAAGTCTTCATGCCGTTTACGAAATACTGAAATTTTTGTACCTGGAGAGAGCAGATTCCATCCTTGCAACCTAGATCCAAGCAATTCTGCTTGATTTTGTGACAAATCTAAGTCTCTGACCAGATCATTGAGCTCTGCTTGAGAAATCAAATGAGGATTGCTGGATGTCGATGGCTCAAACTCTGGGTCTTCCGTAGCTGAATCATCAACTATCTGCAGCATTTTATCTGTCTCTGCATGCTCGTCCTCGTCCTCCAGTGTCCAAAACTGGGGGGGGGGTTGGAACAGGAAGACTCTCGTCGTGTGGAACTGGTCTCATTGCCGAGGCAAGGTTAGGATACTCAATAGACTTCCTATTCTTTTAAGAAAATCCTGTAACATTCGTCATGCAGAAATAGCAATCCGTTACATGATTATTCTGTTCCCTCCATATAATTGGTATTGCGAATGGCATGGATGGACGCTTACCTGCAAGCCGAGCTCGCAGACTGGTAGCACAAGATGAACAACATATATGAGGTGCCCATACTTTGTCCTGGTCGCCAATTTTGCATCCAAAGTATAACTCATATCCTTTCTTTATGATTGCTGTCATACTCCGCTTCTGTGATTTCAACGTAAACTCTCCACAGATGTAGCAGAACATGTCACTGCTATTGCGACATCGACGCGACATTTCAGAAACTTTAATTAAATTAGTTAATATATTCAATTCACAGCCTTTAACTAAACAGTTATATATCATCAAATAGAAAGACTGCAGCTGCTTCCTAGTGCTACTTGGTATTTATATAGGACTGCGTAACCATAGCAACAATACATGCTAGGCATGTAGTCTTGAAGACAGGTTTGGGCGCGTCTGGGCATGTCTGGACATGCCTAATTATACTAATTTTCAAAATCCATGTAGTTAAGTGAGCCAGCAGTGCATATTACATCTGTTATGGCGGTCACATAAGATTCTTGCCTAACCAGAATACCCATAACTCAGATAACTCTCGAAAACCACGATTTTAAAATTCTTATAATTTTAAAATTTAAAATCAGCTTTTTCTCAAAAATCTTACGTGATAGGAAAATTTCAAAATTATTCCTGTAATCAGCATGACAAAATCTACCTGGAACACCAGAAATTGAACAGGAAACAAAAACCTTGTTGACCAGTGTAATATGGTCAATCTACGTTTTCGTTTTCGACTGCAATTGGTCGTTGGTGGTAGTAGTAATAGTAGTAGTAGTAGTAGTAGTAGTAGTAGTAGCAGTAGTAGTAGTAGTAGTAGTAGTAGTAGTAGTAGTAGTAGTAGTAGTAGTAGTAGTAGTAGTAGTAGTAGTAGTAGTAGTAGTAGTAGTAGTAGTAGTAGTAGTAGTAGTAGTAGCCTAGTAGTAGTAGTAGTAGTAGTCAGTGGAGGATTAACATTTTTTGGCCCGGTACACATATTTCCATGGAGGCCCACCGGATGAAAATTCTGAGAACCAATAGTCTACAATAGTGTCGATGAAACTTTAGCATTTTCAAAAACTCGGAAAACTTTCGGAGAAGTTACAGATTTACAGGTCAGGTGTAAAAAAATTGACGTTGACCCAGATGTACACGAATTTCTGTTGCAATTGTTTTTAAAACGAACGTTTATTTTCCGAAAATAAAGTTATTTAACGAAAAAATGATTCAAAAATCATTAAACATATTGTTAATAGAAACTAAGAAAAGGTGGGCCTATAAATTTAAATTTTGCAGGTGATGACCTATCTGGTAAATCCGCCCCCGTGTCGTTGATAGAGAAAGTCACTTTAATTTTTAAGAGTCTACAACACAATTAAGACACCTGTTTCAAAGCCTCTGTCGTCTGCTTAACTATCGTCTGCTCTGTAACTAACTTTGCCTACTGCTATGTTTCCTCGTTCTCACCCAATGCGTTGTCGGCAATTTTTTTATTCATGAGATCAGTCACCTGCACTGCACTTACGCACCTCCCCCGCTCTCTCTCTCTCTCTCACTCTCTCTCTCTCTCTCTCCCTTCCTCTGTCACTCTCTCCTTCCTTCCTTCCTCTTTCCTCTCTTCCTTCAGTGAGCTAACTTCTCGCAATTACTTGTCAACTGGCCACTAACCTGGAACTGGCATTCTTCCACCTTTCCTCTCTTCTCCTCTCCCCTCTCCAGTGGCGGTTCAAGGATTTGGCAAGTGGGGGGTATTGGAGGTGGCAACTTCTAAGCATGTGGCCAACCATTTGTTGCTAAGGTCAACCATTTGTTGATAAGTATGTAGTAGTAACTATAGGGTCCCAACAGAGGGGCCACTAAAGGGGGCAGGCATTCCATAGGGTCACGCCCCCGTCATGTGGAGCCGCCACTGCCCCTCTCCCCCTGCCCGCCACATCCTTCGATCGGTCAATCCGGTCGAAGGCGCCTGCCGTTGCCTAAAAAAATTCTTCCACCTTACGTCGATCCACCCATCCTCTCGAGAAGACCACCCCCCGCCCCGCCCCCCGCCCCCGCGAAGCCGGCGCGCCTTCCACCACACGGCGGCGCCTTCAGAGCGAGCGGGGGCGAGCCTCGCCCGAGGAGGCGTCGCAAGTCCGCCAGCGGCCCCCGGACGACCGACGGACGGACGGCGGGAGGGCGACGGTCGAATCGAGCGGCCGGGTTCCGTCCGGATCGACCGACCGACCGACGGACCGACCGCCGCAGACGTCTCTGTCGGCGACTGTTGCTGCTATTTAAGGGACCTGCGATTGTCAGAGAGATTACACAGGCACAGGGCCCGATATAGGCAGGCAGAGACAGAGACAGAGAGAGAGAGAGAGAGAGAGAGAGAGAGAGAGAAGGGGAGAAGAGGATGTACGTTGGACGGTCGAATCGTATCCTGGCGACGTCGTCGTTAGATCACGAGCAAGGAGTTCTCCTCAATCGACTTCGTTCCTTCGTCGAATTCGTAAAGAGCGTTCTCCTGCAGATCTTCAACAGAATCTGTCCAGGTACCTGCGATTAAAACGTATTCGGACGAAAAAAGTGGGGGTCCAACCCCTATGCCAGAGAGCGGAGGATGCAGGGGGGGCCAGACATTATTTGCGCCCCATCTGTCTGATCTGATTGAAAAAAGTTCGCCAAGTCAATTTTGGCGCCCCTCTGGGCGGCGCCCGGGGTCACCGCGCCACCCGCCCCTGTGCTCCGTACCACCATACGGGGTCCTCGGTCCTCCAGTGTTTTATCCAGGTCTGTTAGAGGGGAGATCCCCCCCCCCCCAAGCCTCAACATTTCTTCCCCCAAACAAAAAATCTCAGCATTTACACAAATTTTGCATTAAATTGTCTTTTCCCCCTCCAGCCAAGTAAATCCCCCAAAGGCCTCAATCCCACCTCCCCCAAAGGCCTCAATCCCACCTCCCCCAAAGGCCTCAATACCCCCAAGGCCTGGAGTCTGGATAAAACACTGAGGTCTCCTGTAAAGTAATTAAGTACGTCGCGCGATTTTGGCAATTTCTGCCCGCACAACCTGTAACAAATCTCCGAACCCCTTAAGGCGTCGTCCATAAATTACGTCGGCAGGTTTTCTATTTTAAAAATTCGAGGTTCTCGTTCAATTTTCAGCAGCAAAACAGATGTTCAGCTTCCGGAAATGATAACGAATGTAAGTGGGATTTAAAATCCCATGCAACAAACGGACAAACAAACAAAAAGACAAACAGACAGACAGGCAGTCACATAAATACATACACACAGACCGACATTTTATGCAGATATATTTATCGAAACATTGATCTCGGCGTGTTAGAAATGTCGCTATAGAAGTTCCAATTCGCTAACACTTTCGTTTTGTGATTTCCTGCAGAGGACTGCGAGAAGGGAAGATGTCGGAACTGTGGTTGGTCCTCTTGGTCTTCGGAGACCGGAAGCGGTTGGCCGGAAGCGGATGATCGGAGCGATCCGTCGCTTCCGTCCTTCTCCTCGTCCGTCTCGACGAGGCCGTCGTCGCCAGGGCCGCCGCCGCCGCCGCAGTGGGGCCTCGACGGGGCCTATCCCCGCCGCCGCCGCCGCCGCGGCGTCCCATCGAAAGTTCTGCTGGGACGGGGAGGTGGACGCGACGCGCTGTCTCAACGGCGGATCGTGCTTCGCCGTCGAACTGCACAACGGAATGAGACGGTCTGGATGCAGGTACGCACAAACACAGGCAGACAGATAGACATACTGACAGACAGACAGACAGACAGACAGCCAGACACACACAGACGGACACAGACGGACACAGACAGACAGACAGACGACAGACACACAGACAGACAGCCAGCCAGACAGACAGACAGCCAAACGTTCGCCCATTACGCAGGCTTAATAATAGCAATATTGATGATGATGATGATGATGATGATGATGATGATAATAATAATAATAATAATAATAATAATAATAATAATAATAATAATAATAATAATAATAATAACAATAATAATAGATAATAGCCCAGTGCTTTTTTGAAAAAAAGGTCTGGGAACTCATTTCCAGGGCCGTCGAGAAGAGAAATTCCTACACGACCCTTAAAAGTTTTGAAATTTTTGAATATTTTTAGTGGTAATAATGAGTTTTTTGCTCATTAAATATCAAAAAGTGGCGATGACGTTTTTGTTTTTTGCTCATCATTGGCGTAGCCACGGGGGGGGGGGAGGACACGGTCCCCTTTGGGGGTCCTGGACTTGTCGTGAGAATCGCGCAAAATCGGTGATTAGTTTGTGGGGGGAGGGTGGTAGGGGTAGAATGAGATCACGAAACCTCGGTGTTTGAGATTACGGCATTTCTTGCTCGTCAAGACTTTGTGTGGCCCCGAAAATGTCGGCGTCCTCCCATTCTGGAATCCTGGTTACGCCACTGTATGGTATTAATTAATAAAGTTGAAATAAAAGTGAAAGTGATTTAAATTTTTGAAATTTTAAGCATTTCTCTGTCCCCTGTCCGCCTGTCCGAGTCATTGCTAGACTTTCAACGAATTAATATAATAATTAGCCGCTGGTTTTTTTCCTTTCAGTTGTACGCCCGACTGGACTGGAGAGCGATGCGAAATGCGCTACATAGATCCGATATTATGTGAGTATACAGCGATTTACTGTAGATTAATTAAGGTGACCAGAAGTTTTGAGAGAAAACTGTAACATTTGTGACTGTGACGTCCCGAAAAAACCGGTCAAATTAACCAACCTAGCTTCAGCTACAAGACAGAATTTGTTTTCTCTGTACTAGCGTGGTCTAAAACGTCATATCGGCCATCGTGAGCAATAGAAAATGATGCATTACTATAAATGCACATGACTGTATCGTCAACATCACCACATTTTGTAGAAACGGAAATTCTCCCTTCAAATCATAATTTAAGGTCGACGTGCAGTGTTTATTCTAGCCACCTTGACATTGGGGGTGGGGGTGGTTTGAAATGTTTGGAGGGGGGGAGAAGGTTTGTCTGCCAAAAAACCTTGACGAGCAAAAAAAGGTCATCACATCCTTCCTTTTCTTTCAAATACTCTTCTATATGGTCATATCCTTCTCTTTTTCCCCTCTCCAAAATAACCCCCCCTCTCGTCACACTTGGGAGGGGGAATTTCCATCCCCAATGCAACATATAGAAATTTATGGAGGGGATTTTCAAACTTTGGGGGAATCCCCCCAAAAGGGCCTAGAATAAACACTGGTCGACGTGCATTTAGCATTAAGATTTAAAGATATTTTGCCGCGCGAATTTTTGTGTCCTTTGAGAGAACTCGACAACTTCCGGTACCAGCCACAGAATTATAAAATTTGCTATAATTCTATGGTCAAGATAATAGCCTATATTTTGTACCTTATAGACTACGTAAACCTTATAAAGCAAGGTTCCCATTCAAATTTCTTCATACGATAATAATAATAATAATAATAATAATAATAATAATAATAATAATAATAATAATACGTTATTACTGTGATGTTGAATTGGAAAGAAATAGCTTAGAAAACCCTGGAAAAATAACTGTCTCGGACTCGAATACGGACTTACCCTTACCTTTACCCTTACCTTAACCCTTACCTTTACCGTTACCTTTATCTATAATCTATATAGCGTACTAAATTTTACAGACCACGCTAAGTAGGTTATAACGAGGTTCTACTGTAAGCTACTGCTTATTAACTTGCCGTAATGGCTTGTCTGACGAAATGCATTGACCTGACCCACATCCTTGAGGTCATTAATTTCCAAGACTCCAGTTTGTAGGTCAGGACGTGTCACGTGGCCCAAGCGCTTAGCAAGAATGACTTATTTACGAAGTTTCGTAACATCCGATCTCAGACTTTAAAATGCTAATGATCGACGTTAAGGTATAGGTCATCGACACATTTTTTCTCAAGGTCAGTGTCCCCAAAATTTGAATGATACCCTACTGTCCTATTCTCACCGTGGGCTTAGGTTCCCTTCCCCCAGTGTTTATTCTAGCCGCCTTGACTTTGTGGGGTGGGGTTGAAATGTTTGGGGGGACAAGGTCTGAGTCTCCACACTTGGGGGGGGGGGATTTCCATCCCCCAGCCAACAAATAAAATATGTGGGGAATTTTTAAAACTTTGGAGGAAGTCCCTCCCCCAGAGAAGGCCTAGAATAAACCCTGCTTTCCCCCACAAGAAGTTCTCGATTTTAGAATTCAGGTGAGAGAAAAAAACCAAGTTCTCTGCTCGATCACGCAAGAACTAGTTCAGCTTCTGAAATCGCATAAGAGCCAAATGGCATATCGCCCCCCAACCACACTCAACACCCCCACGATGCATGCATCAGACACTACAGTAGGCGGAAGTTTCGAATACATCACAAAGGAAATCGGTCAGAAAGGAAGGAAGTCTCTCTGTCTCTCTCTCTCTCTCTCTCTCTCTCTCTCTCTCTCTCTCTCTCTCTCTCTCTCTCTCTCTGTCTCTCTCTCTCTCTCTCTCTCTCTCTCTCTCTCTCTCTCTCTCTCTCTCTGTCTCTCTCTCTCTCTCTCTCTCTCTCTCTCTCTCTCTCTCTCTCTCTCTCTGTCTCTCTCTCTCTCTGTCTCTCTCTCTCTCTCTCTCTCTCTCTCTCTCTCTCTCTCTCTCTCTCTCTCTCTCTCTCTCTCTCTCTCTCTCTCTCTCTCTCTCTCTCTCTCTCTCTCTCTCTCTGTCTCTCTGTCTCTCTGTTTCTCTCTCATGTCTCTCTCTCTGTTTCTCTCTCTCTCTCTCTGTCTCTCTGTCTCTCTGTCTCTCTGTCTCTCTGTCTCTCTGTCTCTCTGTCTCTCTCTCTCTCTCTCTCTCTCTCTCTCTCTCTCTCTCGGCGGACAGAAGAAAACCCGGCGACACCTTGGAGTTGCGCCCGCGTCAGCGATTCGATCGCGAGATTAGCTCTGCTCAGCGGGAAAGGCAGACAACCGGACAGAATATTCGTCGTCGGCCACCCACGCACATTTTTTCACCGCCCCTTTCTGCGGCCCCTCTCCCCCCCCGCCTCTTCCCCCCTGCCCGCCCGCCCGACTCCGCGGAAGCGTCGTCGTTATGGAGGAGGAAGCGTGGAGACGGAAAAATGGATGGCGCACCGACACGACACCCGCTCTGGAATTCCACTTCTCTGTGTGTGTGTCTATGTCTCTGTCTCTCTGCTTGTCTGTCTCTGTCTCTGTCTCTCTGTCCCTCTGTCCCTCCCACTGTCTCTCTCTGTCTCTCTCTCTGTCTCTATCTCTATCTCTGTCTCTCTATTTGTCTCCCTGTCTATGTCTTTATAAATGTCGCTCTGTTTATCTGTCTGTCTGTCTCTGTCTCTATCTCTGTTGCGGTCTGTCTGTCTGTCTGTCGGTCTGTCTCTGTCTCTATCTCTATCTCTGTTGCGGTCTGTCTGTCTGTCTGTCTGTCTCTGTCTCTATCTCTGTTGCGGTCTGTCTGTCTGTCTGTCTCTGTCTCTATCTCTGTTGCGGTCTGTCTGTCTGTCTGTCTCTGTCTCTATCTCTGTGCGGTCTGTCTGTCTGTCTGTCTGTCTGTCTGTCCGTCTCCGTCATGGCTCCTCTAGACCATGGCTCGGGCGGACGGAGGAAGCGTGTCGAAGTCCGTCCATTATTCATGAGACCTTCTTTCGCTGCGTCAAATTCACTTCCCTTTCTCGTCAACCAATCTATCTCCCTCCCTCCCTCCCTCTGTCTGTCTGTCTGTCTCTGTCTCTGTCTCTGTCTCTCTCTGTCTCTCTCTCTTTCTCTCTCTCAATCTTTTCCTCTCCATCTCTTTATCATTCCATCACTCTCTTCCCGTGTATTTCTCTCCATCCCTCCCTCCCTCTCTCTCCCTCTCCCTCTCTCTCTCTCTCCCTCTCTCCCTCTCTCTCTCTCCCTCTCCTTCCAAAAATAGAAGTCAATCGGACAGATTTCGCCACGCTTTCTGGCTCTCATCCCCACCCCACCTCCCACCCCCCACCCGCCCACGCCACCGTCGCCGATACGCTAATCCATTTACAGGTTGGAGGTGGAGGAGACGAAGAGCGAACGCCGGAGTCCTCTTCATTTTTCACACCGGAGCTTCCTTTCGCAGCCGCCGTCCACCGGAGGGCAAGGGTGAGGAGGACAAGGGGAGAGGGGAAGGGGGCGTCCGCCCACGCGATCTAGACCGCAAAGTGACACGCGAAATGCCCGTCGGCGATTGCCTCCCATTACGTCAGAGCGTCGATGACGAAATTGCTTTTCTCTCTCGTGACGTAGGTAGCAGACGACTCCTCTCTCTCTGCCTCTCTGTCTCTGTCTCTGTCTCTGTCTCTGTCTCTCTCTCTCTCTCTCTCTCTCTCTCTCTCTCTCTCTCTCTCTCTGGCTCTCTCTGTCTGTCTGTCTCTCTCTGCCTGTCTGTTTCTGTCTATCTTTGTCTGTTTGTTTGTCTGTCTGTCTGTCTGTCTGTCTCTCTCTCTCTCTCTCTCTGTCTGTCTGGGCTATCGTCTGCTTTTCGACTTCGCAGCCAGCGAAATTGTCAGCCGAAGCCGGGATTTGACGTCCCGCTCAGGAGCGACTCAAAACGGAAAAAATTCGAACCCCTCTACTGATTAAAAATTTAAATTTAGACAGGATTCGTTGCGCCTAAATCCATATTCTGTACTATTTATATTCTAAAAAGTAAAGTTCTCCCATGCCCGAATTCGAGCTTTGGAGCATTGGCCCGCAGAAGGACTATTGCTGCAGTAGGCTACAGATATATGAAAAATTCAGAAGAGTGATGAAACGAAATGTGGATGAAATTCGTTTCAACACTGTTCTCTGAATTTTTGCATATCTATAGCCTTCTGTACATCAATTGCAGAAGCGTATCATTAGTGAAAAAATACAGTATTGGTGTTCTTAGTTGTGATTGCGATGTTTTAACAAGCCTTAAGCTTCGTTTTGCTTCGAAATCCACGTGTGTTCACAATTTTTTGAGCAGTACTGCAGCATGAGTGCAAGCAGTTCGGACTGAATCACTGGATATGACAATGCAGGATTACGTCCCGTGCCGGGTGCACGGCAAAAATGGCGCTATAAAAGTGTTTTAGTTCTGAAATCGACCGTTGTGTGTGTGCTTTGGGAGCGTGCGGACTCCATTGAATCGAGTTGCAATCATGGAGTTATTATCCCTGGAGACGGCATTACGTCATTTCGGTGAAGCCGACTAGCTGGGAAATTCCCAGACGGCAGCCACAGTTTGAGTCAACCAAGATGTCCGCTAACACACGATTTGAGTCAAACAAGATGTCCGCTAACACGCGATTTGAGTCAACCAAGATGTCCGCTAACAGCCTACGCGCTACATGGAGGTAACGTTTTTAGCCTACGCGCTACTGGCTTCACGCAGCCTGGGCTAGAAATTACGTAATGCCGTCTCCTTGGATAATACCTCCATGGTTGCAATAGTGAAAATGCGACTCTTTTGAGGTTGGATTGTGAACTGGTTCTCTGTTTTTTTTCAGGGGAAGATTCCGACGAATATTTCTACCGATCAGCATCGGTCAGTTTCGAACTGTGCGCTCTCATCGTCATCGCCTTTGCGGTGCTAACAGCTGTTTACATCTACCTGAGGTTGGGCAATCTTACTTACTTACTTACTACTACTACTACTACTACTACTACTACTACTACTACTACTGCTACTACTGCTACTACTACTGCTGCTACTGCTGCTACTGCTACTGCACCACTGCTGCTACTGCACTGCTGCACCACTGCTGCTGCACTGCCACTGCCACCACCACCACTACTGCCACACCACTACTGCTGCTCTGCTACTGCTGCTGCTATTGCTGTTACTATCACTGCCACTGTTGCTACCACCATCACCACCACTGCTGCCACTGCTGCTGTGCTGCTGCTGCTGCTGCACTGCTGCTACCACCACCACCACTGCACCACTACCACTGCCACCACTGCTCTTACTATCACTGCTACTATTGCTATTACTATCACTGCTACTACTACTGCTACTACTGCTGACACTACTACTACTACTACTACTACTACTACTACTACTACTACTACTACTAATAATAATAATAATAATAATAATAATAATAATAATAATATCAACAACAATAATTGTTTACAGACAACGCAGAGTGTTGCCGCTACAGCACTTGATCGGCGGCTCCCTCTATCGCCGGACTTCGTCTCTCAACGCAAGCGCATCCGACCTGAAGTCGACGACCCCGGGGTCAGAGCCAATCGACCAAAACGACCCGTGTCAGACTGCTGTCGCTGAAGCCACGGTTAGTCGATGACGGGTCGGATTCGTCCGAATGGTGTGGCGAAATTGTAGAGTTGCCAGACGTCGACTGTTTCCGTCGCGGTCCTACAGAATAATATATCGCCAAGTTTATTTTCGACCTCTTCGAAAGTGCGGAGCTGGCATAAATATTGCGTCAAATCTTATCAAGACGAGTGGAGCCAACGCTGTTTCGAAGACGAAATGGCGTTTGATTGGCTTAAAACTCTGTCTTAAGACGGTCTTCCGGCCCGTGGCGTCCATTACAATCAATGGCATAAGCGTATCAACTTCTTTCGTTCTTACTTACTGTATGAGACGCCCTCCAGCGACGAATTTCAGTTCATTTAATCTAAGTAAGTAAGTAGATAAGAGTACAGTCTCTGTAGCGCTGTCCGATTTCAGCTTTTCGCGAGCGAGCGAGCGAGCGCTCATTTTATAAAGTGAGTTATGCTTTGAAATATTGTCAAGTTATTTCTTCCATCTTCGAGAGACGAATTCTTGCATCTGGCCAAAATAAACTCTCTTCTGCATATCCGGATAAGCTCTCTCCCCCCTACGCCACTTGGGGCATAATGTGTCCGCCTTCTTACTGCGTTAAATCTCTGGAGTTTCACTGATACATGTATTTATTTTATTTACTTATTATTATTATCTATTTTTGTAAATTTCATTTATTTATTTCTATGTATTTATTTTATTTATTTACAAATTAATAAATAATACATTAAAAATAATAAAATAATATTTATATATTTATATTATTATCATTATTATTATTATTATGTGGTTTTTAGTAATAACAGTGACTAGGGCCTGATTCGAACCCGCTACCCTCCGGTTGCGTGCCAAAAATCCTACCAATACCCAACATTACGTTAAAGTAAGTACGTGTCTATGGCTTCGAATGTATGTAACCGTAGCCTCTGAGACTAATAGTTATTATTCGCGTTGAACCCTGCCATTTCGAAAGCGCGTACGTCAAACTGGACGTGAACTCTCTCGTGGACCAGAGAACGGACTAGAAGTCGATTTTCAGCTAATGGAAAAAGATATAAAAGGAAATAGAGACAGAAAAAACTGTGCCGGTCTAGATTAGAACCTTGGCCTTTGGGGAAAAGGGCCAAATCGTTGATTCGCAAGACGTACATCTCTTTCGCAGTATTGTCTCCGGGCGATACGACGTTGTTACTTGTTTTTTATTTGCTTGCGGGTGAAAATATCGACGCGCGCTATATACGCGAGGAAATACGGTTGCATGCGGACCAATTTTTCACGACCGCTCGCTCGCCCCGTGAGCCATCTAGCGGCCGTGTGTTTGTTTTATCGGACCCACTAATAGCCTACGCCGGAACCGCCCGGTCTTTCTATCCGAAGCACGATTAGTGCAATCATTTTCGCCCTGATCCGTTAAAGTGGAACTACAGTGGAACTTCGTTATAACGCACTTAGCGGGTCTGTAAAATTTCTTCCCCGTTATATCCACGGCAAGTTAGATCCGATACAGTGGCGGCTCTAGGATTTGGCAAGTGGGGGGCCGTTGGGATGGCAACTTCTAATCATGGGGGGCCAACCATTTGTTGTTTAATGTATGTAGCATTAAGTATAGGGTCCCAACTGGGAGCACTGGGGGGCCAGGCATTCAATAGGGTGGGGGGCACGGGCCCCTCTGCCCCCCGGTGGAGCCGCCACTGATCCGATACAACCCAATACGGTAGCGCATGTAACACGGGACCGAATGCCGTGAATCAGAGGCATAGCGACGGGGGGTATATCGGTATATATACCTCCTTCCAATCAGTCTACTTTAAAGGTTTTAATGTGATTTTTAAGATTTTCAAAGTTTTCAAAGATTTTTACCTCCCCAAATCACATTATGCTCCAATAAAATTCCTGGCTACGCCTCTGCCGTGCATAGGCATATATTCGAACAGATAAGCCTAAAAGAGAGAAATAATACGTGCATCGGAAATCAACGAAATGCATTGTTGCCGACGCAGATTATAGAATGTACCTGGGGTTCTCCGATGGAGGATGGGAAGAGGTGCCATTACCGGTGTCCCATTGATTTCTGCGACGACCAGTAATTGGGGCGGGGGGGTGGGGCTTGCATACGTCTGGCGATTAATATTATAAACGACGGAAGCAAGCGTAGTTATGATGATGATGATGATGATGATGATGATGATGATGATGATGATGATGATGATGATGATGATGATGATGATGATGATGATGATGATGATGATGATGATGATGATGCTTCCGCGTTCATCCTTATCTTCAACCGCTCGCGTCCAGTCGTTGGACGGTCGGGAAATTTACAATTACCTCTGCAGATATGGGAAAACACGATTTCCGCTGTAACGTGAATTACTTCGCGATGCAAATTTGGTCCAACTTAGAGTATGTTGCGACCTCTGTGGCATTAATCTAATTGGCTGTTTGTGCACTATGAGTTTTTTCTTTAATACTAATAAACTGATTTGATTGATTAATTGATTGATCGATTGATTGACTGATTGACTGACTGACTGATTGACCGATCGACTGACTGACTGACCTGCTGATTGACTAACTGACTGATTGATTGATTGGTTAATTGATTGATGAGGACTCAGAAACGCTCTACAGTAACTGTATTTTAGCGAAAAAAGTAAAAAAATCGTTAATTTCGATTGTATATTGATTGAACGGTGGATTGATTTCTTGTTTTGATTGACAGCTGAAATCCTGCCAGATTCTTTCCGCTTGCCAAGCGATATGCCATCTGTCGAGTAAAAAAGAAGACAGTTCCAACAAACCGGAAGTTTCATCTGCGCATGCGCACAACAGAGGCATCTCACCTTCGACCGTTCTCTGTGTCGATGTCTTACCTTAGGTCGACGGTGACACGTGACCGCAACCTGTTAGCGGCCTCAGAGCAGACGATGCTCAGATCAAGAGCCGTTTGGATGCCGACCTGTCAGTCACAGCTCACCTGCATCAATGGCCCATTCGGATACTCTGGATACCTGTCTACAAGATCCCGAAGTGGCCCCTTCGAAGTATCCAAAATACTGAGTAAAATTCTCGGATAAAGAATTAATTTATTATTTAGTAGATATTTTCAAGGATATCTAGCTAAAATGGCAGAGTGGGTTACGCGCTGGAGCGGTAGGCTGACGGAGCGGGTTCAAGCCCTGTTGGCGTCCCTAGTGGCTTTCACACAGGCAGCAATGCCTCCTAAGCCACTTTAAATCTCGCTAAGTCTTTTTATCATGTGTGCCTACTTGAAATGTTCCCTTCAAAGTATCCAAAATATTGAGTACAAAATCCCGGATAAGGAAACAAATTATTGTCTACTAGATATTTTCAAGAATAGCCAGGTAGTCAAGAAACTTGGGCTTGCATGTAAAGCCTGAGTCAAAACGCAATTCCAAATAAGGAATAAACGGTAGAGGTGTGCAGGTCTGACCCACGACCAGAGGTATTTTTACACCCCTAACACTCTATAATACTCTAGAACGCCGTGGGCAGAGTTATTTCTAGGATTATCAATTTGGGGGGGGGGTGTCGGTAAATTCTGGGTGCCCCCTGCCAAAAAAGTCTGACAAGCACAAAAATGCCATCATCCCATAGCTTGAAATTGGGGAAGTGTTGGAAGGTGTCGGTCTCAAATTGGGGGTGTTGGGTAGCTACTAGCTGGAACGTTGCCAAATCGAAAATAGTGACAGAACGGTGATGTGGTCGACTTCTAGCTAACTTCGAGAAACTAATGCCAGTCACTTAGGATCCGCTTTAAATGTGTATTATTTGCATTTACACTTGACACCTAGAAGACTGTGTGACTGTGACATACTCACGCTCCTGGGGACGACAGAGAAATTGCCCTTCTTCTCCCCCACCCCACCTCCACAGCTCTGGCTACTGAGAACAGTGGCGGTTCCACTTGGGGGATGAGTGGGGATGCATCCCCACTGGACTTCTTTTTGCTTGCAGAACCTATTTTTGAGTAAAGGTTCAGTAAAACTACGGAGAAAAACTTCGGATGATCCTTTTTTGCTTGTCAACCTATTTTTCGGTAAAAGTATAGTAAAATTAGGGGAAAATTCCTTTTTGTCAGCCTTTTCCGGTAAAGTTTATTGATTTTTTCACTTCTATTTTTATCCGATCCGCACCAACTTCCTCTGAATTCATTTCATCCCCCACCAAGAAATCCTGGAACCGCCACTGAGTCTAGGAATGAAATGTTTTATGAAATGCTTTCGATTAATAGGCCTAATATTATGAACATTGTTATCCAAAAGATATTATTAATGTCAACTGTCTGCAAAAATTAAATAAATAATATACCTATTATTATTGCTGGCATATCAAAGGCGAACAATTCGAAATAACGACTCTACACTGTAGTGCTATTGGCTATTTGGATATAAAGTTCAATCGCTATTCATAACGAAATTTCAACCGATAGAGCCGTATTCACTAACAGTGGCGTAGCGTGGTCTTGTGCCGCCCATGGCTCCTGAAAAAATGCCGCCCCAGCGTGTGTTTATTCTAGCTGGCAAGCAAAAAAAGGTAATCACCGCTCAATTTGCCGCCCCTCCATATGTGCCGCCCATGGCTCGAGCCATAGTAGCCATTGGGACGCCACTCGTCTCCGTTCACTAATCTAATCAAGATTGCAAAGTGACCGCAAGTAGACTAATTGAAACGGATAACTGTTAATGGAAAAGGAAAATACTTCTGAATCTTGCATCGATTGACACAGTTTCGGGTTGTCATGGTAGCGGCTATACTTTGACGAAGTAAAAAATGCTTAGTTTAGTTATCAACGGAAGTAGGCACCACCAGGGTGCGATTTGTGACCTGGAGCAGTTGGGGGGGGGAATATGTCGAGCTTGGGGGTATGTATTTGTTGGGGAAGTTCAGCAGTGGGGGGAAGTAGTGGTGGGGATGTAGGGATGTAGCAGTAGGGGGATGCAGTTGGGCAGTGGGAAGGAAATACCCTTTCCCCCCTACAAATCGCGCCCTGGGCACCACAGACCCATGCACTGGTCCAGTACGCATCACTTGGTTTTTCTGTTCTACCTCAAGCTAAATGGTCGCAATTTGATCGTACAGTCTTACTTAGTTAAAACTATATGAGATAATTCGGACATTTCGCAATAATGATTATGTAATTATACAAAAATCACAATATATATATATACTACCGAAAGACTGTATTATAACAAAGGGAATCAAATAAGCCTATAAAAATTCCTTTAAAGTTTCTCTCTGACCTCGATCAGTATGCTTCGTGGTGTTGTTATATACAAATATATTTGTTCTAACGAGTGTGAATAATACATTTGCATTTTACATCGGTGTCCATGTCGCTGCAGTTAGAACCAAGAGAGCAATCATCACATGCAGTATAGTACGCTATAATGTGCATTTGAATCGTGTATCAATCAATTTGCTCTATTTTCAAATCAAATTTCTTTGGCCACGGCTAGACAATTATTTTTACAGAGGCATAAACCTCAGTTTGAAAACTTTTGCACTTATCAACCCAAATTTTCTGACGACCCTTGCATGCCCATCAACCAATTATTATTTACTCCTTTTCTCATCTATCCGTATAAATTAATAGACTGACTCCCCACAGGGGCATCTGAATTTACGACAATTGGTCATTTTAAAATTTTTGAGATGCACATATTTCCTCTTTGCAGCCAGTGGTGGCTCCAGGATTTGGCAAGTGGGGGGGGGCGTTGGGGTGGCGACTTCTTATCATGGGGGCCAAACATTTGTTGTTAGGTATGTAGTATTAAGTATAGGGTCCCAACAGGGGGGCCACTGGGGAGGCAGACATTCGATAGGGGGCACGGGCTCCCCTGGCCCCTCCCCTGTGGAACCGCCACTGTTTGCAGCTGCAAAATCTTGCTATCACTTTTACAGTAGGACCAAAATATGTCCTCTCCAACAAAAATCATACCATCAATGATACTTATAGATTACTTTTCACAATAAATTTATACCACTGACATCAACGCATCGATCCAAATTTGAGAGTTTGTTTGAAGTCGCTCGGGCCTTCATCGCTGTATGGAAACCCACACTGAGTATAGGCCTACAGTACTCTCTTCAACATATAGCCTATATAATATATGATAGCATAGATGTCATTGCGTAGACTAAGCATTATGACAATGGTGCGCTTTAAGGGGCTGTCCATTAATTATGTCAACAATTTTTGGGCAATTTTTGACCCCCTTCCCCCTTGTCAACAGCTGTCAACTTTCACTTAACCCCCATAATTACGTCAAAAACTTTTGACCCCCCCCCCCAAGATCAATGACAGGTCCCAATAACAATGTTATTATTTTTTGTGGTGATGACCATTTTTTCCTTTTTGCTCATCGAGTGTCAAAATGTGGGGATGATGATTTTCCATTGTAATAAGTAGTATTCCATGAAATTTCCTATTTTTGATTACTGTATTTGTAAAAAGTGAAATTGTTGACGTCAACTTCTCTTGACCCCCCCTCCCCCTCCTCCCTGTCAACAACTGTCAAACTTTTTCAAACCCCCTTAAATTGTTGACGTAATTAATGGACAGCCCCTAACTAGAAAATTGCTCGATATAGCGACGATGGCGTGGGACACGATATGACAATCATTTTCGAGCTCAGGAGCGTCTGAATCTAGTAGCTATGCGTTATTGCCACTAGCTGCAATGAGAGATCAAGTATCAACAAAACTGAACAACTCTCAACGTGTCTTTCTTATTGGCAAAATGAATAAATAGTCAGTTAACTTATAAATCGGACAGAGATTTGGTTACTGAATAACTTTCGTATAGCCTATAGCAAGTAAAGCGACTTGACTTGATTTAAGACAAGCAGCCAAAGCATCGAGTCGAAATTCGGCTATTAATCAAAAGTCGACAGTTTTGCTTAACATTTGCAATTGACTGCGATCCTACCATTAAAAGTTTTCACTTAATTTCAAAGACACTAATATTGTAAGCGAAAAGCTGCTGTCGACTAATTAGGTCTTGACGTTTGGAGGCAAATAGAGATCAAAGTCAACGTTGAGGATTATGTTGCCGGGAATGAATGCCAGCAGCGCATTTGCCGCCCGAAGCCCGATGCTCTCGTAAGTCGTAGGAATTTCAAATCCACCAGCCGTCAAATCGTTGGCGAGCGGCACGAGAAATGCCAAGTTATCTTCCGTCCTTTGGTTCAGACTTTTCAGAAACTCTACGGTGTTTTCGATAACCGGAGATGACGCCGAGCTGAAGACCAGCTTCACGGAAATCAATTCACCGAACAGTGTGTTGTTTGCGATGTGTGCCGTGCCCGTCACAGAAATCGACGATTCGACCGACAGCACAGCAGGCTCGCCTGTTCCACTCGGTTCGGTGACGTTGAAGCTGATACGCTGAGCGGACGTTATCGTAAATAGATTCTCCTCGATCGTCAGATCTGGTCGAGTGGTTAATTCCAGTAGCATCGTCAGAGATCTGTTTGGATAACTTTCGGCGATCTCTGGAACGAACGATCCGAAACAGATCAACTGCTTGTCGCAGGTCGTTTCCAACGGTGACCCTGAACGGTCTGGAAACGTCTCTTGCGTGAGATAGAACGAAGAGTAATTGGAACGCATTATGGCATCAGACAGCGAGTCAAACGGGTAGTCGGTTTCAGCAGCGGACAGCATGGATTTCGACGGTGGTAGCGAAATCTTCGGCGCTTCCAGTAAACTATCCACCGGGTCGCCTACCCAGAGAAACCCCCCGTTGTGATTCATCTGTATGTGATCTTTTGTTACAACGGGCCCTGTTTTCAGACCGTAATCGAAAACCAACTCATTGGGTCCGTAGCCAATCGTCGAGAAGACGGGATATTTTGTTGGCATGGCGGCCAGAAATCCATCGTTGATCTTCTTGATTGTGTTGTTTGCAAAATCGCACACCGTAAACCTTATTTTTCTCTTCAGCTTACCTTTTAAGAAACCGAGTTTGAGCAGTAATTTGTAAATGACGTGATAGAAGGCGCCTTCTACCTTCAAGGAAACCTTTTCAACCAAGGCTGAGCATCTGGTCATCGCCAGTGTCAGTTGGTCGTTGTCGTTTCGTCCGAGACGGACCCTAACGTCAACTGACAATCCAGAAATAGAAACATTTCCCCAACCTTTGTCTCTTAGTCTGATGAAGCGAAGATGGTCAACGTAAGACCAGTCGCCGGAAAACGACAAATCGATGTCCTTCAGCGACCAGATGATTTCATCTGGAGGCTGGAGGAGAACTTGGAACGAGGTATTGTGTAAAGCTTGAAATCGATGGCCGTGATTGAGTAGTTGCTGCTCGAATCGGAGGCGCATTGATCGGGTATCATGAACGGATTAGAATCGATCTCTCGCTTCAGTCTCGTCAAGAGAGCTTCGCTCACGAGATTGAACGCCGTGTCGGTGACTTTGTACGTAACGCCTGGATTCTCTCGACTCGCTGATGACTGAGCGGCGATAAGACACAGACCGAAACAGACCAGAGTGATTGCTCTTGCCAACATCGCCCCAGATCTTCGAAACTATCAAACTCAAACGTCGAAAAATAGTTTAAGAATTCTCCTCGACCGACAACAGTCCTATATGAATCTACAGTCGCACAAGCCGCATATCAAAGAGGAAAGCAACAGGTGTTCTTTGTATTTCGTCTTCGTTAACGGTTCTAATTAATTAATGAACGGTAGAAAGTCAATTTGCAATTATCGAAGACTGTCATTGTATACGCTACGATATTTTCGTCGATATTCAATTTCATAAGCACTCAAGTTCACACCCGAACCCGGGACCACAGCAAGGCAGCTGTAAAGCCAATGAGGCGAGACAGTTTAATAAGTAAGACATAGAATTTAATTGCGAGCTCTTGGTTTATTTTCAGGAAAGTGTGTGCCATCGGGCAATGGTTCTCAACCTTTTCATGGTGAAGAACCGCTTGGTGACGCTGCACTTGCATGGCGGGACTCCATGATCCTCTACCAAAGACGTTGACGTTGGAACGTCATAGGCTGCCTCGCCGGGGTCTGTGGTAGTCCCATCCACCAATGCATTTGGCGGCATTTGCCTTTTAAAGCGTATTTTGTGCTAACCTATCCTGAAGATAAAAGTGCACACAAATCAGAACTACCATGCTGCCATCTGGTGAGTAAAACGAGACAAAGATATTGACCAGATGATCTGTAGGCGGTTAATTTAAAATAAAAACTCATTTTAGGAATTTATCGAGGACAACAGGTGGTCCACGGACCACGTGTAGTCCGGAGACCACAGGAGGCCACGGACCACGGGTAGTCCGGGGACCACAGGTAGTCCGGGGACCACAGGAGGCCACGGACCACAGGTAGTCCGGGGACCACAGGTAGTCCGGGGACCACAGGAGGCCACGGACCACGGGTAGTCCGGGGATCACAGGTAGTCCGGGGACCACAGGAGGTCCACGGACCACAGGAGGTCCACGGACCACAGGAGGCCACGGACCACAGGAGGCCACGGACTACGGGTAGTCCGGGGACCACAGGTGTTCCAGGGACCACAAGTCGAGAGCGGCTACTGTTTGAGAGTGCATGTTTAAAAGTGTTTGCCTAAATAGAATGTCTGATAGAAATTTAAAGGTGTCTTGTAGCAGTTGAAAAAAATCTATTTTCAAAGTGCGCCATCAAGTTCATTTTGTCTTTCGAAGGCTTAGTTCGTTACATGGAATGATGGAATGTCAAGCAATGTAATGGCGTTTTTTTCGCTGTACTGTATTCTTTAGAAACACTGAAATTAACTGAATTTGATCAAACATTGTGTATTTATCCAAGAGTGGCAGTACGCATTCGGCTTCTAACAACAAGGTTAGGTATCTTTTCTAATGTACAGTTACGTATAACGCAGTAGGTTACATGTTTCTATCGTGTATTTATAGAATAATAATCATTAAAATAATGATGTAATGCAATGCAATACAGTAGGCCTATCGTGTGCGACTTGAATGCATTGATAACTAATCTGGCGATTGTGTTATTCCAAAAGACCGATCTCCAAAGATTTCTCCAGATGCAAATTTCAATTGTGAGTTAAAATTCTAAAACCGTAAATTGCCCGCATTTTTTCAGATCAATCGTAGAGACACTTTTGGCCTTTTGCGGATAGATTTGAAGTAACATCTATTGAGACCATAGGATATTAGATATGGTGCAATTATTATTATTAAATTATTATTATTATTTATTATTATTATTATTATTATTATTATTATTATTATTATTATTATTATTATTATTATCATCATTATCATCATCATCATCATCATCATCATTATCATTATCATTATTATAATTATCATTATTTACTCATTCAGTGAAAAACGAAAACTGAAGCATGGAATGACGTTACGTGCTTCACTACATTTTATCCATGGCTGCCGTTTCCAGATGGAAGAGCCATTTTGTCTTGCACTCATTTGTAATGTAATGTAACAAAGTATTCGCATGGCGAGAATCACCCAGAAGCATTTCCACAGACGTCCCACTTTCTCCATGATTGGAAAGTTATGTGCACTACTTTCCACCATAGTCCTGCTGTGCCTTCATCGGCCGTCGAATTCGTTATTATTATTATTATTATTATTATTATTATTATTATTATTATTATTATTATTATTATTATTATTATTATTATTCGGAGTTCTGAGAAACGTTATCTTCATACATCAAACGCCTTCTTTCCACTTTTGCCCATACCTTTTTGTCTCTTCTGTCCACATTCATTCTGCCCTTCATGCATCGTTCTAAGTGCAAACTTGCAGCTGTATTACAGTTCGCATCGATACGATTAAGAGAAAGTAATTAGTGAAGGCAGGGGCGTGAATTTGACAGTCTTTTTACCTACAACGTCACCGAAGACAATATCTGCAAGGAATTAAGATCAAAAAATTCTGTTTTAGGTCTATATTTTAAAATTTTATCACAATCGGCATGCTTTATGTTGTAATGTTTTCATTTTAATTTCAGACATACTAACTAATATGATATGTGAATAACAGCCGATTATTTCAATATCCGGCTCAGACTGGTAAGTATAGATCAAAGTCAACGTTGAAGAGTATGTTCCCCGGAATGAATAACAGCTGCGGATTAACGGCCTGAAGATAGATATATGGATATATTCTCTGAAGCGGTGTTCCGTGGGACATAGCCTTGTTGAAGCGGACAACATATCGGGCCATGACCTCGTCCGCCCTTTTGTTCAGGCGTCTCAGATACTCTGCGGATTTTTCGATGAACGGAGATGACGCTGAGCTGAAGACCAGCTTCACGGAAATCAGTTTGCTGAACAGTATGCTGTCTGCGATGTGCGCTGTGCCCGTCACCGAAATCGACAACTGGACGGACAGCACCGGAGTTTCCTTTCCATTTCGTTCGGTGACGTTGAAGTCGATGCGATGACCCGCTGTTAGAGCGATCGAGTTCTTATTGATCGTCAGGTCCGGTCGTGACGTGATATTCAACAACATCGACACAGATCTGTTCGGATACCGTTTGGCAATGTCTGGAACGAACGTTCCGAAACAGACTGACTCGTTGCGGCAAGTCGTGTCCAGAGGCGATTCGGGAACGGTGGAAAAGTTCAATCTTGTGAGATACAGCGAAGAATACTTGGATCGCATGATAGCGTCGGACAGTGTGTTGAATGGGTAGTTGGTCATCGCGCTGGCGAACATATACTTCGATGCCGGCAGCGTCATCTTTGGTACCGGCAGCGATGCGTTGTCCTGGTCGCCGTCGAGCATGAACCTCCCTCTGTGCTTCATCTGTACGTGAGTTTCTGTGACTGCGGGATCCGTTATCAGACCGTAATCGAAAATCAGGTCTCTATGACCGTAACCTGCCGCCGAGAAGATGGGATATTTCGACGGCATCGGGTTACGGTTATACGCCTCGATGGCCGTAAGTACTAGACCGCAAGCCGTTCGCGTTGTTTTCCACTCCAGCATTGTCTGCACGAGACCGATTTTGAGCAGAAACCTGTAGATGGCCCTGTCTATGTCCAGCGAGACTCTGTCGACCGTCGCCGACATTTGGTCAGCAGCAGGGTCAGCTGCTCGGCAGCGTTTCGCCGGAGGCACACAACGATGTCGACCGACAGACCGCTGACGGAAAAATTTGCCCGGCCGCTGTCTCTGAGCGACGTAAACAGAACCCATTCGTCGTAAGACCAGTTGAAGGCGAGCGAGAACCCGATATTCTTCAGCGACCAGGCGATCTCGTTCGGAGGCCGGAAGGTGAAGTTGGAACGAGGCGCCCGGAAATCCTGTACGACGACGTCCGTTATTGAGTAGTTACTGTTGGCGTCGCCGGAGTATTGGTCGGGTATCAGGAACGGATTCACGTATAACTCATGTTGGAGCGTCTTCAGCAAAGCCCTGCTGATCACGTTGAACGCCTCGACTGACACTCTATAGGCGGCGCCTGGATTCTCTTGCTTCGGTCGAGAACAAGCGACCACAGAACACAAGCTGAAACAAATTATTAACGTTACTGTCTTTGCCAACATCTCTCCTCAGGTCTTTGAATCGCTCTTCTGGCGAATTTGAGGAAATCCTGCGCAACGACGACAAAAAATGCCTATTTATAAATTCTCTATCGACTCCGAAAGACAAACAGATGGTCTTCGCATTTCTTTATCATTAGCGGTTCCAATTACTGAGCGCCAGAAATTCGATAATTTTAATTATTAAATTCTGTCGTCAGATAAACAACGGAAGAGGGTCGATGTTGTCGATAGCCATTTTAACCACAAAGCATACATCTTGTTCACTCCAACACACACGGTATAACAAAAACGCGAGATTTATTACACCACACCACACAGTATGACGATATATATATATATATATATATATATATATATATATATATATATATATATATATATAGTTTCTGTAAGTTATTTTACACCAGC
>CM030863.1:9927245-10004745 GCA_018105865.1 Metaphire vulgaris
TAGAAAATCTGTGCTGGAAAAAGTTCAGAAGTTCTCAAAAATATACGTATCATGTGCGACAAATTAGTTAGTTAGTTAGTTATTAAGCCAATTTATATAGCGCTGTAGTCATAGCAGGCCAAGATCAAGAGCGATTACATTTTTTTGCGTGTCAGACCTTAAAAAAGAGTCATGACTTTTCTTTACAATAAAGCTGTGGGCCGGAGGACCGGCTTAAACCCGCTTGCGGGCCAGATATGGCCCGCGGGCCGTCGGTTTGTGACTCCTGTGCTATATCATTTCAACGATACGCTGGTGCAGCTCATCCTTTACCTCAACAAAGCGCGGAGGAATGGAAGAGAAATATAAATAAGTGTAAGACGCAACCGATGTCTTTGATATTAATTTTGTCTTGTGGACCCATTCTTGCGGTGCAACCAAAGATTTGTATAGCTCACTGGGTTTAGATCGGGACTATTGGGTGGTCACAAATTTGACAGGATGAAGTCTGGACTCTGGAGGCATGGGCGGGCGCCCGCAAATTGAGGCAAGAGGGGGCACTTGCCTCCCCTCTGGAATATGCAAATACCAATATTAATAAATTTCACATTGAAATTTGAAAACCTTGCTAAAATATTAGCAGTGACCATCGTGTTAAAATGTGTTTTGCCCCTCCTGGAAAAATTTCAGTGGGCGCCCATGGTCTGGAGTCATCCATCTTTGACACCGGATCAACAAAGTAAAGGTTGTAACTTGTAAATTATGCGGCATTGGCGACATTTTGGAACTGTAATTATATTACCCTGTGTAAAGAGTATCTATAAAATATGCAAATGGAAATTAATTACATCGCCTCGAAGGAAATTTTCTAGCGAATACAGTGGTGTAATTTTCAGTGAAATTGGCCTACAGTACATCTGGTAAAGTCATAGCCAAATTGCAAAGGTAAAGAAACACCGTGTACAGTATATCTTACATATATTTATACGTATCGTCTTCATGTCTAGCCATAATTTAATTACTTCTCGTCTACTGAATTATTGCCGAGCTTTTAGCGTAGAAGGTTCTTAGAAATCTTTAGCAATTCAGGCGATAAAATCTTCTCAGAAATACATTCGTTCGTAGAAGAGGAAATCAGCAAATTCCACGAAACTATCAACCACGAAAAAAATTACCCTCCCCCCGCTAAAGGCACAATGAAAGTCTGCCAAACGAAAGGCTACCAAAAAATCAATAAGACATATCTTAAGACACCCAAACACACGTGCACTCAACAGTGGCGACTCCAGGATTTGGCAAGTTGGAGGGGCGTTGGCAGGGTTATTTCTAGGATTATCAATTGGGGGGAGGGGTCGGTAAATTCTGGGGGGATCCCCTGCCAAAAAGTCTGACAAGCAAAACAGGTCATCCCATAGCTGAAATTGGGGATGTTTGGAGGTGTCGGTCTCAAATTGGGGGTGTTGGGGGCGTTAGGGGGGTGGGTGAAAATATCACTGGGCGTTGGGGTGGCAGCTTCAAATCATCGAGGGCGACTATTTTTCATAAACCTTGACTATATAGTCTAGTTGTTTAGAACGAGTGCGCTAAATTATTGGTCCCACTGGGGGGGCAGACATTCAATAGGGGCACGGCCCCCGGAACGCCCACGTGGAACCCCCTCTGGCGCAAAGCGCACACTTATTAGTACGTTTTCCAGTTTGCCATCGCTGGAAGAAACTAGGCGTGTGCTTTCCATTCCGACCGAGAGCCCTGCCTTGTTGTTTTCATTGGTCGTAGAATTTATTGATCGAATTCAGAGTTCTGAGAATTTGCTATCTCCATACCTCAGACCTTCTTCGTCCGTCCGTTTGTCTCTCTCTCTCTCTCTCTCTCTCTCTCTCTCTCTCTCTCTCTGTCTCTCTGTCTCCTTCCGTCCTTCTCTTCGTGTCGCTCTTTGTTCGTCGCGTTGCTTTACTGCGTTCCTTTCCGTGACAAATGTCTGTTCATCTCGTGGAGAGCAACCGTCTCGTTGCCTTGGACACCACCGTCTGTCTTCTCTCCCTCTCCCTCTCCCTCTCCTCTTCTGTCTGTCTGTCTGTCTATCTATCTCTGTCTCCCCAAATACATATTCCTCTGCCTTCTCTCTCTCTCTCTCTCTCTCTCTCTCTCTCTCTCTCTCTCTCTCTCTCTCTCTCTCTCTCTCTCTCTCTCTATATATATATATATATATATATATATATCTGTCTGTCTGTATCCATATACCTTCTCTCTTTCCATATACCTACTTTCTCTTTCTCATCTCTCTGTCTCTCCAGATGCACATTGCCTCTCCGTCACTCTCTCCTCTCCTATCCCCTCTTTCTCATCTTCCTCTCTTTCTCTGCCCTGTTTTTCTCTGTCTGTCTCTCTCTCTCTGTCTCTCTGTCTCTGTCTGTCTGTCTGTCTCGGTCTCTGTCTGTCTCTCTCTCTCGATGTGTGTGTGCGTCTCTCTCTGTCACTACATATACATATTCCCTCTCGTTCTCTCTCTCTCTCTCTCTCTCTCTCTCTTTCTTCCTCCCTCTTATTCTTTCTCCCTCTTCCACTTTCTTCCTCTCATTCTCTCTCTCTCTCTCTCTCTCTCTCTCTCTCTCTCACACACACACACACACACTTTCCATATAGGCTACAGTAGATCTTTCCTTCTTTATTTCTCGACCATGAAACCTTTCTCAATCAATCACGTATTTATTTGAGAGTGAGACTAATGGAGAGGAAAGGGAAGTCGCCAATTCCTAGTTCTCCATTTCCTCTTTCTGTCTAAATGAGGGACAAATTAGTGGGCAGTGACCAGGAATTTCCTTCCTCTAATCCCCTAGGGTACTAGCTCTGCTTCTAGGAACTGCTGCAGCAGTTGATGCAGAATATAATATTAGATTATTATTATTATTATTATTATTATTATTATTTATTATTATTATTGTTATTACTACTACTACTACTACTACTACTACTACTGCTACTACTGCTGCTGCTGCTACTACTACTACTACTGCTGCTGCTACCTGCTGCTGCTGCTACTGCTGCTACTGCTACCACTACTGCTGCTGCTACTGCTGCTACTGCTGCTGCTACTGCTACCACTACTGCTACACTACTGCTACTACTACTACTACTACTGCGACTACTACTACTACTGTTACTACTACTAATAACTAATAATAATAATAATAATAATAATAATAATAATAATAATAATAATCATCATCATCATCATCATCAATGGAATTTAAATGGCAAATGCTTTTATTTCGTTTTATTGAAATAGACAAACTTTCGCCCAGCACAATTTCTGCCATTACAACGTCCTTTCTTCGAAAGAGACAATCTGACTGGCACCATCTAGCGAATGAAACAGAACATGGCAACAGATGAGTTGTGTGTTCCAGTCAGCTGTAGGTTATTATAAGTTTTCTCCTGAGTAATTTTCCATTCCCTTTCCATCGGGTCGTTAATAATCCCTCGATGTCCTACAGCACTTATGACGAATGTACTGATTGGAAACAAACTTTCCAAATGAAAGAGCTGAATTTCCCAGAATTCCATTTCTATTCGAAGTCGTCAAAAACACAGAAAAGTCTCTGCACGTCAAGGAACTAGACTTAAGTTTCTAGTTCAACATCAAGATTTATCTTTCATTTTGCTCTGAAACTCCACTTAGGCTATAATAGAGCTTTTTTCGATCAGTGAACTACGACCTGGCATATTCAGGCATATTCATATGATTTTTAAGATGCGTAAAAAAGGTATGTTCCTGGCAAAATTTCAAAAAGATAATTTTCAAGAAATTTCAATATTTCTTTCTTTCCTTTTGTCTTACTTTTGGCAAAATGTAAATAAGTCTGCCAAATTTATTTGTCATATTTTCATTCGAACTGAATCAGAGCATTTGTTTTGTCATTTATTCAACCCTTAGAAGATTCTTTTCAAATGAGGGTTTTTATTTGGAATGCTAAAGAAATAAAGATCAACACAAAAATTCAAATATACAACACTATCATTGTTCCACAAATGCTTTATGGATCAGAAACGTGGATATTAAAAAGAGCAGATGAAAACAGACTATTGGTGGCAGAAATGAGTTGTTTGAGAAAGATATTGGGAGTAAGTAAATTACAAAGAATAAGAAATGAAGACATCAGGAAAAGACTGGGAATGAAAGAGACAATAATAGATAAAATCAGAAGAAGAAGACTTAGATGGTATGGACATGTAAATAGAATGAACAGTAACAGACTCCCATATAAAGCACTCTACACATACAAAGAAGGGAAAAGAGGAAGAGGAAGACCCAGGAAAAAGTGGATGGATAACATCCTGAAAGATATCAAATGACAATAATAGATGGAATGAGATTAACAACGGAAAAAGATAAATGGAAAAGTTTTGTGTCTAGCTATTGCCGCTAATGAGCTGGCAGAAAGCAACTATGATGATGATCAGGGTCGCGGCACGTTACAAAACCGCTTACGTGGGACGCGGTTTCAAAATATCTGGGAATCCCTGTTCTAACTCATCCGACTGTTTGAACCCAATTTTTCTGAGGTGTAATTTTGCTCGGTGTTCACAATCATTAAAATATCTCGTTCATTATAGGCCTGCAACAGGTTTTATAGACATCAAAAACAAATTTTATAATTAATTCGCTGTGTGAGAGAAGCCAATTGAAGGCCTGTTGAATAGAGGGTGAATATGACCTAGATATGCAAATATCTAATCGATTTGGAAAAATTCTCCGCCAAAATCCACATTTTCCTCTTGTTCCATCTTCATTGCTTTAACCTTTGCAAAAATAATCAATAATATCATTATCAATTTCGATCTACAGGGTTCGAAATAGAGCACACCCAGCCATTTCATACTACACACTAACGCCAATGACTGTACGAGAACGAGGGACATCAACTAAATGAAAGTCCTGCCTAATATCTTGCGGAATGACTAGTAGGAGATCGAGGGAAGAGCCGCATATTAATGATTTCTCATGAATGAGAGCCTATGATAAATTTTTCAATAAAGCTTATTAGATTCGAAAGAACAAGAAAATACCTAATTCAAATTAAATTTCTCGTTTTCTTTTCAATATTTTCGAGAAATCTCGTAGAAAACCGTAGATTTATTCAATTTTTGAATAGTCGAAATACATTTTGACGGTGTTCAATAGTAAAAACTCGAATAAGAGCATATACATACATTACAAAAACATTTCGAGAAATGTCTATGAAACATATCTCGCTGATGACAGACAATAGAACATAGCAAAAATATTTTAAAAATATCCTAAGTCAACTGAATGGAGAAATAAATAGTGACAGTTGCTGTGGTTGTGTGTGATGTTTTTCTAAAATTAACGTGGATTTTAATTCTTTCTATGAATGCACTTACTGTGTGTCGCCGTCATACAAACAAACACTGCATGCTTCTATCCCCCTTTGCAGCCGGGCTCATTCCCCCAAAAAAACACAATTTCCCCTCTCAAATTACAAATTCCCCTGCTAAAAGACTTAGTGTTATATTCAGATGTTTATCCTTTGTGTTCATAGCTATCATGTACCATTGATTACGTCCGGTCAGTGTTATTTTGAATCCAGTAGCGTCATTTTACACTTTTTTAAGGGGCGAGATAATCTGTTGGCAAATTTTGGCATTTTTGCAAATTTTAGGCTATTTTGCAAATTTTTGCAAAATTTTGGGAAATTTGGGGCAATTTTGGGGCCAATTTTGGCAAATTTGCAATGTTTTGATATTTTTGGCAAATTTTTCGGCAATTTTGCGATTTTTGCACATTAATACATTACAAATTATTTTTTTTTTCATTTTCTTGGGGGCCACGGCCCCCTGCCCCCAAATGACGCCTCTGTTTGAATCCATATCAGTCTCGGTTCAGTTCAGATTAGTAGTATCATTTAGCTTATTAATAGTTTATATACGGTGTTGAAAGCAAAATATTTCCCCCACTTTTTTTCCGGGAGAAGGAGACAGGGATAAAGCCCCTGAACACACGCTCAATCACCGTAAAGCTCTAACGATGCTAATCTTCACCTTCCTCCCTCCCGTCACCGTCCCTCCCTCGACCCTCGCTACCTCCCTCTTTTCCTTCCTTTATCCCTCACTCCATTCATCCTTCTCCTCCATTTCTTCCCTCGATGCAGAGAGAGAGAGAGAGAGAGAGAGAGAGAGAGAGAGAGAGAGAGAGAGAGAGAGAGAGAGAGATAGATAGAGAGAGAGAGAGAGACAGAGAACAGAGAGAGAGAAATACATACAGAAGAGAGAGAGAGAGAGAGACAGAGAGCAGAGACAGAGACAGAGACAGAGACAGAGACAGAGAGACACATACAGAGAGAGAGACAGAGAGACACATACAGAGAGAGAGACAGAGAGACAGAGAGAGAGAGAGAGAGAGAGAGAGAGAGAGAGAGAGAGAGAGAGAGAGAGAGAGAAAGATAGATAGATAGATATAGACAGAAACAGAGACAGAGAGACAGATAGACATACAGAGGATCATTGTGCGCAGCTGTGATGCAACCTTCACGTCTTTTCCCCGTGAAAAAATCACCGCACCATGATATCGGCTTTTTCGTCCGGAAATAAGTAATTCTTGTCGAAATCGGCGAAAGTGACGTAATGGCTTATTCCGCTTCTGCGCATGCGCACTGACGATCGCCGCGGCGTTGTCGTCATATCCGGGTTCGTTCGCCGGAAGCTGTGGACGGCGAGACCGTTCGAACGTCACTTCAGCTTTTCTCTTTCCGTTTCCGGTTTTGCGAAACCCGAACTTTTGTCGTTTTGAAAAGCGGAATTCTATGTCAAAGCGAATGTCTATTTTGATGGTTAAGGAAAAATTTACCACACGAGATATATAATATATTGCAGTGATGACTTGGGCTTTTAAAGATTTTCCGTCTAAGTGCTGCTAGTAATTCAATAAATCATCGTCATCATCATCGTCATCATTATCGTCATCATCATCATCGTCGTCGTCATCATCAGCATCAGCGTCACTTTTAGTCTGACAATGCCTTAAAAACGAAATCTGTTGCTAACTGCTGTTATTTTTGATATAGTCAGTAAGTAAGTAAAAACTCGTGATTTTATATAGCGCCTTGATGTAGTACCGTAGTAGCTGCCTATTCTTATGCGCTATCTCGTTTTCTGGCATTAGAGTAGTGGAGTGCAAGCATTGCGCTTAATTGAGCCTTAACCCATTATAGGCGGGCGTGCTTGGAAACCAGCCACAGGCATTTATCAGCGCACAACAGACTTTTTGGGCTTTAATACGACGAGCTCGCTGCAGAAGCCAAGATGCGCCTAAACAGAGAACGAAGAGTTAATTCTTGCAGTCGACAGATGAATCTGTCACGTGACCGCCATCTATTCTAAGGCTGCGTCGTCGATAAAGGACGAATTGGATGAAGAATAATCTACAGCAGTGATGGGCACACATTTTTATCCGAGGGCCGCAAAAGTGTCTGCGATGAAAGCCGAGGGCCGCAGACATTTTTTCCGGCATTTAGGAGTAAATTTTTCAGTAGTTTCCAAAACGACTTTAACATAAGGTATTATATAGGCCTACTGTGCATTGCAATAATTATAATTGTATTAATAAGCCAAGACTGTAAAGTCGAAGAAAAGTTAGTAAATATTAAAAGCTTTATTTCTAGTTAACGATCAAATGCCAAAGCGTAAATCCAATTTGAATGCTGACTTTTCCATTAAGGTGTTGTCAAATTTTTCATATGTTTTAGAGGGCCGCACATTATTGTAGTATCTCTCGACGTCGGGGGCCGCACAAAAGGGCTACGAGGGCCGCATGTGGCCCGCGGGCCGCACTTTGCCCATCCCTGATCTACAGATAAGCGATAAATGGCGCTATTGACTGACTGGTAAGAAAAGATAAGAACCGATTGGGAATCAAATGGTCGCGGGTTTATGTGCTTGTGCTTGACAAGAAAGATAAGGTAGGCTGCTTCTGTCTTCTTACTGATGCGTCTATTCCACTACTATTACTACTACTACTACTACTACTACTACTACTACTACTACTACTACTACTACTACTACTACTACTACTACTACTACTACTACTACTGCTGCTACTACTGCTACTACCTGCTGCTGCTGCTGCTGCTGCTGCTGCTGCTGCTACCACTACTACTACTACTACTGCTACTGCTACTACTACTACTACTACTGCTGCACTGCCACTGCTGCTGCTGCTGCTGCTGCTGCTGCTGCTGCTGCTGCTGCTGCTGCTACTGCTACTACTACTGCTACTACTACTACTACTACTACTACTACTACTACTACTACTACTACCAGCCATCCATACATCCGTTCATCCATTCATTCATCCATCCATCATCTCTTTCGTCCTTCTTCTCGCCCATTTATTTCGATTAATGTTGTCACGACTCTCGCTGCCTCTGTCTCTGTCTATCTGTCTGTCTGTCTGTCTCTTTCTCTGTGTGTTTCTCTCTGTCTCTCTGTCTCTCTCTCTCTGTCTCTCTGTCTCTGTCTTTCTCTGTGTCTGTCTTCTCTCTCTCTCTCTCTCTCTCTCTCTCTCTCTCTCTCTCTCTCTCTCTCTCTAACGTACGTTAAAGATTTCTGTGATTGGTTTTTCATCCGCTGTTCGAAATCCGCCATAAGCCACTTCCCAGTTCTTCTGGATTCATCCACTGATTCAGTTTAATCCATTTCCTGTAATTCCTTCTTGTGCTAGAAAAAACGTCATTACAACTCATGATGAAGACTTTCACGCCAGGGCACTTTTCGCCCGAAGTGGATTGGAGAGCGGTGAGGAGAGAGAGGGAGAATTACAGGTATTAGTGGCGGTAATCGCGCCCCATGCCGACCACTGTCCCCCCCCCCCGTGCACCGCACTGGATCCTCGAGGTCCAGTTCCCGACATCCTTCATCCGGAACGGACGAAGGACGCACGTGACAGACATCCAAATGATCGGGCACGTCTGCTCCGAGGGTGAACAGGGAGAGCCAGATAGGTAGACAGACAGACAGACAGAGGCAGAGAGAGAGAGAGAGAGAGAGAGAGAGAGAGAGAGAGAGAGAGAGAGAGAGGCAGAAAAAGGGAGACAGAGGGAGACGCGGAGACACGCACTCAGAGACAGAGACAGACAGACAGACAGAGAGGCAGACAGACAGACAGCGACAGAGAGGCATAGGAACAGACAGAAGGGCAGAAAGAAAGAAAGAGAGAGAGAAATAAAGAGAAAACTAGAGACAGACAGAGGAGAAATAGACAGAGGAGAGAGAAGAGAGAGAGAGAGAGAGAGAGAGAGAGAGAGAGAGAGAGAGGATAAAGCAACAGGCATCCAGTGGCGGCTCTAGGATTTGGCAAGTGGGGGGGGCCGTTGGGGTGGCAACTTCTAATCATGGGGGGCCAACCATTTGTTGTTTAATGTATGTAGCATTAAGTATAGGGTCCCAACTGGGGGGGACTGGGGGGCAGGCTCTCAATAGGGGGGCACGGGCCCTCCCCCCCCCGGTGGAGCCGCCACTGCAGGCATCGCAACGGACAGCCGAACAACGGGACGTCTAAGCAACGGAAATGGCAGCGGTTGTTCGAAGATGGGATAAGTTGCGATTCTCCGAAAAGCAACGAATGCGTCGCGGGATTACTACACTGGAAACTGGAAATGAAGAACAGATGATGACGCTCCGCTGGACATCTGTGTCGTCTCCGTGCATTCTGCCTGCGTCTGGCGCTAAATAAATGCCCGTCTTCCGCCAGCCCCCGGTGACCGTATCTCCCGCCAATCGCGCGCTCTGACGCAAGCGGTTGTCTTCGTCCGACAGATCCCAAGTGGTTAGTCAACTTGTCAAACGGCTGCTTGGAGTGGGCGTCGAGGTATTCTAGAGGCTTTCACCGAATTCAAACTCCACGTCATTAATTTACAGGAAATTGTGTGATTTCTTTGGGAAATTCCATCAACCATTTATTTGCCGTACGATTTTCAGATTTATGGCGGTAAACAAATCCTCATGCTCTTTTGATAAGGCCATTTTTATAGCGATAATGATGATGATGATGATGATGATGATAATAATAATAATAATAATAATAATAATAATAATAATAATAATAATAATAATAACAATAATAATATTATCCATCAAGTCATTCAACAAGTCAGCAGATCCTCCAGGTAACCTTCTTACAGGTTCATTTTGCAAACAAAGCCTGTAATAGCTGAAAAAATAAATAATACCTGGATTTTAAGTGGCTTAGTCGGATTTCTCTTGTGTTGAAAACCTCTGTCACTCACACAGACCCTCTATTTCAACTTTCGTGTGTCCACTACAGCTGTTTTCTTTCATTCTTCGCACCAGCGCATAAGAATAAGCTGCTACGACTGTACTAACCCAAAGCGCTATATAAATTTACGAGATTTTACTTACTTACCAGATTGTGTCCAAATTCGCTTCGCATGTACAGTACGGTTCGCGCATGCGCGTGAGTGCTATCGGTCGTCTTTTTATCGCCCCTTCCTCCTCATCCCCCTCCTCATCCCTCGCCCACCAGCACTCGTCGTCGACCGGGCGAATCGATTGGCTCCGGAATTTCCCGGAAAAGTCCGAATTCCTTCGTGCTTCGAGAACGGCCGGCCGGTGTCATCTGCGTGTTGCGGCGACGGGCAACAGATGGCGTTGCAGCGACGGTCGTGAGTTAGTAAGTGAGTAAGTGAGTAAGTGCTTGTACGTGTGGCGAAAGAAGGAGGCGATCACACTCGGAGTTATTTATTCAAAGCTCCGTTGGCCGTAATCTGATTTAGATGGAGCGCTATATAAGTTAGACTGATAGCGAAGAAGAAGAACAAGAAGAGGAAGAAGAACAAGAAGAGGAAGAAGACGAAGGTTCGAGAGAAGTTAGCTGAAGATGGTTAGCAGTTATTTTATTTAAGGTACAGTATGTCTTGAATTGTATTTGAGTTTTTTTTACAATGGCATTATTGACATTGATTATTAGTGGCGTAGCCAGGATTCCGGAATAGAGGGTTGGGGCACATCGACATTGTCTTCGATTTTTAAAAAAGTGTTGACTAGTAAAAAAAACGTTTCCTATGAGGGGTTTTCAATTTTCTTGCATTCTCCTCAATCTCATGCAGTTCATAAATCCCCTCTCTCCTAACTGCTCAACGGTTTTGTGCAAATCTCACGACTGGGACATGTCCCTGTCCGAATAGGGGGGGACGGCCCACCAGTGCCCCCTCGCGGCTACGCCATTGCCGACAAACACAACGGAGAGAAGATGAAAAGCGATAGTAAACAGACAAATCAATCGAAATGTTTTAAAATTCTTTATAATATAGAAGCAACAGTTCATCTTAGTTGAACGTATGGTAACTGATTAGGCCTCTTTTGAATCAGTTAAACTGGACTTCTGGAGTAACTTAACACTTTTCCCGTCTTAGTTAACCCCTTAACCGTGTATTTAACTATAACTCAATGTAAAATGGACGGTTATATCCGGGATCCCCAGTTAAGGGGTTAAAAGTATTTTGCTGTATTTTGCTTTGCGCTATATGTCCCAGTTTCCATGGTATTTGCTAGCGTCTTAATTTTAATATTCTGTCTTAATCTCGATGTAATCTCATTTCCGGTTTCGTTTTACTTCCGGATTTACGGTCAGTTGGTCTAATGTAGTTCACTTTCCTGTTGCTATGTGTATATTAATTTTCTGCGTCTTAAAGAAAATCTACTCCCAGTGGCGTAGCGTGACTTTTGGGGGCCCGGGGGGCATCTTTGCCATGGGGGCCCCAAAGTTTCGTGCTGACGAGCAAAAAAAGGTCGTCAGCACGTTCATTTCTAGGGTTAGGGTTGCTAGGGTTAAGAAGTTAGGGTTAACCCTAACCTAACCCTAGCTTAGACCCCTCTTTGGGGCCCCGGGGCCCGGGGGCAGTCAACAAAGTGCCCCCGCCCCCCCCCACGTTACGCCACTGTCTACTCCTCAGGTCGAACGAATCAGAAGTCTGTACTTAAATTGAGCAAATTCATATGCTCATGCAGATATGGTGATAGTAGTAGTAGTAGTAGTAGTAGTAGTAGTAGTAGTAGTAGTAGTAGAAGTAGTTGTAGTAGTAGTAGTAGCAGTAGTAGTAGTAGTAGTAGTAGTAGTTGTTGTTGTAGTAGTAGTAGTAGTAGTAGTAGTAGTAGTAGTAGTAGTAGTAGTAGTAGTAGTAGTAGTAGTAGTAGTAGTAGTAGTAGTAGTAAACTTCTTTAGCGCCATTGTAGTAGTACATCAGCACCAGTCGATGGTCGCTTCAGTGAATAATTATAATCGTAGTCGTGATCTTGTCCGTGGTGAATCGAGGTTGTAATCCAAAGGTCAGTCCGTACCGTGATGGACCAGATATGGACATGGGTTGGGCTGAGTTGGATTGGTGGGTCGGGTCAGAAATTTTCCATCTTTGTGGTGGAAGATTGATCAATAAAAAGGGGGGTTATGTGGCTGGCAGTGTGCGGTAGCAGATGGCGTTCGACGGAGACCCTCTGCACTGCATGCACGCAGTGGGACGCCATGGCGTCGAAGCTTTCATTACGAAACCTCTTGGGATGCGAGTAAAATTATGCACTAGACGATTTTTATTTCCGATACGAACAAGCCCCCACCCCCACCCCCAACCCACTCCACCATCCCCACCTCTCCTCCAAGGCACCGACGGCGAAGAAACCAGGGAAAATACCGACTGAAACGAGTGGTCGTAATAACGTAACGCTCGAAACGTTATCCGTATTAATGTTTGATTGCCGACATGACTCAGTCAGTGACTGGGAAATTGACAATGCCAACTGTCTGACCAAAAGACTGACTGTCTACCGACTGATTGACTGACTAACTTGCTTACTGACTGAACGACCACTTGACTCACTGAATGACGGATTGACTGGCTGCGTGTCCGTGTGTGTGTGTGAGCCTCTACACGCATGTATATTTTATATTCTGACTGACTGACTGACTGAATGACTGATTGACTGATCGACTGACTGGCTGACTGACTGACTACGTTGTCGAGGTAAAATAATAAATAAATAAATAAATAAATAAATAAAATAGATATTGTAATAATTGAAACTGCTTCAAAGCAGGGGCGGTTCCTGGAGGGTGGGGGCCTCCCTATTGAATGACTGGCCCCTCAGTGCCCCTATACTTTAATGCACGCATTTTGTATGTGCTGGTTTTTTTTTAAAATTTGTTGGCCCATGCTTATACGTTGCCACCCCAACCCCCAAACCCCCACTTGCAAAATGCTGGAGCCGCCACTGTTTTCGAGGCTGTCGAAAACGCTCGTAAAAACCTGAAAAACGCTTAATTGCTTAATTGGAAGGCGCAGCATTAACCCCTTAACTGGTATTTAACTGTAACTCAATGTAAAATGGACGGATATTTCCGGGGTCCCCAGTTAAGGGGTTAACAAACCCTGATGCCATGCAGAGCGACAACTTTCCATTCTGAATTTCAAACGAAGACCGATTATGCAATAATTATTACAAACGGCGCCTGTGGAGCTGAATGACACCGCTCTTACATAATTGTCACGTCTGTCATGAGTGACCGACCCATGTTGACTTATTCGATTACGTGTCCAAAAAAGTGTCAGCAAATAAGCGAAGTCGACGGCCGCAAATGGACAAACTCACGCGAAAAAACCCCCAGAAACATCGTTTACAATAATGATTAGATTTTCCAAAGCATCGTCATTCTGGAGTCTATATACAGTATAAACGTTCGCTTTATATAGCTTTGGTCAAAGCGTGCCCTAAACAGGGGCGTAGCGACGGGGGTATATCGGTATATACCCCCCCAAAAAAAAAAAAACCAACAACCAGGCTACATTAAAGTTTGTAATGTCGTTTTTAAGATTTTCAACGTTTTTAAAGATTTTTACCCCTAAATCACATTATAGACCCTCCCCAAATCAAATTCCTGGCTACGCCCCTGGCCCTATACACGGCGTTTCATTAAAACTGGACCAATTTTATTTTGGTTACAATTTTTCCGGACGGCGGGCGACTTTAATGATAATTTTTCTACCTACGGTGTTCGCTAGAAAATTTGTTTCTATTCCATATAATTATGTTAATATCCATTTCGCGACGGATTGCCGGAGATAAATCACATCCGTTCCGTCGTCGGGATCGAACCCGGGTTGACGGGCAACCAAAGGCAGACATCAGGCCCCACCGACTGGGCCATAGAGCAGCTGTGGGCCATCCCTTGGGAGGCGCAGAGGGTGCGGTGCCCCCCCGTCTTTGATTCCTTGCCCTTAAAGATGACTGATTTATACGAAGAATATACGGTATCTTGATTCGCTCGACTATTAACCCTTTAACTGGGGATCCCGGATATATCTGTCCATTTTACATTGAGTTACAGTTAAATACACTGTTAAGAGGTTAAAAATCAATATCGATATTTTCATTCATCGAACTACAATAACCATCGCACTAAAGGGGATGTTACGAACGATGCTACCCTTCTCTCCCTGATCCTCTCTTTCTCTCTCTCTCTCTCTCTCTCTCTCTCTCCTCTGTCTGTCTATCTCTGTCTTTGCCTCTGTCTTTGTATCTGTCTGTCTGTCTGTCTGTCTTCCTCCTTCTGATGCTGTGTCGCTCGTTCTGTCAGTTCTTTGATGTCTATTGGACTTTTGGCCGTCTCCTTCTCCTCCTTCTTCTCCTCTTCCTCCCCTTTCTCCTTCTCCTCCTCCTCCTTTTTCTCCTCCTACTCCACCCCTTTCTCATCCTCCTTCTCATCCCCCTTCTCCTTCTCTTCCTCCCTTTTCTCCTCCTCCTCATCCTTCTCCTCCTCTTTCTCCCCTCCTCCTTTTCCCCCTCCTCCTTCTCCTCCTCCTTCTCCTTCTCCTCCTCCTCGGATTCTGCCAGTCTTCTATCGGCGCTGTCGTCGTCGTCGTCGTCGTAGTCTCTCTTCCGAGCCTTACGATGACGTCATCCGACATATTCCACGATCGTCTGGTTTAACGTCACTCACGACGTCGTATACGTCGCTATGGCAACCCCAGAGCGCCGACTTTGCTGAAAATAATTCGACGTGATCATGTCAAGGTTTCTGCTTTTGCTGACATAGAGGCAGAGAGAGAGACAGACACATGCAAACAACAGACAGACAGACAGACAGACAGACAGAGGCAGACGGAGAGACAGATAGAGAGAGAATATTAGCTTATGAAGTACAGTTTAACTTCGTTATGTTGCATATAGCGGGTCTGTAGAATTTAGTACTTTACATGATCCGAGGTACGTTACATACAATGCAATCAAATACGGTAGCGCATCACACAGGGCCGTCCATAGCGGTACTTAATAACCGAGTATTCGTTATAACCGAGTTCGTTACAACGAAGTTCTACTGTAATCTGCAATTGAGAACGACGTATGACGCTGTTCTTTCAGTAACTTTTTCGTGGAATCTTGTTACCGATTCTTTGTGCGATGACGTTGAACGACCCTCCGGATACTCTGAGTGGTCTCTCCGTCTGGACGCTTGGAAACGGTCTCCTAGCAACGGACGAGGTCAGAGTTCAAGTGCGAAAGGTCGTCGGCGATTTGGAGGACGTTTTGGGTCAGCTGAGGACGGTGGTGGTCGACCTGAGAGAGATGCTCGGTCGAATCGACCTCGTTACCAGCACGCTGGACTGCGACGAGCGCCGTAGCAACGGTATCACGGCAACCGTTGCCGTGACGACGACGACGAAGGAGGAGGAGGAGGAGGAATCGACCGTAGCCGATGAGAAGGCGTCGACGAAGTCTCGCGGTGAATCTCGTTCGCGGACTTCTCCGACGACGAGATCTCGGACGAGAACTCGACCGGTCTGTTCCGAAGCGGTTCCAAATAATTATCTCAGCGGATTGTTACCGGACCGCAGCGAATTTTCGCGATATCATCATCATCATCATCGCCGCCGCCGCCGTCGCTTCAACTCTCGCGAGATCGAGTCGTCGAAGTCTCGCGAGATCTCGACGCGCGTCGCGTCCGCTTCTCGTCGCGGCCTTGAAACGGACGCGGTTAGATCCGCGGTTAGATCCGCGGTTAGATCCGCGGTTAGATCCGCGGTCTCGGAGTCGAGTCCCCGGAGTTGCACGTCGTCGTCGTCGTCGTCGGCGGCGGCGGCGGCGGCGGCGGAATGCGTCTTCTGCTTCTGTCATTCCACCTCCAGCAGGGACACCGGATACTGCGGACTGTACGAGCGCGAGCTGGAAGAACGCCTGGAGCTGGATCCCATCGACGATCCGCCGCCCCGGAGTCACTTCCGTCGCCGGAACAGGACTCACGAGTGGAATAATCCAGCGTCACGTGACACCCACCTGTTATCATCACCATCATCATCGTCATCATCATCAGGCACGGATGATGACGAAGAAGACGCGGATGACGTCGACGATGACGTAGACAGTTCACCTTGTGACGTCGACGGCGATACCTTCGGCTTCAAGAAAACGTTTCCTTCAAGAATTCTACTCAGTCAGTTGCCGATGAACCGATGGAGAGCTGTCATTGAGCCTTAGGTTAACACATGGGCGCCCGCACATTAGGGCAAGAGGGGGTACTTGCACCCCCCCCTCCCTGGAAAATGCAAATACCAATATTTCACATTGGAATTTGAAACCTTGCTAAAATTAATATTAACCGTGACCATTGGAGTTAAAATGTGTCTTGCCCCTCGTGGAAAAATTTCTGCGGGCGCTCACGGGTTCATCGTCATTAACCGTGGGCTCATCGCCCGCTGGTGTATAATGCCATCTCCGCAGTTTTTCTGCCATTCTTTCCTGTCCGTTGCTCTGTGGCTATAAGATCCTGTAAGAATAACTGAGTTAACCCTTTGCCAGGGTTAGCCGTTTGTAAAATTTAATTCCCCCTTTAAAAGGTTAATGGAAAACGAGGAGTTCGTTTCATTTCTTTTTCAATGCAGTCATTCTACGGCAGAAACACTTTGGCGTTTGGTGTTACAGTACATTAACATAATTATTAATTACTGTGTGGTTAATTAACTTGGATCCGTGCCTTTGCTAAGAACCTGATTGAATGGGGACTTCAAAAATCGGCAGTCATTAATTAGTCAGTGTTTATTCTAGCCACCTTGACATTGGGGGGATTTTGAAATGTTTGGGGGCAAGGTCTGAGTCTCCACACTTGTTTGGAGGGGGATTTCCATCCCCTAGCCAACATAAAAAATTGGGGTGATTTTAAAACTTGGGGAGGGGAATTCCCCAGAGAAGGCTTAGAATAAACACTGGTCATTAGTTCAATCTGTTACAAAAAGAGTGGTATTTGAAAGTTAGACTAACGAGGGGGAAGAATCGGACAAGTATGGGGAAATGATTCCTAAATTGTTTCATTGCGCTAAATAAGTTAACTAAGCAATTCAACGACGGCATGAAACTTCCCCAGTGGCGTAGCCAGTATTGAATGATGGGTGGGAGGGCACATCGACATATTTGGGTGAAAATTCTTGACGAGGAAAAACTTACTTTGAACTTTCCTTACACACGCATTCCTTTCGATCATATTACCCCCCCCTACCCACCCAACAAAAAAATCCTCGATAGTTTTGAGGAAAATCACAAGACCGCTTCAGCCCAATTCGGGGTCGGCCCAGTTCTACGTCAATGTATGGAGTTAGGGGTGGGGGTCGGGAGGGGAAAGGGTTTAGTAAGCAGTTACCAGGAATTCCTCTTTACCCGCCACTAGTGTTTAATCTAGACTCCTGGACTTCGGGGGGGGGAACTGCAAAGGCCGGGGAGGAGGGAAACTGACAAAGCCAGGGGAATTCTGCTAGGGGCCGCTGTTAGTCCATGTAGTATTCCAAAATTTCCGGGGGGAATTTGAAATTTCCGGGGGGTGGGGAAATGGCAATTCCCCCCCGGAAACGGCCTAGATTAAACACTGCCTGCCACTACAGAGACCACAATTTCATACGAGTATGCATTACTGATATCAGTGCATTGAATTCGAGTGGATTGTACGGAATAATATTGACGTGTCTAAAAATACGCTCTAATTGCGCACTCCGATATCGACGGTGGTTCTCGTATTCCATCGCCAACGCTCCTCTTCAATTTGGCGCCCTCTGGTTCCCGGTGGCTCCCCGCCGCGCACCGGAGATATCACGTGATATCACCGCGGAGATATCACGTGATCCGCGTCTCGTGCTCTCCGGCACACGACGTTTTTTCCTTGCAATCGTGGCCGCCGGTGACATCCAGCCAGCGCCGACGACCGGTTTGGACCGGTTCCGACAGCAGCGGAGGAGAAGCAGAGGCCGAGAAATATGGACGACGACGACGACGACGACGACGGAGGACACTCGAATTGTCAAAGCAGACGGATGGCGATTAATTTGAAATCGAAGATACAGAATGATGATGACGATGATGATGACATTACTACTACTACTACTACTACTACTACTACTACTACTACTACTACTACTACTACTACTACTACTACTACTACTACCACCACCACCACTACTACTGCTGCTACTACCACCACCACTACCACTTACTCACCACTGCACCACCACCACCACCACCACCACCACTGCACCACCACCACCACCACCACCACCACCACCACTGCTCCAGCACCACCACCACCACCACCACTGCTGCCACCACCACCACCACCACCACCACTACTACTACTACTACTACTACACCACTACTACTACTACTACTACTACTACTACTACTACTACTACAGATGAATTTTCTGCCAATTTCTCTCGGGCTTAAGTCATAAAATTGTTCTTCTCATTTGCTAGTTTAGGGGAAAGACTGGAAAGAGGGAAAGAGAGGAATGGAGAGAATTCGGGTCGATTCCCCGTTCATTTAATGAGTTGAGGGGAGGAACGGGGTTGGGGGGGCCACGAAGAAGAAGAGTGCAGTCAAACATACACCCACTTGCCTCTGTTAGTAAAATATTCAGTATGAACAAAATATTGGCATCTGCAGGCATATATATATATATATATATATATATATATATGTGTGTGTGTGTGTGTGTGTGTGTGTGTGTGTGTGTGTGTGTGTGTTTTGTGAAGGTTGATTCGGTTGTACAATGGTCCGAATGCATTATAACCTTTCTCGGAATCAATGAATGTAGCAGCTGATAAGTTTGGTAGCCGTAGAATAGTATGGCGCCATTATATTCCAAAATGTCGCTGCATAATTAACGATCAGATTGAACGAGTGCATTTTGCCTGTGAAACATGGGGCCGTCCATAAAATACGTCACGCTATTTTAACCAGATTTGGACTCCATCCCTATGTCACAACCTTTCGTAAATCTTGGCTCCCTTAAAATATGTCCCATTAAATCTCGGACTCCGTCATAAAGCTTCTAGTTTCTAGTTCAATTTTCAGCAGCGAAACATAGAGATATTCAACTTCCGGCAATGATGACGAAAGAAATTTGGATCTGAAATTCCACGTTCCTAGCATAATATAATTACTATTTACCATTGACGTCTTCTGCTAGAAGATATCCTTCAGAAGAGAAAGTAAAAATATCGCTGCATAATTCAGATTTTATATGTACGGAAAATGTGACGTGACTGTGGCCTTTCTCTCTCTCTCTCTCTCTCTCTCTCTCTCTCTCTCTCTCTCTCTCTCTCTCTCTCTCTCTCTCTCTCTCTCTCTCTCTCTTCTCTCTCTCTATCTCTCACTCTCTCTCTCTATCTATCTATCTATCTTTCTCTGCCACAAACTGTCACGCTTTCTTATTTCCTTCCACCCTCGAGCGTGACGTATTTTATGGACGGCCCCTCGACTCAGAACCTTTGTATCGGCGAATCGAACCGGATACAGATCGATTTCCGAATTGATGTATTGATACATCGACAAACGAGTGGTATGGGAATATCTCTCTCAACTATTGAGGCCTTATTTCATAAGTCTGTCGGAAGTTTTGAAATTTTTTTGTCTTTCGAAGTAAATTAGGTTGCCACCTAGCGAGTGAAAAAGAAACAAAATATTCTAGCGACACAGTAAGACATACGGACGGACACACGAACATACAGACAGAAGAATGGAATAATTGACAGTGGGAAAAATAACTTTAGGCCAATCGCATTGAGTCTGGCGTTTTGTCTAATTGATTGTCTTATTTAGCCAATCCATAATACATAAAGAATTTTTTAAAAGTATGACCATAAACAGTGTTTATTCTAGGCTTGTTTTTGGGGGAAGTTTTAAAATTCCTCCCAAAAATGTGTATATGTTGGCTTGAGGAATGGAAATTTCCCCCCAAAGCGTGGAGAGACAAATCTTGTCCCCCAAACATTTCAACCCCAATGTCAAGGTGGATAGAATAAACACTGGCCCATAAATATACCAAAAATCTAGTGATGACCATTTTTTGATTGTCAGACTTTTGAAGACACGTGGTTTACGCCCCCGAGCGTCACATGATACTGTATCTCATTGGTTGATACACTATCTTCTCTTGATCTTTAATCACATCTTGAATAGTGTCAAAGATTAGGGGATTCGAATCTGAATTTGCCGGGTAGCGCTTGGAAAAGATTTAAACTTGGCAAAGGTAGTCAAGTCTTGTTCCCATCTTAATTTTTCCTGCTTACCTGCATTTATTTGTGAAAATTCATTTATGATTTTTTGATACACCGTAAAAGTGGTATAAGAAATTTAGAGAACAGGCCTATTGCCCCCTACAACGAAAAATTCTATGCTAAGATCTTCTACAATTCGACCCCAAACTACTGTACAATACGCACAAAACGATGTTAGCACAAATTGAATTGAACCTAAATGTTACCTGAAGTACCTAAATATTTAGCCTAAAAGTTTCTTCCAGTAACAGTGGCGTAGCAGGGGGTTTGGGGTTAAAATCCCCCTTGGCCGTAGGCAGAAAAAAATTTTGAACGTGTTTTCATGCATTTTTATTTTTTGACGCGGTTTTGGGGTTGAAACCCCCCTTGGCTGGTACGTCGAGGACCTTTTTTTGCTTGTCAGCATGTTTAAAGTACAAAAAAATAACGATGACCTTTTTTGCTTGTCAAGATTTTTTCAAAGTTGGTCACGACCAAAACCAAAACTCCCCCTTGTGGAAATCCTGGCTACGCCACTGTCCAGTGATAAATCATTAAACGTAAAAAATAAGCAAGGGCATTTGACAGTTTGTCATAAGCACGCAAATAAGTAAGATTGGAAAATCCTGGGGTGCGACCGTTTCTTTCACGACCCTCGCTGTCTTGACCCCATAATAATCTAATATAAATTGAACAATATTTCAACTAACATGGGACACAGTAGAACTCCATTATAGAGTACTATACGGATCTGTAAAATTTAGTACGTAATATCTGAGATACGTCATATCAGGGGCGGTCCCACGTTGGGATTGCCTGGGTATGCATCTACCTCCGAGTTTATTTTTTTGCTTGTCAGCGTTTTCAGGGTTCACCATTTATTGTTTATTTACATTGTTTGCTGGATAAAATACTGCTAATGACCTTTGACCTTTGACCTTTTTTGCTTGTCAACCTTTTTCGAGATTTCGCTTCATCCCCCAAACTTTCTAGAAAGTCATTGCACCCCATTATCAAGAATTTTTGGAACCGCTACTGCACGTTATATCCCACTACCATCCAGTACCGTATCGCATCACATGGGTAGATACATTATAACCGAGTCCGTTATAACGAAGTTCTACTGTATATTATCTGCAAATAGCAAGCATATTGTATTCAATCGGTTTTTTATCTAATCGACAATATTAGGCTTTGCGAGCGGTTTGAAGACCAGAATGCCTAGCGACGATACGACGGCAACGGCGAGAAAGAGCACGAACAAGAACCGATCCATCACCAAGGCAACCAGCTTCCATTCGTTGGCGATGCTCTCGCGCGTTCTGTCCCTCGCGGTGCCGGCGTCGTCCTTGGCAACGACGATCTTCACCCTCCCCCCGCTCCGCACCCGCCTCTGCGGCGTCCTGAAGCCCGCCATCTCGCGCCTCGTCGCCACGGCAACGTCGTTGGCAACGGGACTCTTCGTCGCCGTCGCGAAGTCGATCGTCTTGACGACGCAGCTGACGTCACTCTTCAACAGGTCGCCGTCGCCGTTGTCGACCGCCGAGTCGTCCGGCGCGCATGCGTAGTGGTTGACCACGTGACTGCGCATGCAAAGCAGCCGGGCCATGTGGTGTACGACCAGCCGGCGCAGCCAATCGGGAGCCGGGTTCTGTCGCGGCGTCACGTGGTACAGCTGTAGGACGAAGACGGTCAGAACGATCGACAGTGACGTCATCCCCATGGTAACCGTTAGATAGATGCCTGCAAACGAAACAAAGACTGTGTCGTATTGTGAGCGAAATACATCCTTAACGTCGCCTTCTCATGGACACACAGACCATTACACCCAGAGATGTCCATGGGTCCATTTTTAGAAACCAATCCAATCCAACCCATCAAATCTCCGACCCAACCCAACCCATCCCGGCAATAGGGTTACTTGACCCAACGCAACCCAACGTAATATATTGCAATTTTTTAAGCCATGACTTATTTTCTGACCCAGCCCAACCCACCATTAATATGGAAAAGTCTGACCCAACCCAACCCATGGACATATCTGATTGCACCTTTTCTATATCTACTTCAAGATAGACCAGGCGCCGAAGAATAACTAAAACTATAAAGATTATTAGTCATTTTATGAAATATTGAGGCATCGTGGGTCACTTTCTGACAGTTATAGCGGACCACACGCATTGGCGGCTTCAGGATTTAGCAAGTGGGGAGGGGGCGTTGGGGTGACAACTTCTTAGCATGGGGGCCAACCATTTGTTGGTAGGTACAGTATGTGATATGTAGTAGTAAGTATAGCGCCCCAGCGGGGGGACTAGGGGTTAGACATTCAATAGGGACACAGCCCTCCCACCCCGGGGCCATCATATGCAGCCGCCACTGGCCACAAGTTGCCCATGAGCCGTGGTTTGGTAACCTCAGTAATATGGACGTATAGGGCATAATTAACAATTTCATAATTTCCATTTTTCTTGGAGCGCACGCTTTAACAATTAATTATTTAATTAACCCCTTAACTGGGGATCCCGGATATATCCGTCCATTTCACATTGAGTTACAGTTAAATGCGCGGTTAAGGGGTTAAATTAATTAAGGACACTGGCGTAATAATTCACCGACCAGGTGCGGTTTTACCAGAGGGGAGGAGGACGACCGATAGAGAGAAAAACGCACCCATTAGCGGAACGAACTCCGATGTGGCCGGCATGCTCTCGGCGATCATAAGCATAAAGACGGAGAAGGCGAGCAGGACGGTGATTCCGAGGGTGATCTTCTCGCCCGAGTCGGGCGGCAGCCAGAACCCGAGCAGGCTGAGAACGGTCAGCCACAGACAGGGAAATATGACGTTGAACAGGTAGTACAGTGTGCGTCGCCGGATGACGATCGTAAAGGTAACGTCCGGATATGGTTCGTCGCAGCAGGCGTAGAACACCTCGTTGCGCTGGACGGTGATGGCCAGCAGCTCCCACTCGCCGCTGAAGACGTAGTTGGCAAGGTCGACCCCGCCCGACCTGTTTGTGACGTCGACCTGGAAGAGAAATGGACATGGTCCATTTTTTAGAACCCGACCAGACCCAACGCACCGTAGCAATTACTATACTGACCTCTGGAACGACCCGGTCTTTTTCCGATGTATTTGAAGTAGCCTACCGTCGATTGATACTCTTGGGTATTATAAATGGCGCTATAGAAGTGCATAATAATAATAATAATAATAATAATAATATCATTATTATTATTATTATTATTATTATAGTATTAGTATATACATTACAATTTCAGATGTAATCCATTGACCGTAGAAATTAAATTAATCATTAAAATAGGCTATGTGGCCAACCCAAGTAACCCAGTAGAAACCAAACCCAATCTAGTAGTGGATCGAGTAGTATGTCCATAGTAGAGTAGAAATAGTAGTAGTAGGTTCATTACAATTTCATCTTTCATTCATTGTCGTCGAATGGGAAATAAATTAATCAATAAAATAGGCTATGTGGTTTTGCCAACCCACCGAAACGTTGCCCTAATCTAACACCATGGGTCGACCTCAACCCATGTCCATGCCTGACGTGAAATCGTCGGCACTTTTTGAAATTATAAACAGTCAAATCTTGCATTTCTGGTCGTCGACAGCAGAGGAGCGGTTCGATTTTGAAGGAGCGACTGGGGATGCATTTCCCCGGCGGCGACCAAAAATGCGTCTTCCCGTGATGATCACCTAAACGGCTCTGCCTTGATGCTATCCACAAATCGTCGGCCTGTTTTGAAATTATAAACAGATGCACAAAATGTGGCTGATAAAAGGACTAGACAGTGGTAAAATGCAATTTGGGGGGCGACTGGGGATGCATCCCTCCCCACCGACCGACCAAAAATGCGTCTTCAATGGAAGGTGGTCGTCTACTCTAAACGGATTAGCCTTGATGTATATCCACAAATATGTGGACATATATTACCCAGAGACAATGTCGTCGACAAATTCGCTTCCAGCAATAGAAAACTCGATTTTCCACTATGACATTTAACAACCAGATTAAAATGGTTTTTATACATTGTCAATTCTGAACATTATATTTTAAAAATCAAATCTACAGATTTCTTCTAAACCGTTTGCAGATAAATCCTTTGACAATTGGCGGGATCTTCCTGGAAATTCATTGGAACCGCCACTGCTAGACAGTGGCGGCTCCAGGATTTGGCATGTGGGGGGCCGTTGGGGTGGCAACTTCTAATCATGGGGGCAACCATTTGTTGTTATGTATGTAGTATTAAGTATAGGGTCCCAACAGGGGACCAATGGGGCCAGGCACTCAATAGGGAAGGCTCGGGCCCTCCGGGTCCCCTCCTGTGGAGCCGCCACTGCTGCTAGACAGGGTATTTGGCGCTCACGGCATGAGGCCAGAAAACTGCATACGTACGTACATTCCATTCGCCAGTTGGCGCCACATTAACGCGACAACTACGCATAGAGAATATAATTACTGTGGTAAGAAATTACGTATGATTATCATTGACAATTTATCAAAGGTTCAACGGTTGTTTTTAGCAATTAAGGGGGCAAAGGTTTGAAGGTTTGAAGAAAAAATTAATGGGTTTGATGAATTTTTGAAGATTTTGAAGAAAAGTTTCGAAGATTTTGTGAATTCAGAGAGGGAAAGAGACGCTATATATAGCAAGGGCATTCAAATGGCGACCCGCGGGCCATATCCGGCTCATCAAATGGCCCGCGAAGATGCTGAAACGATAAATAACTTCTTATAATACCTACTAAATATATTTTAAATGTATTGTTTCCAACTTATCTGCCTTATATTCATCCACCGGGGCCAGGGGCCCGTCTATGAGTGCCTGGCCCCTCCATAGTTGGGAATCTTAATGCTCAATTAAACATCAAATGGTTCTGTCATGATTACAGATTTGCTAACTTGCCAAATCCTAGAACCGCCATTGCTTTAATTTAATTTAAATGTTGATCTGTCAATTACAGATTTTCTAACCTGTTAAATTAATTTAAATTTTCTGACCCCCTGCGATGGGCGCCAAATACCTAATGTACGCCCCAGATTTGGAGTTACATCTACCATTGCATAAACTGGCTATACCTGTTATAGAGGACAATATCTGGAAGCCAGATTCTTTGACACGGAATTCGCATCGTACTGAGTCCATTGTAATTATTCGGTTCCCACTTCAATCTCTCATCTTCCCACTCCTGGGGAACAGAGGAAATCAAATGCTCCGTTGATCCAATCAATTCGTACAGATTTTATAGCGCAATCTTCATATAAATCCTGCAATCACCATTAGTCAACTCATGAAGTTGACTGTAAAATTACAGCATCAAAACTAGACGCCATCTTTGGCCCTCTATGGTTGTCATGGAAACCGTTTGGTGTACGCGAACTCCACGACTGATATAGCTCCATTTGATGCTCTATTATTATTATTATTATTATTATTATTATTAGTAGTAGTAGTAGTAGTAGTAGTAGCAGGCCCTCCGAGGGGGGCAGGGGGCAACTGCACAGGGGCCCGGCGGTCCGGAGGGGCCCGGGCCGATGATGAATATGTATAATTAACAATAAAATGAATAATAACACTAAAGTAGTTAAAAATGACAGTTCAGCAGAGGGCCCGGCGAGCACAAGGGGGCCGGGACACAGTGCTAAATAGGTCGTCAACGTAAAAGGTCGTAAACATTTATAATAAACGGCTGACGAGCAAAAAAAAAGTCGTCAAGAAAAAATTATGACTTGTCAAGGGCCCGTCGGCCATTCTGCACAGGGGCCCGGAATTTCTCTCGGAGGGCCTGAGTAGTAGTAGTAGTAGTAGTAGTAGTAGTAGTAGTAGTAGTAGTAGTGCAGCAGCCGCAGCAGCGGCAGTAGTATTGTTAATGCCATTATCATGCTTGTTGCCATAGCAACTATATCGTCAAATGCGTCAGTATTATCATTATTCAGTATCGTGTGACGTAATCGATAATTCGCACCTGTTCAAACCAAACGATGGTTGTCAACACCTGATTAACTTCATCCTACAAGAAAATATATCCATGTCGATAAAGAAATGTCATTGAAATACTGTACATGGCAACAACTAAATGGTGCTTAAATACACAGAAAACCATTGCATTTGCAGTTATAAACAACTCCTACAGACAGGAAATATCTATTTTAAACTCAACAAGATTAGGACAATGAAAAAACCTTTGAAGGAGAAAGGAACACGTTTAATAATAATTAATACAACAACAATAACTACTACTACAACTACCACTTACTACTACTACTACTACTACTACTACTACTACTACTACTACTACTACTACTACTACTACTACTACTACTACTACTACTACTACTACTACTACTACTACTACTACTACTACTACCGTATTGGGCGGTATTGGATATAAACTACTTCGGACATAACGTACCAAATTTTACGGACCCGCAATGTACGTTATAACGAAGTACTACTGTAACGATAATAGTTAATCTCCAATGAGGAAGGACGCAAGGCAGAAAACGTTTACCAGCGGCGTCACTAGAGCTGGCTTCACACGATGCGGTAAAGCCCCCATGACTTCAACCCCCCCCCCCCCCCACCCCCGAAAAAATATTACGTCATGCGACTCCTTGAGTCCTGTACCAACTCTTTTACGTACAAGTCCCTATTTAATTTACAAACACCAAAAGCTTTGGGTGACAACCGTTGTGATGTTGCAATTGGTGTTACCCGGTGCGCTTGCTCGCACCCCCCACCACCTCGCCCTCCCCCCCCCCCCAGCGACGCCACTGGTGTTTGCCCCGTTCCAACAACTGATCATCAGAGCGTTGGACGCGAAGACAAAAGCAAGAAGTGGAACAGGAGTCTATCCTGGTGCAGATCCTGGAGACTCGCTCTATCGACGGTGGTCATAGCGGCGACTCGGAGTGGTCCTCGACTTGCCCGCTTCCCATCATCGATCAGGGGCCCCCCTACTAAGACGCCCGGTCTCCGTCTCGAAAGCTGCGGCGGCGGCGGCGGCGGCGGCGGCGACGGCGGCATGCATCAAAGCGCACCGATTAAAAGATATATTGATAAGCTTACTGGTGCGCCGTTCGACTGCTAGGTATGCCCGGTCACGACGGTGGGGGTAGGGGGGTGGGGGGGTAGGGGTGGGGTGAGGGGTGTTTTCGCTGGCTTTCGCGATACGCGTTTTATCATCAACACTGATTTATGAAGTTCTTTGTAAATCGCCAATGGATCTTTTAAGCCGAGGCAGAACCATCGACATTCGACCGGCGACGATAGACGCGTGTGTGTGTGTGTATGTGTGTGTGTGTGTGTGTGTTGTGTGTGTGTGTGGGTGTGGTCGTATTCTGTCGCTCAGTGAATGGCTACGTCGGTCGTATTCTGAAAATCGGCTTAGGCGGTCGAGAAATAAACAGAGACGAGAGAGAGAGATAGAGATAGATATAGAGATAGAGATTAGAGAGAGGGCGAGAGACACTGAGATAACCAGAGATAAAGACAGAGAGAGAGAGAGAGAGAGACAGACAGACAGACAGAGACAAAGATACAGAAACACACATGTCATGAAAAATAATTTGAAGAGGGACGAGAAGAAAGAAAGAGAGAGAAAGAGAGAGACGGAGAGAGAGAGAGAGAGAGAGAGAGAGAGAGAGAGAGAGAGAGAGAGAGAGAGACAGACAGACAGACAGACAGACAGACAGAGAAAGAGATAGAGAGACAGAGAGAGACGGAGAGAGATTGACGGAGAGAGTTTGGAAGAAAGTAAGTAAGTAAATCAAGCTTTCGATTGCGGTAAAGAAAAGATCGCATACTGAAGACGTCACTTTTCTATCGCCCCGTATCTTAACCCTTTCCATGCGAATACGACATTTGAAAAATACCGAGGAAACATATACAGGAAACAATGAAAGTCAGCAAAGCATAAACACACACACACACACAGACAGACAGGCAGACAGACAGTCATGCATACCAAATGAAAGGCAGATACATGTATGATAGGTGTTGAGATTTTGGTTTTAAGCTGCCTTATATAGCGCTGCAACGTTCTGTATTCGAGATACACATATGGAAAGTCCGGGTAATAAATATAATATCAACGCATTGAAAGCGTGACAAGCAATTCCAAGTTATAAACGATCCAAGCGTGTCCCAAAGGAACAATACGCGTGACGGAAACTCTCCGCAGGGTCACGTGGTGATCTACGGGAGGTCGAGAAATAGTGAAGAAGGTGGCTGTCTGAGAGGCGGTCTCGAAGGAACATATTCGTCAAGGCAAGAATCCACGGATATGTATCAGATATATACGTTTTTTACGTTATAAACACTTTCGGTGATATCAGATAAGAAATAAAGCGCTCTTGACCTTCTCTCCCATATACAATAGCGCTATATAAGTTAGAACATAACTAACTAACTAAAATAAGACTTGTTCCAGCAAATACTTAGGAGAGAATATAATTTTCTACGGTCATGTTATATATACATATAAATATTTAATTAAATACAGAGAGAGAGAGAGAGAGAGAGAGAGAGAGAGAGAGACAGACAGACAGACAGACAGACAGACAGACAGACAGACATACAGACATACAGACAGATAGGCAGACAGACAAAGCACATGCGAAATTGATATGATCAAAAGTTGCGTTAATCTAAATTTGCTTGTCAGGTTTTTCCGAGATTTGATAAATTTTTCTTAAGGGCCCGCAAATTTTTTTTGTTCCAGTGCCCGGAATTTCTCTCGGCGGCCCTGCGTGTAGTAATCATACCATGTCGGAGATTTGGGCTAGCGTTAGGCCGAATTTCACCAGCACTTTGTGCGACGCGTTGAAGACCGGGCGAGACGCAACGTCATAGTTGGCCAGCAGACGTCTCAGCAGCTTCTGCTCGTCGGGTACTCGAGTCAATCGATACGAGGCTGTCAATCAAACGACAGAATGTCAATCAAAAAGACCGCAACTTCCGTATGTATGTACAGTGGCGGCTCCACGGTTTGGCAAGTGGGGAGAGGGGGTGATGTGGCAGCTTCTAAGCATGGGGGCCAACCACTTGTTGAGAGTTATGTAGTAGTAAGTATAAGGTCCCAAATGGGGGAGGGGAACTGGGGGCAGGTATTCAATAGGGGCACGGGCCCTGGGCCCCCATGTGAAGCCACCACTGTTAATAACAATAGCATTTACGTTTTGAACTATGAAGTAATGCAAAGATAAATAAATGTACAAAATGCAGATTACAAAGACCAGTACAATTAATTATATATCATGTGCGCATGTGCGCTTATATATTTATATACAGGGTGGCGCAAAAAACCGTACTAGTCACATCAGGCTTGCATTTAATATAGTCCGGGTTTTTTGAGCCACCCTGTACTGTGTGTTAAGCGTACTGTAATCGGCCTACTTGGCGTTGTTCAACCGGTTACCGTCAGAACACTGGAGTTAAACGACGTCGAGCGCGGTTAGTACTTGGATGGGTGACCATCCCGAGATCTAATCGTAGTTCCGGCGGCCAACCAAACCAAACGTTCATCGATTAGACGACGATAAATTGGTAACAGCGCTAAGCTGCGAAGGTAAAACGCAGGTCTAGAGAAAGCAACGGTGACCCACTCTAGATTAATGGCGTAAGCCACCTGCGTCGCTGCTTGCCTAATACACGGAGATCAGCGCGGACCCTGTGCTCGTTCTAGTACGGTATTACCGGTGGGGGGTGCAAAACATGGTCATGTGACGAAAGAAACAAAATGTGTTGTACAAGACTGTCAAAATATATTGAACTAATTATAAATTAATTATTTAGCGCTACAGGAAGTTCATCGGATTCTTATATAAATTTATATTTTTAACTTCTTACTATACGTTATTATTTAGGTAATTTAACTTTTTTCATAACTTTAAAATTTTCCAGTGGGCGCAATTTTGCACCCCCTCCTGACGTCTATGTTTCACGGTGGCTTCTAATAAGACAGAGGATTAGATTCCTAAAAGCTGCGAGGAATTGATAAACACAACAGCAGAGATGTAAAACGTAATGTTTGTGTGTGTGTGTGTGTGTGTGTCTAAACGTAACTGCGAGTACAAGTATTAATATTGAAATAACTAATAAAATAATAATAATAATAATAATAATAATAATAATAATAATAATAATATGTTTTAAAGTGGTTTAGGATGCTAAGTAAGCCTGTGTGAAGAAGTGGTTACTGCATTCAAATAACCCAGGCCAAGAATTGTTGGTTAAGAACCTGAGGCGGCCAAGAGAGAGAGAGAGAGAGAGAGAGAGAGAGAGAGAGAGAGAGAGAGAGAGACAGAGAGAGAGACAGAGCAGACAGACAGAGACAGAGACAGAGAGACAGAGAGACAGAGAGAGACAGAGAGACAGAGAGACAGAGAGACAGAGACAGAGAGACAGAGAGACAGAGAGAGAGAGAGAGACAGAGAGACAGAGAGAGAGAGAGACAGAGAGAGACAGAGAGAGACAGAGAGACAGAGAGAGAGAGACAGAGACAGAGAGAGACAGAGAGACAGAGAGACAGAGAGACAGAGAGAGACAGAGAGACAGAGAGAGACAGAGACAGACAGAGAGACAGACAGAGACAGACAGACAGAGAGATAGATAGACAGACAGACAGACATAAATACAGACAGACAGACAGACATAAATACAGACAGACAGAGAGAAACAAACAAACAGACAGACAGAGAGAAAAAGGCGAGATTGATTAATTAGGATCGTTCTATTTCATTCTCTTCCAACAAATCCAAGTCATTTACGGAAGGATTCGCGGAAAGATTCGCGGACAATCTTTTGCCAGGCAAAAGGCTTCGAAAACTTCCCTGCCCCCCTCCCCGGGCCGGGCAATCGTTCGAAGACTTTTTATGAACTGCGCATGATCGCACTTTTAATGTCCACCAAATCGGTTTCGGTAACGAACCCCGTCTCTGCCTGTTAACCCCTTAACTGGGTATTTAACTGTAACTCAATGTAAAATGGACGGATATATCCGGGGTCCCCAGTTAAGGGGTTAAACGTCCGGCTGTTTCTGTTTCCTTTTTGCATTTTTGCGTTGAAAATAAATGTCGTGAGTTCGGGCCTGTGCTGTTTTTGCGTTGGGTCGAATTTACGTCCGCTCTGAGGTCGAGTTTTTTTTTGGGAAATAAAGGCAGATGTTCGAAGCAGTTTAAAATTCCGCCCGTGCACGGGGATGGCGAATCTTGTGAGATTAAGTGGTTGGCCGCACGGAAATAAATTGCCTGCATCACGACTTTTCCGACTCCTGCTGTGGAGAAAATGAACACAGCACTAATCTGTCGCTCTTCGTGTCACTGTATTTGCGTCTGTGCTTGTGTTCTTAATCACTACTTTGACGTTTTTGGCAAACTTTTAGAAATTTTAAATGTTTAATTTTCCTGTCTGTCTGTCTGTCTGTCTCTCTGGCTGGCTGTATTTCCTATTTGTCTTTTCGTTTTTTTTGTTTTCAGAAAAACACTCCGAAAATTCAATCAAGATTCAAGAAAGTATTTTATGTCTTTATGCTTATTACTAAGTGATTGTTTTCTTGGCTTTTTTCCTCTCTTATTTTATTTAATTATAATATTTCCATATTTCAAAGCTTTTCCTACGGTATTAACATTATTTTGACATTTTATTTCACTTCTCAGTTTTCTCCTCCTCTCCGTTGTCGAGTCTCTAGTCTCTACTAAAATTCTCCTCCTCGTCCCTTTCCTACTGTTGAGTTCACGTTTATGAGTCTTCGTTAAGAGCTCCTTCTCTCTGGTCACGCACCATTATTTTGGTCGACGACCGACCGTAGTACTCGAGTAGCCACAGTATATACCCCAGTACCTGCCTTTTCTCGATCGTATTCTCTTTACGACCGCAGTTTTATTGAGCGCATAAATCCGTCTCCGGCCAGTAACTCTTTGCCTAATCCGGGGATTATTTCGTTTTCCTGTGGATGTTGGCTTTAGTTACTCATCAAACGCAAAACTCGACCGAACTTTCGTTAGATTTCGCGCAAGAAGCGAAAAGAGAAGAATAAGAAATGAACATCGATCGAGGATTATGGCACATTATCAGAGACGGCTCCTCAGGGGAGTCTGGGGGCCCGTGAACCCCACAAAAGTTTGCAATTTTTCACACACACCCCTTGTCAACAACTGTCAACTTTCAGTGACCCTCCCCTATAATTATGTCAAAAACTTTTGACTCCCCCCCCCAAGATCAGTGACGGGTTCCCTAAACAGTTTAGAAGGTTATTGTTTTTTGTGCTGTGATGACCATTTGTCCCTTTTTTGCTCATCAAGTGTCAAAATGATTAACTTTTTTGCTTGCCAGACTTTTCTTCGTTGTAATAAATAGTATTCCACGAAATTTCCTATTTTTATCGATTATAATTATTTGTAAGAAAGTGAAACTGTTGACGTCAACTTCTCTTGATCCCCCACCCCTCCCCCAAGTCAACAACTGTCAAACTGTTTCATAATCATCATCATCGTCATCATCATCATCGTCATCGTCATCATCATCATCCATCATCATCATCATCATTATCGTCATCATCATCATCATCATCATCATCATTCATTATCGTCATCATCCCATCATCATCATCATCATCATCATTGTTCATCATCGTCATCATTCATCATCATCTTTCAAACACCCCACCCCTACTTTGTTAAGGTGGGCCCGGGGACTAAGGTGGGGCGACTGTAAGATGCTTATCGAAGCGGCCTGCGTTTTCCTTCCTATTTGATCCAACGTTATTGCGAATCTTAGCGCGTATCCTCGGTGTCTGTTTTGCTGCAATAAAAAAACCAAGCGAGCGATAGAAATCTACGGGTTTTTAACAGCTACCTGCTGTTAAAAATGCCCGTTTATATAGCGCCATTTATAGACAGCTTTGAGTTTTAATCGGTGTACAGAAACCAATGAATGTTTTTATTTATTTGAGTGATGTTAAAGGAAATCTAAGTAGGCCTTACTATAGTAGAGGGTACTGGATTTGTTTCGTGTAGCTCTTAGACTGTAGAATAAAGTATTGCAGAAGCAGTCAGTACAGTAATTGAATGGGGTATTATTATTATTATTATTATTATTATTATTATTATTATTATTATTATTATTATTATTATTATTATTATTATTACTACTACTACTACTACTACTACTACTACTATAGTACTACTACTACTACTACTACTACTACTACTACTACTACTACTACTACTTTTTGGTTTGCTTTGCATATAGAGATTTCAATTTAGGCGACTAGCTAAGTTGTTCACTATATATGATCAAGACCAGTCTTTTGAAAAATAGTGCGGTTTAGAGAAAATATAGGGGGGCAACCTATTGGGTTAAGGCTTGAAGCGTTAAGATCTGAGGCGGAGGAGGCCTTTCAATAGAGGGGGACGAGTTTCCATCAACTGGAATAGCAGGTGGTTTGAATGGACTTGAAAGATGGCGGACTTAGCCTGAATTCCTGCGAACGGCAGTAAATTCACCATTGGCGGAGAGTTCGCTTCCAGGCGACACTGTCCAGACATTAACATTAATTAAGAGGGGATATGGAGGAGGAGGAGGAGGAGGAGGAGGAGGAGGAGGAGGTTAGGAGGAGGAGGAGGTTAGGAGGAGGAGGAGAGTTAGGAGACCGTCCCCTCATGACGTCAGAATGCATTTCCGGTCGGCGGGGGTCTTCTACTTCCGGGGTGGACCGGAAGAGAAATTCTACGCCGTCCGAATTTATTTCTGGTCGAGTCGTGTGAACGGCGCGCTTAGAAACAGAAGCTTGATTCGAGAGTGAAATAATTAGCGTCGATTTAGAGGAGTCAAATTTACAGGAAGGAAAACAAAAATCGCGCTAGGTGGAGCAGTGACTATGGTATCTGGCGCCAGGCCTGAGGAGAGTGGGGTGGATGCAGCCGGAACATTGTTCCCGGGGCCCATGGAGCTCAAAGAGGCCCGGGTCCGATGATGATTAATGTAACAAAAACACTGACAAGCAAAGAAGAAGAAAAACGTCATCAACGTTTTCACCTATTTGTCAGGTCAGGGGCCCGTGACTATTTTTTGCACCGGGGTCCGGAAATTCTCTCGGCGGCCATGTCCGACGCCCGTGGTAGCAGGGAATCAGAACATTAAACTAACAGGTTAACAAATCTTCAATAATTGATAGATCATGACATTTTACTGACACATGATTAAAACTACAAATGCTCCGTGTTTGCTTTGACTGGTGCCGCTAAACCCGATTCCCCTCCCACATTTTAAGATGCTAAGCTATGAAAAGCTATTCTATTTTCACATACAGTGTCACTAGAATTTATGCATTTGTCGCTTCTTTTCATTTTATTCTTTGGTAACTTAGTATAAGTTAGTTAAAAGTTAAATTATTTTTGCATTAAATATACTAGGTATGTATCCTGACACATTACCATCTGTATCATTTGTGTATGTACTGTATTGTGTGAAAATAAAAGACCATTTGATTTGATTAAAAGGGTAACTTTATGGGAGTTGGCCCCACGCCTTCATTTAAGTTTACCCCAATCTTCGTCTACGATGGATGTTCTCAAAGCCAGTTATCTCAGGATCTTCTCTTCCTACGCCGAGTTGAGATCAAGACCACGAAACCTGACTCGGGCAGGATTATTATTACGATTAAGATCGCATCGGATTCACAGTCTGTGATAGATCGTCAAATATTTAGACGATTTATACAGCGCAATAATAAAATCTAAGAGCTAAAGTCAAGAGCGCTTTACATTTCGCTTTCGAACGAGATGTTGAATACAGAGGCGTAGCCAAAGGGAGGGTTGGGGGTTAAAACTCACCACTTTCTGCCGACGAAAAGTTTTTAAAATATGTTTCCGTGCATTTTTTTATATTTTCGGACGCGGTTTTGGGGGTCAACCCGCCCCCTTGGCTGCCGACCCAAAATAATCTGTAAGCGCTATAGAGGAAAGATGTAAGGTGACAACCTTTTTTGCTTGTCAAGATTTTTCGGAGTTGGCTATAACCCCGCCCCCACCCCCCACAATTCCGGAAATCCTGGCTACGCCACTGGTTGAATATGTACGTTTTTACTTTCCTAGTGAACACTGAACAGATCGATATTTGACTCGTTTGTCGCAAAGCTAGGTAATGAGTTAAAGCAAGGCAATGTTGTTAACATCGATGCATGATTACCGGTCTTTGCTGATATCAGGTAAGTCATCGTCATGAGAATGAACAAAAGAGACAGCTGCACACGTCTTGCGTGACCTTCCATTGCCCACGCCACCTGTTGGACATCGGGCAATTGCAAGGTCACAGGGTCACCTCGAGCGATTGCATCATCATCATCATCATCATCCTCTGTGACGGCGCTTCTTAAAGGCGTAAGTCGTCATCAAAATCCTCCTGAAATCAACAGAAAATAATGAATATTCGAATAATCATTCGTAGCTCAATTTTCGCGTTTATTGTATCAGGTCATAGAGTTAGAAGGTATCTATACTCATCGGCGATGCGCCTAAGAAAGACAATCAGTTGATAAGAAACACATTGATTGAAACCACATTCTAATAGTATTTTTTATTGAATTTGACACTATTACTACTACTACTACTACTACTACTACTACTACTACTACTACTACTACTACTACTACTGCTACTACTACTGCTGCTGCTGCTGCTACTACTACTACTGCTACTGCTACTACTACTACTACTGCTACTGCTGCTGCCACCACCACTGCTGCTGCCACTGCACCACCACTGCTGCACCACTGCTGCACACCACCACCACCACTGCTGCTGCACCACCACCACTGCTGCTGCTGCTGCACCACCACCACTGCCACTGCCACCACCACCTGCTGCTGCTGCCACCACCACCACCACCACTGCTACTACCACCACCACTACACCACCACCACCACTACCACCACCACCATTACCACTACTACTACTACTGCTACTACTACTACCACTACTACTACTACTACTACTACTACTACTACTACTATTACTACTACTACTACTACTACTACTACTACTACTACTACTACTACTACTACTACTACTACTAATAATAATAATAATAATAATAATAATAATAATCGATTGATATTCATGATTGGTCTTAGCAGGAACTGGGTTCTACATCCTGTTCCACAGTCTTTTTATCAATTGTTTACTATAATGAAATCTATCAAGGTTTTTGTTTTTCCTCCTTGTGCCTCCGATGTACATTTCCTGTTTGGTTTCGTCTGGTAAAAGTCTGCACTCGTTACCCTTAAGGTCAAGCAAACTGGTACCTATATACTGTGGTAAATCAGGCACTATGAGCTATCATTGTATGCTGGAAAATCTCTGAATTAATTTGCAAATCAAATCATAGACGGATCAACGGATGGCACAGGGACAGTCAAAAATGTATTTGCTAAATTTTCTCGTCATGGCGAAAAGTGAATTATATAGGCGAGTGTCGTCTTGTCTTTTCCATTTCAAAAAAGATTTTAGCAACATTCTCCGGTTCCGGCAGGGATATTTTTACACCCCTAACACCCCCAACACCCACTCCCCAAGTTGAGGTCGACGCCTCTCAAATTTTGGAATGTGACAATGGTAAGTATACAAAATGCATATTAATTAGCCCTGGGCACCCCCCAAATAGAGAAGGACACCCCCCAACTTTTATCCTGTGATGACCTTTTTTGCTCGCCAGACTTTGTTTAGACTTGATAACGTTTTTTGCTTGTCAGACTTTTTCCGTAGAGACTTCCAAACTCTGAGACCCCAGATTTTTCCGACAACCCCTAAATTCACAACCCTACAATCCTAGAAAATAACCACACACACCCCCAGATTTTCCCGACCGCCCCCCCCCCCAATTCACAATCCTAGAAATAGCCCTGGGTTTCGGTCGTAAGTATCAGCTCTCTGTCGCTTAAAATCGCGGTCGGCGAGCATTGTTCCAGAAAGCGTCTTCGTCGGTTTTACCGCACACCTGATCAAACAATTTCCACCTCGCTGCTGCTGCTGCTGTCGCCGCCGCCGCCTCCTAAGACCGTCTGCTAAAGCCCCTCCGATGACAGCAATCTGTCTCCCTGGAGCGAAGATTACACGCGGAGAATCGGACGCGCTGTCGTGGTATTCCATTAAGACAGACGCGTGCATGTACTGTATTTGTTATTTTGAAACAGTCAGTATATTGTCAGCTATTGTGTATCAACCTTTTTTCTCATTGAAAATAAAATTTCAATAAACAATGCATGCCAATGAATTGTTATTTAACTTTTTTTCTCCTTTGTTTCACATTGATATATGTTTATTATGGATGTTAATGAGACAAAATAAAATTGAGTGATTGGTTGATTAGACCTGTTCACCTGTGCAGTGCGGTAGTTAGGGCCTATAACAGGTAACGACCTAGATTCGTCAATATCAAATATCCCCCCTAGAAAAAATTCCATAGCGGTCCATGCTACATAATTTTTATAAATATACAAGCTGCAGTCGTATACTAATGTATGGCGCTTTAGTATTGCAAAGGATTTTGGATTTTCAAAAGGGAAAAGGCTGTCCCCAAATATGAAATCATCCAATTAACAACTATGGATGGGTTTACTCTTATTCGACGGTCTAATTAGTGCATTAATCAGACCAGAAAGGTTTTCGTAAGACGGTGTATTTTGAGTGCAGACAGCTAATGAATGCGTATGTTGTATACAGCATAAGAAAAAAGCACTAAATTTCTGCAATACAGTGCTCTGTGTGTGTGTGTGTGTGTGTGTGTGTGTGTGATATTTTCAAGCGATCGAATAAAACGTACGCAAACAGAGATTTAGTATTTTCCACTGCGAATTCTTAATGGACAGTATTTGTCACAGTACGGCCGACACATATCGTAGACGATTGACTACGTAATTAAGCCCAAATTAAGATATTAATAAGAGTAGTTGAAACGGCGATCGAAAGCCAATGTCTGTTATCAAATCAATTTCTGGAGTCATTCTGCAGGCCAGGAGTGGGCGACCAGCTGTCGCCTATCGATGTTGGTATAAAAGCTTCAGGGACGGAGACGGAGCGTTAGGAACATTTTGTGTTCTCGCGAGGTTTTTGAAATTATTCGCTAACATGTGGGCTATTAAGACAGAAGAGCTTGCAGTACTGAGTTCCTTTCTCTGCGTGCTTCGTTTTGCTGCAGCAGCAGCTCAGGACAATCCAGGAGTCGTCATCCGATTGTCCCAACCTTGCATGGAACAGGCGGCCAGGAGATATTCCACGGCAATCGAAGCCAGGATCGACAGTGTCCCGTATGAAGTCAAAACAGGTGCTTCCGCCAAGGCATATTCGCTGACCAACTTCGAAATCGTCAAATTGAACATTCCCAACACGCAGGTCCGACTGACTTCCGGCAAGAGCGTGACGTTGATCCTGGAGAGCGTATTGGTCGGCTGCAAGTTCAACTGGCGGTACAGTAAGAAGATTCTGTTCTTCACCGTCTCCGACAAGGGATCGGCAGACGTGCGTGTTAAAATGACGCTAGAGGTCGCGGTCGCTGTAGGCGCCAACGCGGACGGAAAGCCAACCGTGGGCCTGGTATCGAGTTCATCTTCCGTCGACGATCTTGCCATAAAGATCTACGGCGGAGCCTGGACGTGGCTTTACCAGGTGATGTCGAGTCTCTTCAAGGGAAAGATCAAGGGCATGATCGGGAACGAGATTAAGAAGGCTGTGGGAGAGGGTGTTAGGAAGATGGCGGAAACGATTGCCAAATTCGAAACAAAACGGCCGTTTGGAAAACAGTTCGTATTTGATATTGGCCTATTTGGCAACCCCGGAATTACCGCAGACTACATTGAGATTCCGATGAAGGCGCAGTTCGATCTGGTAGAAGGAGACAATGCCGAGCCTCCGATCAAGGCGCCAGACATGGTCTTACCTCACGGAACAGCCGGGCGCATGGTCAAAGTTGCGGCGTCATCTTTTCCCTTCGACACCCTTGGATACGCCATTTCGAAATCCAGCTATGCTACGATCAACATAACGAAATCGAGTCTAGATCCGCAGTACGCTCAACTGCTGAATACAAACTGCAGCCGCGGCGGTGAAGATTGCATCGGCGCGGTGTCCGATGTCTTTGCGAACGAGCAACCGAACGTCGACACCAAGGTCGTCATCAGACTCGTCGATTTCCCAAGAATGTCGATAAACTCGGACGATACTATCAGCGGAACGTTGGCGGTACGGGTGCTACTGGTGTCCGTTCGGCCAGGACGGGTCGGAAGCCTCGATGCTGACCTTGGACCTCTCGGTGCTCGGAGTGGGCAAGATCGGGATTAGCGGGAACAGGCTTCTGGGAAGGATGGTGTCGCTGAAGCTGAAGGTCAATTCGCTGTCGTCGCCGGTGATGTCCAGTCAACCGCCGAAGGAAGACGTCTTGACGGCCATGGCGCAGAAGTTCGTAGACGGCGTCATCCTTCAATACATGAACGTCCTCGGAGACAAAGGGTTCGACATTCCGACGCTAGATGGAGCTCGGCTCGTCGATCCGAAGGTGACGTGCATTCAGAATGCGATGATTTTAGACATGGACGTTGACCTGGAAAACTGGATCGTGCCTCAGGCAGCGTTAGGTTTCTGACGAGACATATCCCTCGGTAGAAAAAACCGTATTCGTCCAGGAGCTTTATAACTGGTTCGTTAGGCGCAAAAACGACCCGAAAGCTTTGATCTTCAAATTTATTAATTTATGTTACAATATCTCCCGTCTTCGTTTTTCAAATTTCTGTTGCTTTGCGACAAAAATCTACTCAGCGCATATCCGCACAGAATATCGTTTGGATATTTCAGGCATTCTGAGCTAGAAGTCTCAGTTTCTTAGGATTTGAAAGAGATAAGAACTTTTATATCCATTTGCGTATCTATAAGCGTAAAAATTCTAATTCGGAATGAAAGTTTCAGAAGTTCGTTTGGAAATTCCAGTAAATGAAATTTGGTCGCTTCAGTTACAGAGATGTTTATAATTTTTATCACGTGAACGTTCTCATACAAGCATTAGCGTCGCCAGGGGGGGGGGCAAATGGGGGAAGCTGCCTCCTCCAACCTGACCCCAGACCACCTATCAGTTTCGCGCAAATCCAGTGAGACAGTTTTTTTGTGGAGGGGTGTATGGAGGTGGCGTAAGGAATCTAACACGCCAGCCCCTTTTGCCCCCCCCCCAACCCAAAATTCCTGGCAACGTCACTGCATACAAGGTATGCACCCGGCTGAACCACTCCGAACCCTGTTATTATTATTATTATTATTATTATTATTATTATTATTATTATTATTATTATTATTATTATTATTATTATTATATTATATGCAATTGTTATTATTAGGCCTATGTTGTCATGGCATGGCTTTTTAATGATGTATTTTTGTGCTTCTTCAAATACAACCTCAAACCTGAGAATCACTTAAGAAGTACAGCTTCTACCGATGACATTAAAAGCGATGGTCATGACGTATTGTGTAGCCTACTCCCGACCACCAAGACCGATACAGCTCCACAATAACCCTCTCTGCAGGCAGATAAGGGGTGTAATGACAGTACATAAGACCTCAGGTCAGTTTCCAACCCTTGCATTTCTTGATCTTCGTGCTGCATGGCGCGAACCTCTTTTACTACATCATGGCCCTTACAGAATCACCAAGCAGTTAAATTCAATACTAGTCGTGTACTGTTTTAAAGTTAACGCTCTTGCTGAATAATTCATTTAGCGCAAAGAACTTTCTAACTAATGCAAACGGAGGCCTAAGTAAATAAAATCGAGTGAATTTATATAGCGCTTTCGAGGGTAGGTACCGTAGTAGGAGATTTATTTCTAGACGCTTAAACTACAGTTGAAATAGAAACGAACCAAAAACACTCTGTATTAACCCCTTAACTGGGTGCCCCGAGTAACGCTTGTCCATTTTACATTGAGTTACAATTAGTTGCCCAGTTAAGGGGTTAAAATCTCAGTTCTACACATCATCTTCGTAGCGTCCATTATCCGAATAAAAGGTCATCGCCGAAAGTGACGACGCCGTCGATGAGCACAACGAACCTTTTCCTCTTCCGGTCACGTGATTCTTCTATTGAAAGAGACCGAGGTTTTCTTTGCCACAGGCCACAGAGGTCACGCCGGTGGCAAAGAAGTGGTATCGACATCCCCCCCGGATCGCCTCTCGAGTCCGTCGCTACCGGCTCCACGAGGACACGGCCAAAGAGTCGCGGTTGGAGTAGGATCAGGAACGAGATATAGCTGGCTCTGCGCGGACAGGAGCGCCGTACATTTGTATCTATTGTACCTCGATTCAAAGCATTTTGCGATACTCTAATCAGACCAATGCATTGTCATATAGGCGCGTTCAGCCTGGGGCGAATTTGGAGAAAGGGGGGGAAGAGAAGGAATGAAAGTATGATGAAACATAGGACGAAAATCTATTTAAGCGTCAGTACATTTTTTAAATTATTAAAAAATACAGTATATCAAAAATGGAGGTGGCTACGCGGACCAGTTTATGAGCTTGCGGGCCACAAGTGGCCCGCGGATCAAGGTTTACTGTAAATCGACAAAGAGTATTTCATAGTTTAAAAGGCAGTCAGTTTAGATGTCTTTAATATTTTCAGTCTAATTTTCAGTCTGCTAGGATTTGAAATAGTGGTACTAATAGTGCTAGAATATAAATAGAGGAAGTGTGCGACTAATGAAAGAGTTGCAATAGGTTTTTTGTAGCACATAATCGTCGTTTTGCATAAACGTTAGTGAAGAAAATGAATGTTGAACAGCGAATTTCGTTGAGCGACTCGAGAGCGATTTTCTATGCTAGTAACGGGGCCCAATGGTACTTAGGTTTTAGCCATTTTGTACTTTTGGAACAGATGGCAATGAAAGAATCCCCCAATATTCGTAGTAGGAAGGTATTCAACTTCCCCCACCCATGGAGTACCCGCCAGTGCTAGCCGCAACCATCTCCACACTACCAGGCTCCCCTCACCACTCACCAATTCCTAATTCATCTCATCCTGCGGCTCCTTAAGTCTCTATTGCATTTTATTGCTTTATCACTTTTGGATCTAACAGGAACGGTGCAAAAGAAATGTCGATGATGATGATGATGATGATGATGATGATGATGATGATGATGATGATGATGACGACGACGACGATGAATCTACTAACGATGATAGAGCTGAAAAGCGATTAATTTTGCGTGCCAGAATCGGTAAGAGTTCTTCCAGGCGAAAACCTAAAGAGGATTCAGCACTAAGCAGAGAGACATACAAAGGAACGTGTAGAGACAGAGACTGTGTGTGAGAGAGACAGACAGAGAGACAGAGACAGAGAGATAGAGAGAGACAGAGAGAGAGAGAGAGAGAGAAAGAGAGGGCATACATTATAGAGGCAGATGCGGAGAGAGAGAAGAATGACAGACAGACAGACAGACGTACAGACAGATACAGAGAAACAGATGAGAAGGTATAGACAATGTCAAAGACAGAAAAAGCAAGAGACAGGAAGATAAAAATGAGATGGACAGACAAAACAGACAGACAGACAGACACATTTCACTTGGTAACGAGATGACGATAGAACGAAGACTAAAAAATGTAATATGAGAGAAAGGTGAAAATGACTCATCGTTACAAAGAAATGGAGTGACGACAGGAAAATATGCGCCTACGCAATGATGGAAGAGTTATAGAGGGAGAGGTGAGAGAGAGAGAGAGAGAGAGAGAGAGAGAGAGAGAGGATGTTGAGTGAGGAGATAGATGGATAGATGGATAGATAGATAGAAGCGGCAAGGTAGAGAGACACTAGCGACACCGAGAGGAATTATTACACAGCAGAGCACATCTTGAAGACTGCATGACTGAGTATCAGATAGAAATCATAAAGCCAAGAAACTAGAGAAATAGTAACGAACGCAGTTCTCTTCTTCTTTTCTGCGAATAGATGCACGCGTGTCTGTATAAGCCTAATACGGATCACCTTTTACGAAGCATCTGAAAACTGTCGTTGTAATGCGGCCGCTTACAACGGGTGAATGCGATTTAAAGCAAGGAGCGACCATTCCGCTCATGTAAAGAACATTACTAAATTGGCGCTATAGAAGTTCAACGACGACGATGACGATTATGATGCTGATGGTGGTGATGGTGATGTTGCTACTGCTGACAATGATGAAGATGCAGATGATGATGGTGACGATGATGATAATGATAATGACGATATTGATGATGATGATGATGATGATGATGATGATGATGGTAATGATGATGATGGTAATGATGATAATGATGATGACGATGATGATAACGACGACGATGATGATGATGATGATAATGATGATGATGATGATAATGATGATGATGATGATGATGATGATGATGATGATGATTATGATGATGATGATGATGTGACAGAGTACAATTGGTGCACAGTATGTGGGAGTTATTACAGGGTTGTATGTTTAGTGCAACCCTTCTCAAAAATCCGACCCGCCCAGCCCTAACTGTAACTGTTGGAGAACTTAACCTTCGATGGCCCACTTGATTCAAAGCCGGAGAGCCTGGGTCTAAATAACCAGCTTCTCTCGATCTCACAATTTAGCAGCGAACTTATCGGCTTTTGGCTATGCAAAATATCGTTCGAAACAGTGGCGGCTCCAGGATTTGGCAAGTGGGGGGCCGTTGGGGTGGCAACTTCTAATCATGGGGGGCCAACCATTTGTTGTTAGGTATGTAGTATTAAGTATAGGGTCTCTAGAGGGAGGTCACTGGGGGGCAGGCACTCAATAGGGGGCACGGGCCCCCCGAGCCTCCCTGTCACGCTTTGGAGCCGCCACTGGTTCGAAATAATGGTTTGGACACCTTCAAGAAGATGGTCTACATGTAAGTAACAATATTTCATCACCATCAGTTATGAACTTTGATATGGGCCATATTACAGTCGGATCGACCAATTTGTGATTCGTGTTATTCATATCTAAGCGAAAACTCACGATAAGCAATGCGCTATTCGTAGTACTGTATGAATGTGTAGGATATCGCGAAGAAAATGGCTTCAAACAGTGGCGTAATAGCAACGTGGTCCACACTACTAATACTGCACAGCCAGGGACCATGAATAAGATGGCAAGATTTGAGCCATGAGCCACGCGGGTCAGTGTTACGTTATTGCCATGAGCATTGAGCAAAAAGGCAAAGGTAGTCCTCTTCTCGAATGAGCGTAGGGTTTCCGGCGCTGATCTCCGGTTACTAGGCAGGCAGCGACGCAGGTGGCTTACACGCCATTCATCTAGAGTAGGAGGTTGTCGTTAATTTCGCGAGACCCTCGTTTTATCTTCGCAGCTTAACGCTGCTGTCGATTTATCGACGCCTAAGCGATGCACGTTGCTTACCGCTGCGAACCGAGTCGATTTCTTGTCTTGTCCGTAGTGTCGTTTAAGTATCAGTCGTATTCGCTCCGCTCTGTGAAATAAGATGATGATGACGACGACGACGATGATGACAACGATAACGATGTCTGGTTCGATGACACGAGTCACATGACGACAATGGCTGTTTGTTGGACTTGGTAACGAACCGATGATGCTGCGATATACCCGCGGCTATTTCGACGCGCGCCGATGCAGCGGTCACCTCTGCCACTCGTCGGAATGGAAGCGACGCTGACGACGAACGACGCAGAAAAGACCATTCATTCCGATTTCTATTCCGGCTTTCACCTTTCAATCAGAACGTCTCTGATCTTTCAGTATTATCATTATTATTATTATTATTATTATTATTATTATTATTATTATTATTATTATTATTATTATTAGTAGTAGTAGTAGTAGTAGTAGTAGTAGTAGTAGTAGTAGTAGTAGTAGTAGTAGTAGTAGTAGTCGAAGTATTAGTCGAAGTAGTAGTAGCAGTAGTAGTAGCAGTAGTAGTAGTAGTAGTAGTAGTAGTAGTAGTAGTAGTAATAATAATAATAATAATAATATAGGTCTAATACTACTACTATTAGTAATAAATATAGTAGTAGTAGTAGTAGTAGTAATAATAATAATAATAATAATAGTAGTAGTAGTAGTAGTAGTAGCAGTAGTAGTAGTAGTAGTAGTAGTAGTAGTAGTAGTAGCAGCAGCAGCAGCAGCAGCAGCAGCAGTAGTAGTAGTAGTAGTAGTAGTAGTAGTAGTAGTAGTAGTAGTAGTAGTAGTAGTAGTAGTAGTAGTAGTAGTAGTAGATAGAGGTGATTTGGTATCTTGTGCAGATACCGTCCTCTATTGATCTTTCTTCTGACTGTCTAGTGTCTATCAATCTTTGAATGAATCTGTTTTGTTTGCCACAGACATTATTCAAGTCTGTGGTTTATATGCCCTTCATATTATGTCTGAATCCTTTCTAATCGAATGAATCACTTGTAACTACCGCTACTACTGCTACAACTGCTGCTGTTGCTGCCACTGCTGCTGCTGCTGCTGCTGCTGCTGCTACTACTACTACTACTACTACTACTACTACTACTACTACTACTACTACTACTACTATTATTGTGTGTATTACTACTACTACTACTACTACTGTTATTATTATTATTATTACTACTACTACTACTACCACTACTGCTACCACCACTGCTACCACTACCACTACCACTACCACTACCACTTACCCACTCACTACCACTACTACCACTACTATTACTACTACTACTACTACTACTCTACTACTACTACTACTACTACTTCTACTATACTCTACTACTACTACTACTACAGGTGATTTGTGCAGTTTTTCCTCTGAAGACAATCGCGACATATTTTACAGGTTACATTACCTGCGGTCGCGCCATTCTCCTTCTCTTCGGCACTCAGTCGTTCATCGGCCCGTTATCCCGATCCAATCTGCCTTGGAATCCATCCGCACCCTTCCATCCGATTTCTTTGCACGTCGTCGAATTTCGACAGCAATATTTATGAGAGGATATCCTTCGATGGACACGGTCCATTCATTGACGCTGTCTTCGAAAAGCAAGGCGCTTCTTTCTCCTCTGGTCAAGATCTTTCAATTCAGCGATTTCATACTTGTCGCCTTTAATACTGTACGCTTCATAGGGCAGAAATTATAAAGAGCTTTAGCCTCTATAATAATAATAATAATAATAATAATAATAATAATAATAATAATAATAATAATAATAATAATAATAATAATAATAATAATAATAATAATAATAATAATAATAATAATAATAATAATAATAATAATAATAATAATAATGTAATTTAAAGTGGTTTAGGAGGCTAAGTTATCTAACCTGCAGTGCGAAAACCACTATTATAACTCTCTAGAGTCGAACTCACGAGTATTCGAACAAATTCGAAACTTATCGGACAAAAACTGGTGGATGGACTGACTTGGGTGATGAAAACAAGCCACAATATGAAACTAAGACAGTTTTCCGACGATTTTTGTTTCGCAAAAATACTACAATTGCACTAAATTTAGAGTTAAATCACGACAATTTCGTTTCTTTATTTTATACACACATCCTGAAATATTACCTGGAATTGACCTTGCACTGTTGGCCGCTAATCTTCGGCTATAGCTATGTCAACGGTAGATTAATTAGCATAAGGCGCCTAGGAATAAGCAGCTACTACGGAACCTCCTCTTGGAAGCGCTACATAAATTCACGAACTTTATTACTTGCTTATGGACGAATGGATGGAGAGGAGGCGAAAGGAGAGGGAGGCAAGAGTAGGAAGAGGGAGAGGAAAAGAAAATGTGCGCGGGACGACTGCTCTCTTATCTATTCACTGCTTCCCTTCCTTCAAATCTATTTTCTGCGCATTGAAGGATGTTGAGAGAGAGAGAGAGAAAGAGAGAGGGAGAGAGAAAAAAAACAAGAAAGAGAGATAGTGTGAGAGAGAGAGAGAGAGAGAGAGAGAGAGAGAGAGAGAGAGAGAGAGAGAGAGAGAGAGAGACGGAGAAGAGAATGCATGACACTCGATGCAAATCACAATCGCTAAGATTAACAGATAGGACCTTTATTGCTCGTTTACGTAATACGCAGGCTGACTGGAAAACATGCAATACAGTGGCGTAGCCAGGATTTTTCGAAAGAGGAGGGGTTATGGTTCCCATGATTACCAACTTCGGAAAAATAAAGAGGTCGTCAGCCGTTATCATGCTTCAATAATATAAAACTTCAATAAATATATACAGGATGAAAAAATTAATACGAAAATGTTTTGGTCCCAAGAGGGATTTTAACCCCCATAACTTCCCCTTCCCTACACTGCGAACAGCCAAGAGGTTTAACCCCCAAACCCCCTTGGCTACGCAGTGGCGGCTCCACCACCGAGGGGCCTATTGTGCCCCCTATTGAGTGCCTAGCCCCCCCCCCAGTGGCCCCCCAGTTGGGACCCTATACTTAATGCTACATACATTAAACAACAAATGGTTGGCCCCCCATGATTAGAATTTGCCACCCCAACGCCCCCCACTTGCCAAATCCTAGAGCCGCCACTGTGGCTATATATATATATATATATATATATATATATATATATATAGTATGCCTACTGTAAGGTGAATGATCTTATGCATTGGTCGAATGCCTTTCTTCTTCGAAAGAAATGGTCTTCGGTCGTGAAACTTGGAACCGGCGGTCGCTTATTTCCTATGCGTCGCTTCCTTCTCCGGCCCTGCGTCTTGCAATTGCAAATGACCCAGGGATCTCATCCCACAATTCAGGGCGCTGAGAGCTTTCGAACGTCGTCACGTGATGCATGCAATTATGTGGCGCCGTCTTTTTTTCTCTGTCGCGTTCGACGGTGCTGTTGTTATTTCGAGGGAGTCGGACAATGTTTGCGTTCGCAGAGTTCTTGTTAATGTGCCCGTGACCCAAATAATTTGACGCGAAATCGGCATGCATATTTGAGTCGTCGACGTCATGACCATCGAACTTCTATAGCGCCAGTTTAATAATATTCTTGACATCAATCGATGGTCGCTCCTTGGTTTGAATCTAGACTAAAAAATCACACTAACAGAGAGAGAGAGAGAGAGAGAGAGAGAGAGAGACAGAGAGAGACAGACAGACAGACAGACAGACAGACAGACAGACAGACAGACAGACAGACAATGAGAAAAATATGCCACATAGGAATCAAAAGTAATAGCGGAGCTTTAAACTACAAAAGTAGTGCCGGTAAAGGGGCTGTCCATAAATTACGTCAACAATTTATACCCCGAAATCAAATTTCTGGCATCAGGACACTTTTAACTATCGTCGTTCTGGTAAATCTGAGTTGGAGTAAGTAAGTAAGTAAGGCAGCGTTATCGCCGTTGCTGTTTTGTCATTCCAATTTTTCGCTCTGTCGATCAGTGAAGGTACTGCTATACGCTTTATGCTTCGTGCGATTATCTGGTTTGAACCACAAGTCTAAACCTGGGGCGGAGAATGAATGAAAAGAGGGAAATAGCCTAAGCAACCTGAATCGTCATAGGGACGTAGCCAGGAATTTGATTTGGGGGGGGGGTGGTATAAATTTTAGGGAGCATATATTGTTGTATATATATAATATATATCTATTATATATTAATATTATATATAATTATCTATGTTATATATATATATGTTATATATACTGTATTATATTTACACTGATTTGGGGGGGTATATATATATACCGATATACCCCGTCGCTACGCCCCTGCTACTGGTCAACTTTCACTGATAAGACCACAAAAATTATGCACTCCGAAATCAATTATCAACGGCGCTCACCTATGGCGGCTCTTCGACCGCGACATTCCACGCTCCCTCACTCTCACTCCCTCGAAAGTGCGCAACTTCACGAGTGCGTTGTTACACGCCTGACTCGATCAGTGACTTCAATCGGATTTATAACCAAATTGCTGGATGAACAGTCACGCTCTTGTTACCGAGACGTAACACTACTCTTTACTTTTTTACTTTATCTTTTTTATCTTTTGTATCTTTTTATCATTTTATCTTTACTGCGACCAGAGAGAAATTCTATTTGCACGGGGTTTAGGTGGCCAAACCCCCCACCCCCCACCCCTCACCCGCACACACACACACACACAAGGGTCAAGAATGACCCCAAGTCGGGGCTAGAATTTCGGTTGCTGGCCCTGTGAACCCCTTCACGGGGTTTCGTAAGTTCCTTTAGCGGGGTCTGTGTGTAGCCCCAGCCACTCAGCTTTTGTACTGTTGGGCTTCTGGTACTTATGAGTTTTGTTATGCTGTGCTTCTGCATGGTACTGTTGGCTTTTACTAAATTTACTTTGTCTGGCTTCTGGTACTGTTGGTCTGTTATTTCTTTTCACCACTCAGCTTGTCGATTAATATCAATATCTGGCCAGAGGTTAACTTATTTTTATTTTTTCCAAAGTGCCGGATCTCCAGGGCCGCCCAGAGAATTTCCGGGCTCCGGTGTCAAAAAACAGTCACGGGCCTCTGACCCGACAAGTGTGTGAAAGTGTGAAAAAGTTGATGACTTTTTTTGGCTTGTTGGTCTTTTTCAAGGCAGAATTCCGGGCTACTCGTTACAAGTGCAAGTGTGAAAATGTGTTGATGGCCTTTTTATGGCAATATGTAACATGATCGACCCCGGCCCCCTAACAGACATTTGCCGGGCCCCTGTGCTCATGATGAAGATAACCTTTTTCGGTTGTCAGTCTTTTTCAGGGTTCAGAGGCCTATAATAATAATGAATCGTGATTAAAATTCGTTTGATCGATTATTTTGATTAATTAATCGAAAAGAAAATGTCATCATCATATAGGCCTAGCTGTAGCCTGTAGCAGTATTATTGCATTGGATAATTTCTGCTGCGAATCAGTTGACAGCAAAAAACGTACCGGATCTTAAAAGTATGTTCCGAATTTCATGCCAACCGTTCCGGATTTCTTGCCAGAAGTCCCGGATCGGAGATCCGGCAAGATCCGGCTCAATTTAACACCTGTACTGTAGGCTATCTGGCTCTAAAGGAACTCTGCAAAAAACTAAGAACAAGTTAAGCATAATAACTCCCTGCCCCACGCACTCCGGATAAAATTTTCTCGTCGGCCTTTTGCACAATCTCACGACCAGTCCATGTCCGTTATGGGAGGAGGTCGGTCTCTTTCAGGGGCGTAGCCAAGAATTTGATTTGAGGGCATAATGTGATTGGGGGGGGGGTATAAATATTGAAAACCTTTAAAAATCGTAAAAACACTTTAAAATTTTAAGCTAGTCTGATATTAGGGCCGGTATATATACCGATATACCTCTCCCCCGTCGCTTAGCTACGCCCCGGGTCTCTGCGTCCCCTCTTGGCAACGCTAATGAAGATAAGCGATGTTCGTGGTGGGCATAGGGGGTGCCTTTTGAAACCCTCGGAGCCGGTTAATGAACGGGAGGAAGAAAGCTATATACGATTCTCGCTGACGTCGCTAAAGAAGTTTGTCTTAATTTCGTAAAACGCTGACTGATGATCGTCTATTTTTCGTGTCTAAATTTCGTTATTCTGTAAAACGAAATTATTTGCATAAACTGCATTCTGTGTCCCTCGTGTCGTATGGTTGCATGGTGTCAGTAGGATGTCTGTAACTCTCTCTGTGTGTGCTTGTCTCACAATACGTCTCTCTCTCCCTCTCTCTGCCTCTATCTGTCTGTCTCTGTTTCTGTCTCTGTGTCTTTGTCTCTGTCTGCCTCTGTGTGTCTGTCTGTCTGTCTCTGTCTCTGCCCCTGTCTCCGTCTCTGTCTCCGTCTCTGTCACTCTGTTTCTCTGTCTATGTCTTTGTTTCTGTCTGTCTCTGTCTCTCTGTCTCTCTCTATATCTCTATATCTCTGTCTCTCTGTGTCTGTGTCTGTCTGTCTGTCTGTCTGTCTGTCTGTCTGTCTGTCTGTCTGTCTGTCTGTCTATCTGTCTCTCTCTCTCTCTCTCTCTCTCTCTCTCTCTCTCTCTCTCTCTCTCTCTCTCTCAGAGACCAAATTAGATTGCAGAAGGAACACTGAGTCCCTTTAACGTGCGTCCTATCATCAACTGCTGGCTTAACGTTCGCCATGTCTTTCGGATAAACTCATTCGGTTTGGCGCATTTCATTTTCTCGTCGGGCAGTTTCGTCAAACTCCCTCCAACATCAGCGGCTCCGTTCCTTTGCGCTTCTGGTACTGTTGGGCTACTGGCATTAGTGGTCTTCTGATCTAATTCCTTATTTGAGAATTCCAGAATTTGATTAGTCATTATTATTATTATTATTATTATTATTATTATTATTATTATTATTATTATTATTATTATTATTATTATTATTATTATTATTATTATTATTATTATTATTATTATTATTATTATTATTATTATTATTATTATTATTATTATTATTATTATTACTATCATTATCATTATGTTTATTATTAATTTATTATTATTATTATTATTATTATTATTATTATTATTATTATTATTATTATTATTATTATTATTATTATTATTATTATTATTATTATTATTATTATTATTATTATTATTATTATTATTATTATTATTATTATTGGTATTGCTGTCTTCAGATAAGACAATAATTATCAAGCAAGTATCATTCATATAATAAGTATAAGATAGGCTATAAATATAAGAAAATATAAGAATAATATTAAGTATAAAATATAAATATAAGAAAATATCATTTATCTATGGAGACGAATGGTAATGTCTTTTAATCAAGGCGACCCTGTCTGACCAACTTAAATCATGTCTGTACCCATGATAGAGGGTGGAAGCATTCTAATAGGGCTTCTGGAGTTTAAAAGAACAATAATCTCGATTTATTAAAATGTGTCGTATAGGCCTATACAGTGGCGGCTCTAGGATTTGACAAGCGGGAGGCCGTTGGGGTGGCAACTTCTAATCATGGGGCCAACCATTTGTTGTTTAATGTATGTAGCATTAAGTATAGGGTCCCAAATGGGGGGTACTGGGGGGATAGACACTCAATAGGGGGCACGGGCCCCCTGCTCCCCTGGTGGAGCCGCCACTGGGCCTATAGGGATATTTAACCTAGATGTGTGCTTGGAAGAACTAACCGACTCCATAGAACCTAATTATTATTATTCGATGTTTTGCCCGGATTTTAACCGGGAATCTATAAATGTTGAGTTTAACGTTTTACCAATTCAACTACCCTGACTTAGGCCTACTCTATAGAGGTGGATATTGGAAATTAGAGTGGTCATGAAATGTGTGCAATAACCGACGAAATTTTTCTTTGCTACAGTAATTGGGGTTATAGGTTATTGTCTATATTCTGCAATACAGTAGCAAAAAAATATGCTCAAAACGTTAACATTTTCGTTTAATTAACATCATCGTATTTTTCGTCTGCTCCAGACTTTGTTCTCCTCTCCCCAGTCCCCAGTCGGGAACCCTGGATAGACCTACGTCACTGGTCGGTGCTGTTCCGTTTGACCTTTTTGTACCGTAAAGAGAGATTTCTGAAAAACTGTGGCCAATCGTGGAAAAGTTCGCCTTCGTCCATCGTGGAAAAGTTTGCCGTTGCCGTACCTTGGCCTCGTAAACAGCTCCAGGGCGTATCTTGTTGCAAGACGGCAAGTGTCGACTCAGTGCACGCAAACTTCTACTTTCTAACCGCTCGTTGGAGCAACATGTAGTTATTATTCAATCAACCGGCCCCTCTATATACTGAGCTGCCGGACTTTCTAATTGTTATCTTCACTCAGGATGCAGTGGCGGCTCCAGGATTTGGCAAGAGGGCGTTGGGGTGGCAACTTCTAATCATGAGGGGCCAACCATTTGTTGTTTAATGTATGTAACATTAATTAAGTATAGGGTCCCAACAGGGGGGGCTACTGGGTGGGGGGCAGGCACTCAATAGGGGCACGGGCCCCCTGCCCCCCCGGTGGAGCCGCCACTGTCAGAATGTGGGTGAACAGTTGAACAATACATGGATTCAACAGTTATCTAAGAAAAGTGGGTTATTAACCCCTTAACCGGGCGCGACGGCTCAGAGCCGTCCAGTTTACATTGAGTTACAGATTTATTCCCCAGTTAAGGGGTTAAATGTTGAGAGTAATACGGCTTGTGATAGTTTTCACATAGGCTTGTGCCTCCTAAAACGCTTGAAATTGCGTTATCACGTTGTTATTATTAATCATGGTTCTTATTTCTATTGTGTAGTCTGCTAAATTCATAATCCTGTCCTCTGTGCTACTGGGTTTTTTCTCGAGCTACATAATAATTTAGGCCTCTTACAATCTAATAGACCCCTTAGTTAATTTTACTATTTAATAGAATGTTATTGCTCCATCGCAAATTGTCTGATTAAATTGTGTCTCTTACATTCTTCTTCTTCTTCTTCTTCTTCTTCTTCTTCTTCTTCTTCTTCTTCTTCTTCTTCTTCTTCTTCTTCTTCTTCTTCTTCTTCTCCTCCTTCTTCTTCTTCTTCCTCCTCCTCTACTTCTTCTTCTTCTTCTTCTTCTTCTTCTTCTTCTTCTTCTTCTTCTTCTTCTTCTTCTTCTTCTTCTTCTTCTCCTTCTTCCTCTTCTTCCTCTTTTTCTTCGTTTTCTTCTTTTTCCTCTTTTTCTTGTTGTAATTGTTGTTGTTCTTCTCCTCCTCCTCCTCCTCCTCCTCCTCCTCCTCCTCCTCCTTCTCCTCCTCCTCCTCCTCCTCCTTCTCCTTCTCCTCTTTCTCGGTGTTGTACTGTATTTTCACTTTAGCCACCATGGATTTCCACTTTGTTCGACCTTGACATACTCTTACTACAAATGTTATTCTTTACTAAGTTTACTCCGTCAAATCCTTCTCATGACCTATATTACACAGTTTTTAAAACTTTTGACGGCAGCACTGGAATTCAATAATGCTGGAAAATCCCATAGACTTTAAAAGAGACGTTGATTAACATAGAGTTTATGGTAGGCTAATAATAATAATAATAATAATAATAATAATAATAATAATAATAATAATAATAATAATAATAATAATAATATAATAATAATAATAATAATATTATTATTATTATTATATATAAGGATTATGGGCCTAATAATAATAATAATAATAATAATAATAATAATAATAATATTATTATTATTATTATTATTATTATTATTATTAATGATATTAATATTAATATTAATATTAATATTGTGATTTAAAGTGGTGTAGGAGGCTAAATAAGCCTACGTGAAAACCACTGGTAGTACATGTAGCAGAACGTGAAGCCAATTTTCCACCATTTTACATGCAGTGTTGTTGTCGATTATATCCTTACTTTAGACAACTAGACATTGGCTAGCATAGCAACACTAAGTGCAAAATGGTGGGAAAAAAATTGCTTCAACTTTGACTGTCGCAGTGAAGATAAACTCTGTCTAGTATTAATTAAAATCTATGGGCTCTATCTAGTATAATTAAAATCTATTGGCACGCCCCTCTGATGGTCCAGTGATGGAACAGGCCACGTGTTTATTTGGACATTGAGCTTTTCAAGGTGTTTTTGAAAATTTCCTTGGTACTTTGGCACGCTATCATCTTTCACAGGCACGAAGATCATCGAAAACGGTGGTGACTTTGAGGAGATTTCTGATTTTTGTGAGCAATTTTTCCGTTTAGAAATAATTATGTCTACAGGAAGCAACCTCAGTGCTGTCCTTTATGCAAAGGGAGACCTCAGGCTGGTAAGTACCGATAATCACTTCTCTTAATTAAGACATTTGAGTTTATACGATTTGACGTTTCTTCTCGTGGCTTTCATTTATTCGCCTGCATCCCAGACAGCTTTGAGCATTCGATTCCGGACGATGATTTTGATGCGCCATCGACTTGTGATATTATCTTTATGATGGTGGCGCCATAGAAGTTGTTGGCAGATTGATTGATTTATGGGCACTTAAGAGGGATGTTACCAAGGACTAGGTCGTATAACACGGACTGGCCTGCAAGGACGAAGACAAGGACTATACCCACAAGGACAAAGGCTTCAAAGTAAGGAGTTTTTAAGGACAAGGACAAGTACAAGGGTTATCACCACTGGCATTTGCAGTTGGTTTGTCTTCTGCATTGAATTTCTTGTATTTCTGAAAATGTGAATCCATTCAGATTATTGATCAAGAGGCCATCTAAGGACATTTTTTACCAGGAGCACAGCCAGGGTGTATTTCTCCAGGTCCCAAGTTCTGCAGAATGAATAATATTTTATCGGAAAAATGAAATGTTGGTTTTTTTAGAAGGTTTTTACTTACGGGACCTACTCATTTTAAAGGGAACTTGAAAGCGAAAGAAGTGAATTTTTGTAGAGCTATTGACATTTGATTTTAGTGTTCTTTTTCGTTTGTAGGCATAAGACAAAATGTTTCTCAGATACAAATACGAACTGGCTTAGCCAGAATTCCTTTGAATTTTCACCTCATGATTTTTTTGTATTTGATTAGAATAATTTTTACTTTCACATGATGTCTCTTTTACTTTGACGAAAAGTTTGTTTGTATGTATGTAACAGGAAAACAGACCTGTGCCGCAGCCTGGCAAAGGAGGTCTGTATGCAAAGAGGAATGATCATTATTCCTATCTTCCTTACTTTATAACTTAGTTACTTATTATTTTTCTAGTGTGTTTTTGATCAAATTGCATGTACATTTGAAGAATTTGAAAGTTCTGTACATACTTATTACTTATGGATAAATATATCACAGTTGTATTGATTGTAACATGAATCTGCAAGTATGCGTGAAAGCTGAAAATGCTAAATGTATTTTGTATGGTATATATATTTGAGTTTGCTGTTATTCAATCTGCTAGTTCTTGTTTTCATTGTCACTTTGTAGTGCAGAAAGTGCAATTAAGTGCTTTTGCTCATTGCATGCAAATTCTGAAATACGATTGACAAATCTGACAATCATTTAGAAGAATTCTCATGTAATCATGTAATCATGTAAGAACTGTTGCAGTTTGGTTCACAATAGAATTTTGTTTAAGATTTGCAATACTTTGATAAGAATTTGGTTCAGTCCACTTCTGGAACTTTGTAATAATCTAATATTATTACCAATGTAATAATCTAATATTATTACCAATTTGTGTTGCAATTTATAGATTTTTCAAACACTTACTGAAATTTCGAAATTAATACTTGAAATAAGCAAAACCATTATATACAGGCACCCTATAAACGTGGGCATGGACCTGGTATGGATCAATGCACATGTGTGATATCTACTTCATCTTCTTGTCACAATAAATCCTTATTGTTGCTGATTAGGATGAACCTTGATCACTGTAACAGCCTTTTTAAAACTTGGCTTTAGAAATCCATTGTGTGGTATCGGTGACCGGAAGATTCAGTACGGAAAATTCGGTACCGGAAAATTCGGTACCAAATTTTCAGGACAGCAAATTCGGGACGGAAATGTCGGTAACGGCCAACATGGGGGGCCCCGCTGGAGTTAGGATTAGGGTTAGGTGGTGAGGCATATCCGATCTGTATGTCGAACATGTTTCGATTTATCTGGTACCGAATGTTCTGGGAACTTTAGTATCATGTGTTGCATATTTTCAAATTATAGGACTTTGCTGGTTCTTTCATTTTAAGCCTGAAGGTGCTTCTTTCTTTACACTTTTTATGTTGATGAATTTTTTTCAGAGGTTCAAATTGCGGTCCACTCGGTCGGAATCTGTGGATCGGATGTTCATTACCTGGTAAATGGAACGATCGGAGACTTTGTGCTTAAGGCGCCGATGGTACTGGGTCACGAATCCAGCGGTACTGTGACTGTTGTTGGAGAGGGGGTGACACACCTGAAACCAGGTAGATAATTAATGAATCATAGCTTCTACTGTGTGACAGTATCTTTAATAGTAACTCTTAACTAACTCATTAACAACTCGGGGTCGACCGTTATTGTACTGATCTTGTGATTTCTCCCTCTGACTGATCTCTGGAATGACCTGGATCTTTTGCGGATGGATTTTGAAGTACCATCGATCGATTGATGCCCTTGGGTATTAGAACTGGTGCTATAGAAGTGCATAATTATTAATATTATTTTAGATTTGCTGTTGCTTGACAGGTGACCGCGTGGCCCTTGAACCTGGAATTCCTTGTCGGTTCTGTGAGTTCTGTAAGGCCGGCCGCTACAATCTCTGTCCTGATATTCAATTTCTGGCGACGCCTCCTGTTGACGGAGACTTGACTCGTTTTCACGTCCATGCTGCTGACTTCTGCTTCAAGTAAGAAATCTTTTATTATTATTATTATTCTTATTATTATCTTGATAATTTCTATAGCGCTATAACATAGCTTGGTGCCAAAAGCAAGAACACTTTACATAAATTGAAACGAAATGTTAAATAGATATGTCATATCTTTTGCTTCCTGTAATATTGTTCACACTAGTGCCATCCAATTAGCAAAGGGTCCATCCATATATTACATACACACTGAGGAAGAAGGGGGTTGGATTTAGGAGATTTTGCGTATGTACGGTGTGCAAATGGGGTTGTTGGAAATATGCCTTTTTTGCATACATATTATATGGATGAGCCCAAACTATATTTATGCTGTGTCTTGGTTTGCCACGCATACTGAATTTTCAGATATAAGCTGATTATTATGCTTTCATTTCTAAGACTTCTTCAAATATTAGATTAACCCTTTTACCAGCCACAACGCAGACATATTTGTCCATTTTACATTACGTCACAAGTAAATGGCCGGTAAAGGGGTTAAGTGTAATGTATCTTTCTCCGTCTTCAATGTAGTTATTAAAATTCCATGCATTCAGTTTTAGTGCTCAAGAAATTATGTGGTGTAATGTAATGTTGTGTAATGTAATGTAGTGTAATGCTTCAGAATGCTTGAATAGCGCCTCTTCTGGGGAATCACTCAGAAGGACCCCTTACAGCGATTACTGCATATTGATAAAGAGTCAAGCCGTTTCAAAGAGAGGGCCATAGAATCAACAGTTGCTAAATTACCTATTCTGGGATCAAGAACATTCCAGAGTATAGGGATTGTTTCAGAAATAAAAATGTTCATGCTTGGGGCATGGAAATTAATGACATATATATATATACATTGAATTCACCATAAGGTAACATTGTTGTGTATGAATTGTTATTGAATAACTGGTTCTAGGTAATCTGCTTCTTGTATTAATACAGACTTCCCGATCATGTGACCTTTGAAGACGGCGCTCTTTTGGAACCGCTGTCGGTGGCTGTGCATGCGTGTCGTCGGGCGGGTATTAGCATTGGGCACAGAGTGCTGATCTGTGGATCGGGACCGATAGGTCTTCTCAGTCTGGTTACTGCCAAGGCCATGGGTGCTGCTGAGGTGATAGTAACGGGTATGTGGCTTCTGCTTGTCTCTAACAGTGAATTTTATCATTGTTAAAAGTATCAACTGAATCTCATTAGAAAATTTAGTTTCTATACATTGTAAGGATATTTGGAAAGGGATCGTTTTAAAGTTTCTGTTACTTGGCTTCAGTTTTTTATCCCTTTTTAGCCCTTGTTGATCCCAGTGGCGGCTCCACTGGGGGGGGCCAGGGGGCCCGTGTCCCTATTAAGTGCCCCCCCTTCAGTTTGGACCCTATACTTAATGCTACATACATTAAACAACAAAGGGTTGCCCCCCATGATTAGAAGTTGCCACCCACCCCAACGCCCCCCCTTCCCCACTTGCCAAATCCTAGAGCCGCCACTGGTTGATCCCATCATGAACCTTGCAGATAATTGTTCTATAGACAAAATGCCTAACTGTCCACTGAAGTTTTTACCTCAAGACACTAACTTTAGTTTTCCAGCACATTTCATATTAGTAAGTAAGTTCTAGCGAGTTTCTTTTGTTATTGTTAATGACCAATCATATCTGGTTGTGTGACAGCAATGTTTTGTGTAGACCTAAATTCTTAAAATTTGAGTCCTCTCTTTGTTTTATTATTATTATTATTATTATTATTATTATTATTATTATTATTATTATTATTATTATTATTATGACAATTTTTATACCACAGTAGACATGGCTAAGAGCAGAGTCAAGGATGCTTTGGCAAATATGTATAAATAATAATATAATAATTAATAATATATAGTAATAAATAATATGTAATAATAATAAATATGTACACTGAACTTATTGTTCTTTATGATGCTGGTCTTGCAATAAATAAATGTGAATGAAAAAAGTCACTTCTATGAGATGCTGAACAAGTGAGCTTTTGTATGCTTCATGAAATAGCACAATAATATTGAGTCAGATTTTGTAACATTCTCCGGCAATGAATTCCATAAAATTGGATTTGCCAATTGGATTGTTTATCTATCCAAGCAGAAGTGGCTTTACACTCGATATACTTTGCAATGTCACTGGCTTTGTATTTCAGACATTTGCGGGGAGCGTCTGGCGATTGCTAAAAAGATGGGGGCCAGCCACATTTTCAAGATCGATCCGGCCGTCGACACCAGATCCACTGCTGAACGGATCGTTCGGGCGCTCGGGGAAAATCCCGACGTCACCATTGAATGCAGCGGAGCAGAGAGCAGCTTACAGACCGGGATATATGTAAACAATTATTGCTTTGTTCATTATTATTATTACATAGTTGTTAACTCATGTTGAGAGTCCATCCATAAAATACATATGCACCGATGGGGAGTGGATTTTAAACAATCGCTGTGTTCATTATTATTATTATTATTATATAGTTGTTAATGCATGTTGAGAGTACATCCATAAAATACGTACACACTGATGGGGCGGGGTGGATTTAGGACATTTTGCATATGTACGGTGTGTGCTGAAAATTTGTGCCTTTTTTCATACGTACTATATGGATAAAGCAAGAGTCATTCACTAAGTGAAGAATTATGTGTTGGGTGAGTCATGTGCCCTAAAAACAACAACTTTAAACCTCCAACTTCAAGGACTCGGCCTGGAAATTCCTCACCGGATATAATAATTTGACTGATAAAAACTTTCTTATAAAATTATTACCGTTTATTCAGGACATAAATGTAAAAATAATTTTAATTTCCGATAACCTTTAATTTGTGTTTGATACATAAGGTATGTACATGTATTATGCATTATTATGTATTATGTTTTGACCTTGCTTTTTGCCAAGGTGGATTTACTAAAGCAATCTTGTATTGTATTATATTGTAAACCAAACAGTAGAGTGCCATTAGTGAAACAGATAATTAAGAAGTAGCAGTGCTCAGTATGTTGTTCCAAACAGAAGAAGCAGCATTGGCAAAGGAATGGTTCATTAGATATAGGCAAAGGTACTGCTGGAGCAGTTTGTTGGTACCTCATGATTCAGTAGTAGGCTTCAGTAGTGTGCTTTAAGCCCAGTTTTGCATGCATAAGATATTGAATATAGAATATTTGTTTTGGAGATATTGAGACTTGAATGTAGGTGTAAATTTACTCAAATGCGGCATGTTCTTTACAATGATGATCCTTATGGTAAGTCATTCCTATCGAAAATATTTGTTATTTACGATGCATAGGGGCTGTCCATTAATTACTTAAACAATTTTGTTTGTGTAATTAATGGACAGCCCCATAGTCTTCAGTAGTTATTTCTTGCAATGTTATAGGCTATCATTTTGTTTAGGCTAATGGATAACAATAATAATAATAATAATAATAATAATACTTGTTAGGTATAATAGTTTACCTGTTGCTTTATTGGTAGGCCACAAAATCGGGCGGTGTGATGGTCCTGGTCGGACTTGGTCCTCCCACTGTCAGCATTCCAGTTATCAACGCAGCGGTTCGTGAAGTTGACATCAGGGGGATTTTCAGATACGCCAATACGTAAGAAATGCTTCGAACTGCTGAATTTTCACCTTTCATGCATCATGATGGCAGAATTTTAGAGCTGAGCTAAATAGGGGCTTTGAACTATTCAGCCGAATATGAATAGTCGGGTTCACTATTCGACAAATACCGAATAGTGGACACGATGCCCGTGCTGCTGCAGGTCACCATATTATGGTCAGTAAAATGTGCTGTGCGCTACTATTATAACATATAAGGGGCTGTCCATTAATTACGTCAACAATTTAGGGGGGAGGGGTTTGGAAAAGTTTGACAGTTGTTGACAGGGGAGGGGGGTCAAGAGAAGTTGACGTCAACAATTTCACTTTTTTAAAATAATCAAAAAATAGGAAATTTCATAGAATACTACTTATTACAATGGAAAAAAGCATTAGAAAAAAGGTAATCACCACCACATTTTGACACTCGATGAGGAAAAAAAGAGAAAAAATGATCATCACCACAAAAATAATAACCTTGTTATTGGGACCTGTCATTGATCTTGGGAGTCAAGAGTTGTTGACGTAATTATGGGGGTTAAGTGAAAGTTGACAGTTGTTGACAAGGGGGAGGGGTCAAAATTGCCCAAAAATTGTTGACATAATTAATGGACAGCCCCTAAGTAAAGTGGAAACGGACAGAATTGTTCTTTTAACGCATGTGATGTGAATAATAAATTTGTGCCACGTTATTTGAAAACTGGCCAATAGAAACAAGCGTCTTCACCGACACTTTAACTTATAAAGCTGACGAATTGTTTTTTTAAAACAAACACAACACATACACAGGCCGTGTGGAAATTTCGAACGTCACGCGACCGCTATTCATATTCGATTTGACCAGCACTATTCGGACGTGAATACAAATATACTACTGCCCAGTGTTTAATCTAGGCCATTTCCGGGGGAAAATTTGCCCTTCCCCCCCGGAAATTTAAAATTCCCCCCGGAAATTTTTGAATACTACATGGACTAACAGCGGCCCTAGCAGAGTTCCTCTCCCGCGGCTTTGTCAGTTTTTCCCCGGCTTTTTCAGTTTCCCCCCTCGGAGTCCAGGAGTCTAGATTAAACACTGCTACTGCCTTGTTCTTAGGTATCCTACTGCTCTTGCCATGGTTGCGTCTGGATCTGTAAACCTGAAGCCGTTGGTCACCCATCGCTTTGCTCTCGAGGACTCGGTGAAGGCCTTCGAGACTGCGAGGACAGGAGCGGGCGGAGCCATCAAGGTGATGATCGGATGCTCCGCCCCGGCTTCGTGATCGGCTGAGCGGTCGACCCGTGATCACGACTTTATATATTCCTTCCTGGCTGAAGGGGCCTCTGTTTGGTGTCATAAGCCAGAAATGCTTGAACGCACGCTTATCTGTATTTTGCAATTCTTTAAGTTTAAACTGCAGAATTTTTACATTACGGCTACGAGGTTGTTTTTGTTTATTCATGGCTTTGCGGATTATGTTAAAATGTAAGTCTGCATGTGTTTCTGCATAGAGCTCAGTCTTGTACTGTACATTGTTATACTTTTGGGCTAAAGGTACCTTGAATCACGGTCGATTGATTAACTGATTATTAACTGATTAGCTGACTAGCTGACTTCGTTATGTTGCACATTAATGACATCTTGCAGCGTTTACCCACTTTTTTTACTTAATTTAAACCATTTGACACAACTCAAGACCACCAACCAAAAATTGTCTCTAAAGATATAAATAGAAGATAATGCAATGGAATATCTGGCATACATGTATGTGTGTGGCTATTTGAGGGCAGAATACTTAGGGGCTGTCCATTAATTATGTCAAAAATATTTGACCCCCCTTTGTCAACAACAGTCAACTTTCAGTCCCCCCTATAATTATGTCAAAAACTACCCCCCACCCAATATCAATTACAGGTCCCAATAGAAAGGTTATTATTTTTGTGGTGATGACCATTTTTTCCCTTTTTTGCTCATCGAGTGTCAGAATGTGGTGGTGGTGACCTTTTTTGCCATGCTTTTTTCCATTGTAATAATTAAGTAGTATTCCATGAAATTTCCTATTGTTTTGATTATTTGTAAAATGTGAAATTGTTGACGTCAACTTCTCTTGACCCACTCCCTCCCTCCCCCTGTCAACAACTGTCAAACTTTTTCAAATCCCCTCCCCCTAAACTGTTGACGTAATTAATGGACAGCCCCATAGAAGTTTATTGATTGATAGATATTTTACCTATTTGTCCGGTGAAAAACTGAGGCAAAAATGCGGACATGCATTTGTCCGGTATTTTCGTGCAAGCTACCGATCTACAGCAAGCAAGTCACTCCCATGTGAAGTGCATTGCAACATTTTGGCCATAAGTCCGCTATAAATACAGTATCATATGTTTGAGAAAACTCTCATCCTAAATGTATATTATTAAGCAGTTTAAAACAGGGTTTCCGAAACATGTTGGGACCACGGCCCATTTCAGCGACACTAATCATAACATGTAATATAAAAAAGGCATTAGGCCATCTGGCGAACGTTAGTTGAAAAGAATCTTCTAAGCGTTGAATAATGGCAAAACAAAAGCTCTGATTCAATTTGAATGAAATAATGGCAAATTATATTAGGCAGAATTATTCATATTTTTGCGAAATAAGACAAAAGGAAAGAAATAGATGTTGAAATTGCTTGAAAATTATATAGTTTTAATATTTTGCCAGGAACAAACCTTTTTTACGCGTCTTAAAAATTCTATGAGTATGGAAAAATCGCTTAACCGCCAGGTAGATTAGCACAAAAGTGTGGATTCTCTATTGTTAGTGGAGATTCATAGCAAAATGGTCGGAATACGCTTTCCTTGAGTTATTACGAAACAATATTAATTTTTGAAAGTGTTATAGGGCCTCAGAAGTCGGTTTGTGCGGTTACACAGACAGACTTGGAGCTTTAAATTCTCAAATTTCAAAGTACTGACTAGGACCAGATCAGAGGCATCAAGTCGGTTTTACAGTTGCAGTATTGGCTCAAATACTATTGGGGGCTGTCCATTAATTACGTCAACAATTTAGGGGGGAGGCGGTTTGGAAAAGTTTGACAGTTGCTGACAGGGGGAGGGGGGTCAAGAGAAGTTGACGTCAACAATGTCACTGTTTTTAATAATCACAAAATAGGAAATTTCATAGAATACTACTTATTACAATGGAAAAAAGCACTAGAAAAAAGGTAATCACCACCACATTTTGACACTCGATGAGGAAAAAGGGAAAAAATGATCATCACCACAAAAATAATAATCTTGTTATTGGGACCTGTCATTGATCTTGGGGGGGGGGGTCAAGAGTTGTTGACGTAATTATGGGGGGTTAAGTGAAAGTTGACAGTTGTTTACAAGGGGGAGGGATATAAATTTGCCAAAAAATCGTTGACATAATTAATGGACAGCCCCTTAGCTCAGTTGGTCTATTGAAATTGAATTATTAAAATAAAGAATTAGTGAGATGCAATTTTAAAGTATATTTTATCCAAATGAAAAAACAAGATATTAAAAGCAGGATATTACTAAAGCAGCCGAGTCCAGTAAATAAATAAATACGGAATCATGTAACAGTTTCTATTATTTCTTTGCTGTAAACAATACAGTTTACATATACTGTACTGTATTTAAAGAGACAGTAGCAATTATTTTATTGTTTTGCTTACAATGCATGCTATTTGAAGCGATGAAGACCAGAGTGGCTTAACCAAAAAACGTGAAATTTTGGAAAAACGGATTTTAAGTTTGAAATGAACTTGTAAAATCACTAAGTTAAAATCTACTAGCTACATTATGACCAAGTATATAATAAAAAAATTGGTCTTGCGGTCCATCTAGTTACGTTTGCATTTTGTGCCACCAACACGGGTGTCCGGTATTTTTGAGACGGGAATATGGCCTATAGTAGACCTATAGGTAGACTTGCCATATTTGTTTCAGGCCAAAATGGGACATTTTGGGGGCAAGACAATGGTGTCAAAAGCACGTGGGCGTCGAAGGCGCAAAGCCCTCATAATTAGGGGTCTGGGGAGCGTCGTAAGCTGTATAACAGTATAAGTTACGCCAAGACGGTTAGAATTGCCAAGTATTGATAACTACTGGTTTACTTTACTCTGACAAGGAATTCAATAAGGTCTACGTAATAAAATAAATTTAACATGAATTTAAAAAATGAACAAATGTGAAATGCATAAGAAAAAAGATTAGATGCAAGGCTAATCCTATCCGACCCAGTCATATTTTGATATTGACTTCACTTTCTTAGGGGCTGTCCATTAATTACGTCAATAATTTAGGGGGAAGGGGTTTGAAAAAGTTTGACAGTGGTTGACAGGGGAGGGGGTCAAGAGAAGTTGACGTCAACAATTTCATGGAATACTACTTATTACAATGGAAAAAAACATGGCAAAAAGGTCATCACCAACACATTTTATTTTGACGCTCGATGAGCAAAACAGGGAGAAAATGGTCATCACCGCAAAAAATAATGACATTGTTATTGGGACCTGTTATTGATCTTGGGGGGGGGGGGTCAAAAGTTTTTGACGTAATTATAGGGGGTACTGAAAGTTGACAGTTGTTGACAAGGGGGTGTGAGGGGGGTCAAAAATTGCCCAAAATTGTTGACATAATTAATGGACAGCCCCTTAATTATGTCAATTTTGCTTTCACGATATTATAAAAATCGGCGCAAGTCATTTTAAAATTAATAATGACAAATCAAAATTGCGTCAATTGTCTCGACTGACAACCTGTTTCTTTCATATGACCATTGAGTTAACATTATGGAAAATAGTCTCTCCACATTTGCATTGGTGTCTAATATTGGAAGAAGATAGATTATATAACGAGATAATTTCAGATAATGCATATTTTCTAGTGAATATTTTCTAACGAATATTATCTAACGAATATCTCCAATGAATATATTCAGAGTAACGAATATTCATTTCTAACGATATTTGCCATCTCTATTACTTACTTACTCAATATGAGGACGCAGAGCTACGAAACCGTCGTTCTCTTATTCTATCCGGTAGGCCTAAGGGGCCTAACATCCTGGGATTACTGCCCGAAATTTTTACATCTAGGCCTAAAATTAGACCCTAATGCACCCTATGCTATTTCTTAAAATTTTACAAAGAAAAATGGCCAAAGCGCCCACCAGATTACACGTAATAAATTCGTGGAGTGCTGCAAACAGAGATGAGATGTATGAGAACATTTACGACGGATGTGGAAAAATCAGAGAAGCTATATATGAGCACTGAATAGAAGTCAACATTCTGGATAGATTTTGCTAGGGAATTCTGTTGGTTGAACCGAACTGCCTTACTCCACGTACCGTCCTTGTTCGACTTAAGAGAGAAAACCGGATCAACTCCTCGGTGCCTAGAAAGCATCATCAGCGCCTATCTGAGGTACGTTTGCAACTATGTGTTTTTGTTAATAAGAAATGGAATCTTCCGTGGCAGATTCCTCGACCTATTACACACTCGCTAGATAACTTGGCATTTGTTGCTCGTCATTCTCGTAGACACTGGCGCTAGATGTTTTGCTGTATGTGGCCCTATGGTCTGGAATTCATTGCCAGCATCCCCTCTTTTAATCGGCAGATTCAGCACATTAACTTCTTTTAGATTTAGTCTTAAAGACAAACCTATTTAGTGTACCCACATAGTCTGCATTGATTGATCCAAGGGCAGAGCGCCATGATCTTATTCTGTAGACCGTGGTACTAAAACTTTTTTCAAGCCGGTCCACATTCTGTCTTCCATCGTTCGTGAGGGTCCATTACTTGAAAACGGAAGTCCTATTATTCATATGCCCACAACGGCATAGTAAGTAACTATGAGTAAATACAGGTCCTCTTGATACACTGTTAAAAGAGCACCAAGACGGCAGATAAAAGTGACAAAACCCAAAATGCATATAATAAATGTCAGATTTAATGGCAGGACATTGGCCCCCGCCCACCAGAAAATTGCTTTCAAGGTGATTAGTTCTCGAAGTGGGGCCTGGGGCAGAGCCCGAGTCACAGAAATTTAGATTAATATTAGAAATAAACGGTGAGCTCTGATGCACATTTTAAAGACTAATTATTAGACTATTTATTGCTGAGTGAGCAAAAGCTGTAATAAAACACGAACAGTACGAAGATGAAACGGAACTACATCAACAAATGATTGATAAAAACAGTAAGCGAGTAAGCAGACTAATATGCATAATTACTGAATTTTGAGTGGCTTAGTAAGGGTTTTATTGAGAGCCGCTGAAATTCAGGTGTAATATTTCTCAGGCACATATTCAAAGAGCTGCCCGTCATAGACCTCATTCCCTCGAGGGTGATGTACTTTATGGGTTTCTGTTTGCCAGTGAGAAACTTATGTCGACTCTTGACGAAGTACAGAAAGACCTAAACTGCGACAAAGATGCTGGAGGCAAATCAGGCAATTGGACTTTTGCAGGGATTCTGAGATCAATATTTCCCAACCAATCGTGTGATTCAACTTACTCAGAGAGACCAGAACTGGTCCTGGTTGATCTGCTGAAGGTGACTGTCATTTGGTATACTCCATTCGCATCAAGTAGTAGTAATGGTGTTGGTGGTGGTAGTGGTATTTGTCATAGAGTATTTTAGCCGTAAGAGAATTCTTTAACTAGATCCACTTTCCACTTGGAATTCAACTGTTATTATTTTTATCACTGATTGAATACATTTCTAGGCCTACTACTGCATCTGCATTCTGTTATGCGATGATGTGTTTTTCAGACCTTCACACACCAGCTTTACCTGCAACTTCTGAAAAAAGTTTCAGAGAATATCCTTATGAACTTGCATTGCTGATTCAGGTTGCCCATGCAGCCATGCTGAATGTATGAAGAGGCACTACGAGTGGGAATTAGAGCAAAAGAACAGGGAACTCAGTGATTGCCTTCGAGCAATGGACTTGTTAAAGGTCAAGGTAAGTCCAACTCACAATTGAGAAATTTAGAAACTATCAGCTGGCAACTGGCCTTCAATATAATTGAGGCAGAAAACACTGATGAGTGTAGACCAGCGATCCGCAAACCCTGGCCCGCTGGCCAAATAATTATGGTCCCTGAGAGTCTTCAAGTTGGCCTGCGGAAATCCTGTCTCAAACAAAGATTTTAGCAGATGCTTATAGATACCGGTATTCCACTTTTCATGTGCATTCCACACAAGGACAGATCTCTAAATGCGTATGTATGTGCCCACCTACCTTTTTTATTGTTATTATTATTATCAAAACGATTTATAGAGCGTAGTGGCAAAACGAAGGTCAAAGTCAAAGGCCATTAACAAACGTCACTTATATAAACTGTCAAACAAGTAGGTCTTTTGGTTAATCCTGAATGAAGTAATCAATTTTAATGCCGTGGCATTTAAAGGTAGTGCGTTCCAGAGGAGCAGTGTTTAGTCCAGACCGTGAACGAACCGAAATCAAGAAAGCTGACGAACAGATTGGCCCTTGAACAATCCCTCCCACTGGATGCCAGTGCATCTTGGACCCGACAAGGACCGACTGTGCTTGTGGCCAGGAAAACAAGATCCAGTGCGTCACCTGCGGTCACAGCGAACACTGCGGCACGAAGGAAGAAATCTTTGGCCCCATCGAAACCTGCGTGCCAAAGACGTGTCCAGCGAACTGCCAGCTGCCATCAAACGCACTGATTTTGTTGGATAATAATAATAATTATTAATTAATCAATTAATAAAAATTTGATAATTGAAAAAAATAATAATAACCATAAGAGGAAACATAATAATAATAAATCTATGATTTAAATGAAAAAGTCTAGACCTTCTCTCTCTGGGGGGAATTCCCCCAAGTTTGAAATCCCCCCAAATTTTGACATGCTGGCACGTAGTAGGCTATGACCTCTCCAATGTCTGTTTCCCCTTTAGACTTTAAAATACTAAGCGTTTTATTGCTGATCAAAAATCGTCCTTAAGACTGTCTTAATTTCATAGTGTAACGAAAATACAGCAGACCGTTGTATTTGAAAAGGCGTAGAGACTAAAGAAAGTCCAGTTGTACTTCGACTCGTGCAGCAACTCACGAGATCAGCACAAGACGAATAGTGCCAGCCGATGTTAACATGGAACAAATTAAATCATCTAGTAAGAGCAACGGCCTGCAGTAGCTGTTAAATTACTGTTTGAAACGGTAATGGCGTGAGATTAAAACATTAGCTATAGCAGCCTAATTTGTAAAATTCAATTATAACGCCAACAGCTAAATTTCAACCAAATGAGAACACCCGATATAATAAAGAACGTATAAAGTTAATATTATAGCGATTAAGTACAGCAAAATTTAAAAAGCAACATCCAACGATTCAAAATTTGAATTATTCTAGTCTGCGTCACTGCTTTCTCAAAACCCTAATGACGTTAGGCTCCACCATGGGAAAAATGGCCGTCACCGCATAACTGCGCAATAATACAAATTAACAACAGATCTTGCGTCAATACAGCTTAATAATGCCAGCTATCTGTTGAGGCTTAAACTTCTTCTTTTGTAGTCTTTTTTCTCCACTCCTTGCTTTTCTACCACCCTCTGGAAATTCTTCAATCAGTACACTGTCAAAAATGTTTTCCTCCGGTTCCCAGGAATTATATTTTCTGCTCCAGTCTTTCCATTTCACCAGGAATTTTCGTCTTCGCGTTCTGCGCTTCAGAATGCATTGCGCCTCGAGATGCTATAAGGGGCTGTCCATTAATTACGTCAACAATTTAGGGGGAGGGGCTTGGAAAAGTTTGACAGTTGTTGACAGGGGGAGGGGGGTCAAGAGAAGTTGACGTCAACAATTTCACTTTTTTCAAATATTAAAAAACAGGAAATTTCATGGAATACTACTTATTACAATGGAAAAAAGCATTAGAAAAAGGTCATCACCACCACATTTTTACACTCGATAAGGAAGAAAGGGGAAAAATGGTCATTACCACAAAAATAATAACCTTGTTATTGGGACCTGTCATTGATCTTGGGGGAGGGGGTCAAGAGTTGTTGACGTAATTATGGGGGGGATTAAGTGAAAGTTGACAGTTGTTGACAAAGTTGTTGTTGTCAAAAATTGTTGACATAATTAATGGACAGCCCCTAACTGAATCTGACCAAGACGTATCGGCGATTTCGTGATACAAAAATCGCAAACGCCGGTAAGAGAAGGCAACGAAGACGCGAATGAACGGCCAGTCGAAGGTCGTGGCCCGTAGAGAGGGACGCTGCCCCGTTGCGTGTTATTCTCTCGGCCAGGGAAGTTCCTGAAATATCAAACACTGTTTCTAGAAGATTCTAGATCGAATTACCAGTAGGCTATAGGACCAACGTTCAGTGGCGGTTTCACCATGTTGATGTCCAGTTAGTTACTCAGTGGAGTCTTTTAGACATTCAGCAAGCAAAAATGTTTTCGCTGTTCACGAAATTCACTCCAAAGCGTTCAATACCACATTGGCTAACGAATTTTCGAATAAATTGGCGACAGTTAGCTTATTAAAATGGCGCAATAGAAGTTGGCGATTGCGATATGATATTTTTGGATAGTTTCAGCGCTGTTTTTTCTAGGAAAAAGGTTTGAGAACGCATTTCCAGGGCCGTCGAAAGAAATTCCTAAGGGCTCCTTAAAAGTTTCAAACTTTTCGAATTTTTTTACAGTTTTGGTGGTAATGATGAGTTTTTTCCTCATCAAGTGTCTGAAAGTGATGATGACCTTTTTGTCTCATCATGTTTCATCAAGCGCAACTGATAAAATAACCGATTGTGTAAGTAAAACACGCACTATTGCATATCAATAGGCCTATATACTGTATATACGGTATATGCGAGTCTCTGGAAAAAAGGTGTGGAAACGCCGTTCCCGTGCGTTTCCACTGAAAAAAAGCACTGGATATTTTTTTTAATCGGCATAAATAAGACCTTATAAAGTAGTAGTCATCTGAAGCTTAGAAATGCATACTTACCTCGTTTTGTGTTTTCTAAAACAAAAGTACACACCAGTATAGCCCTATCTTATAGACAGTATAAAATACTGATTGTCATTTTGTGGTTAATTAATAGAACCGAAATGTTTTCCAAATATTCAGGACGAGAATGCAAAGCCTATTAGCCTAAATCTCGAGATATTTTTTCGATGGCATGCTTATTTTGCTCGTTATACAGTAGAACATAGGGATTGATGCAATAACGCATGTTGCTAAAGTTATTGAATGGGAAAAAAGACTGTACGAGGTCCACCCTACTCGTTTGTTTAGTCGCGCCTATGCTGTTATTCTTCCGAATTTCTTCGACTTTTCGCCATGATGAGAAATTAGCAAAAACAAATGTTTGGGGTCGTACCTTTTTTTTATCTGCGTATCGTGTCTTTGAGACGTAGCCCACTTGTTTGACTTGACCGCAGTGGCGTGCCAAGGTGATTCAATTTTAGAAAAGGTCGCCAAGTAAATTTGGATGCCACCCCATCTGGTGGATGCCCGTGGCCACCGCTCCACCGCCCCCTCTGCTTGGCCTATCCCCCTTAAGTTGCTCCCCCCTTCACCTGGCCCCGTTGACGCAGCGACGGGGGGAGATGGCACAGGGTCGGGCTTGATTGATTGATTGATCGATCGATCGATTGATTGATTAAGTACTTGATTGATGGATTGATGGATTGATGAATTGACTGATTGATGGATTGATTGATCGGTTGATTGATTGATTGATCGATCGATTGATTAAGTAATTGAATGATTGACTGATTGATCGATCGATTGATTGATTGATTGATTGATTGATTGATTGATCGGTTGATTAATTGAACTGATTGAACTGATTCGACGGAACGTTACCGTTAAGAACGGTGACTTCCATCTGCGCCTCCTCTTCGCTGGAGCTGCGGCAAACGTAGACACCAGCGTCCCCTAACCGGCTCCGTCGAATGGCCAGGACGCTGACCAGCATCCACGCCTCTATCTTCTTCGTGACCATCAGGCCCCCGGCGCCGGCGTCGGACGCGATCGACCGTCCGTCCTTGAACCAGTCGACGTCCCTCGGAGGGTCCGACCGCCCGGTGGCGACGCAGATTAGCTGGACGGGGTCGCCGCGTACGACGATCTTCGAGCCTCTCACCTGGACCGCTGTAACGGCATGCGAACGGCATTGTGTACGGCGCGCTATAGAAGCTCAGTACTTAGCGGAGCATCTCTCTCTCTCTCTCTCTCTCTCTCTCTCTCTCTCTCTCTCTCTCTCTCTCTCTCTCTCTCTCTCTGTACTCCTTTCTTCCCTACTCTCAGTTCCAACCCTAGTATTTCGTATTTCTAGTATCATTTTTAGCAGCGGCGTAGCCAAAGGGGGTTGGGGTTAAACCCCCTCCCCTTGGCCGTCGATGGAAAAATTTTTAATGTGTTTTCGTGCAGTTTTATTTCTGGACGCGGTTTTGGGGTTGAAACCCCTTTGGCTGTGTTTTGCTTGTCGGCATGTTTAAAGTTGAAAAAATAACGCGATGACCTTTTTTGCTTGTCCAGATTTTTTCAACGTTGGTCACAACCAAAACCAGCCCCCCTCGCTATGGAAATCCTGGCTACGCCAATGATTTTTAGTATCACAACATCCTTCTCATGGAAATGCTAATACAATAGAGCTTCGCTATAACGTACGTAGCGGGGCTGTAAAATTATGTACGTATATAGTATGTATATATCCACTACCATCCAATACGGTAACGCATCACACGGGACTGTAGGCCTACACTGCGGTACTTTATAACCGAGGGTATTCCAGAGTTGGGCATGGGTTAAGTTATAGCCTACGGGTTGGGTCAGACTGTTCCATATTTATGGTGGGTTGAGTTGGGTCAGAAAATAAGTCATCACGGTTTAGGAAATTGCAATGTTTTACGGTGGGTTGGGTTGGTTCAAGTTGCCGGCATGGGCTGGGTTAGGTTGGGTTGGAGATTTGATGGGTTGCTTTGGGTTCTAAAAATGGACCCATGGCCATCTCTGGTGTCCGTCATAACCGAGTCCGTTATAACGAAGTTCTACTGTAGTACTGACCTTTGACCTGCAGGTAGACGGTGTGATAGTTGTGATGATCATCCTTTGCGTTGATCTGGCATTGATAGATTCCGTCGTCCAGAGGTCTGATGTCATTGATGACGAGGTTCCACTCCCCCAGCCGCTGAACGAAGTCCACGATGACACGCGGGTCGGCCACGAAGGTCGACTGACCAATGGTCAGCGGATGGACGTCGCCGAACCTTCTCCACGTCACCTGGAATCAATCGCCACACCTGAAGCGTTGTTTGACAAACAAACAAAAACGGTCATCCCAGGCTCAGATTGGGGGCATTGGGGTGTCGGTCCCAAATTGGGGGTGTTGGGGTGTTAGAGGGCGCAAAAATATCCCTGGTGAGCACCCTAGGGGCGCAACAGTTTAGGTACCGTTTATCGGACGAGGTTTTGCCATAGACTATGTACCGTTTTCGCTCCTAGATTTTCCACTCGGCAGCGTAAGACGGCCTTTTCTCCGGGATTGACAGTTACGTTCTGCGGCGCCATTTTGAAGACCGGTCGAAGTGTCGATTGGTCTTCGGTTGGTCCTCCGGTTGACGGTGAAAATTGGACGCGTAGCTTCTTCTCACGAAAAACTCCTGCCACAAAATATTCTTTCAATTAACAAGCATACATGTATATATAATTGTAGTTGTTACAGTAAAACTTTGGTATAGCGGGCTCGGTTTGAGGCCACTTTGAAAGCAAGGGGTCAACCTAATAGATTCAATATTTGTTTACCACGTCCATTATTCGAGTTTATAGACATTTTCCAAAAAATTTAGTAAGCATGGCTACCTTGCAAACGTTATGCTTAATTATTCATTTTTTCTATTGTACAGTATTCACCGTTGACAGACGCATTCTAAACACTGTAATTCTTGCCAAGAACAAAAACCCAGTAAAACTGTGATATATCGTCGCCGAATTCTGATTGAGAAAAGGATTATATTTATTCCCTCGAAAGGAAATTTGTGGACGCCATCTGGTGGGGAGGGGGTTCCTATCTCGTTTCTCTGCATCTGCGTCCGCTATCGGCAGCGATGCGTCTATCTGTGTGTCTGTCTGTGCGTGTCTCTGTCGTTTCGTCTCGCAGTCCGCGCCGATGTACCTGTGCGCCCCGGTGGCGTGCCGATCGCTAATTTGCAGAACTGATCGATCTGTTTTAAGTACCCTACCAGTCGACAAATGTCCGCGATTTAAAAAAGTGCAAATCCCTTTTTCTATTATTGCCTTTTTCGCTATATAAATGCAGGTTTTTTTGGGAACATGTAAATACATATGTTTGCCGTTGCGCAAAACGTCAAATTTTCAATCTTTGAACATAATGTGAGAAAAATTAATGTAGTACTAAACTAGCTGTAAGGTTTTCCGGTACGCCGTACCGACTAGTACTGTCACAAAAAGCACTATATATCTGTGCGTGTACTGTATATCATCATCATAGCCGTAATCGTCGTCTCGTCCTCGTCGTCGTCGTCGTCATCATCATCATCGTCTTATTCATCACCATCATCATTATTATTATCATCATTATCATCATTATCATCATCATCATCAGCATCATCATCATCATCATCATCGTGTTCTCTGTCCTGAGACAGGTTCGGGGCTCCATTGTTTCCATTCATCTCTGTGCCTTGCCTCTTTGAATTCTTCTTTGATATACAGTATATATATATATATATATATATATATATATATATATATATATATATATATATATATAAGTCATGCCATATATAAGTGATATATACAGCTGTGTGAAAAAGTCCTGCATGTTTCACGTTTCACGCTCCTCACAAAAATTTTGTTGTGAGGATCCATAAAACAATCACACAATAATTAGTAAATTCTTTACCAAAAACATCAATACCCGTTGAAATATATTGAGATTTGCATATCCTAAATCATTAATAGTTATTCAGATATTCATAAAAAACAAAAATCCCAAAATCCTACAAACGTGCAGGACTTTTTCACACAGCTGTATATATATATATATATATATATATATACATATATATATATATATAAGATAACGTTTGAATGTAGGATTATCAGATACCTCTGTGTCCAGTGAAGGACGCAAAGGTCATAAAAGCGGGCTGAAAGGACAAAAGGACAAAGAAAACAGGGTGTAAAATCCACGCAGTTCTCTCGACTGCACAATGCTAACAACAACAACAACAAAACACAAATAAAATCGCAAAGACACGAATTAAGCGGAGAGCTGTCTGCAATGCCCGATATTAGGCAGTTTCATGTTTCCACGAAGACGTAACCGGCAGATCTATCTTAACAGCAACACATAAGCGTGCATCTCCAAGCAAGGCACTGACTGGAGATCCTACGTATTGTAAAAGGAATTCTTTTTACGGTCAGCACAAAAATGGGGTTCTTTTCTTTGTTCGTTGCGCGTCGATTGCCGGCGTAAACTTTTATGAAAAATGGGGGATCAACACCGATTCATTCCCCTTTCCCTAGTGGTGGCCTCTCAAAAAGTGAGGAGGGTTCGAGCCTAGAGGTACAGTATAAAAGAAGTTTACGTCTATGCTGATGATAGCCTGTAATAATGCATGACCGAATAAGCCCAAATTGAGGTAAGTTGATGACGGAAGCAGGAAGTCGGACATTTCCCCTCTGAAGCATGGGCATCCGCACATTAGGGCAAGAGGGGGGCACTTGCCCTCCCTCCTGGAAAATGCAAATACCAATATTTCACATTGAAATTTGAAAACCTTGCTAAAATATTAACCTTGACCATTGTCTTTAAAATGTGCTGTGCCCTTTCCTGGAAAAATGTATGTGGCGTAACTGTGACCGTTGTGTTTTGCCCCTCCTGGAAAAACTTCTGTGGACGCCCATGCCCTGATGCCAGTGCCTGCCGGAAGCAAGACATGAGGTTTAAAAGAACACGTATAGGCTTACATGTCCTCCTTTTGCCGGACACGTCCGGCAGTTAACCCCGTAGTCATAAAAGTAGTTTTTGCTTTTTCCACCCAAGTGTATGCCGTAGATAATAGGAGATTAATGGGTCCACGGAGGACGGCGCTCGATTTATGTAGCGCCGGACATTTGTCAACAGACTGTGCTCGACCAAGAAAGTACGAGGCATTTTTTCTATTGATCAGTGGCGGCTCCATATGTGTGGCCAGGGGGATCCGTGCTCCCCCCTCGTATTGAATGCCTGGCCCCAGTGCTCTCCTGCTGGACCCTATACTTCCTACTACATACCTAACAACAAATAGTTGCTCACGTGCTTAGAAGTTGCCACCCCAACGACCCCCTCCCCCACTTGCTAAATCCTGGAGCCGCCGCTGCTATTGATGATCCTGAAGCGAAGAACGAACTGAATCTGCAGCGATCCCCCACGGCCACAAATCTCTTGGTCAACTCTCCATCTGGCGACCGACCAACGTACGAAATGGACCCCCGCATGCATAAATGACCTTACCGGAGACCGGAGAAGCAGTGGCGTAGCGTGACTTTTGGGGGCCCGGGGGGCATCTTTGTCATGGGGGCCCCAAAGTTCCAAAGTTTCGGGCTGACGAAAAAAAAAAAAAAAAAAAAAAAAAAAAAAAAAAAGGTCATCAGCCTCCTTTTTACCCTGACGAGCAAAAAAAAAAAAAAAAAAAAAAAAAAAAAGGTCGCCGGCACGTTCACTTCTATGGTTAGGGTTAAGCCTAACCCTACTAACCTAGGGTTAACCCTAACCTAACCCTAGCTTAGACCCCTCTTGGGGGCCCCGCCTGGGGCCCGGGGGCAGTCAACAAAGTGCCCCCGCCCCCACGTTACGCCACTGCGGAGAAGCCAAGGTAATTAGACGCTGACTGAGTGAAATCACGTCTTCCAGAGAAAAAGGTATTCGATTTTTGGGTCCGAAGGGGGCAGTTCGACCCGACCCCCCCCCTCACCGGTGGGGGAGGGCGGTGCCTTGTCGTCGCAGGAAGAGCTTTAAA
>CM030863.1:10007245-10014745 GCA_018105865.1 Metaphire vulgaris
AGTCAATCAGCCAGCCAGTCAATCGGTCAGTCTGTTTGTCTGTTTATCTGTTTGTCTGTGTATCTGTTTGTCTGTCTGTGTGTGTGTCTGTCTGTATGTTTCCTTTACTTTCTGATAGGGACTGACCGGATGGGTATTTTCCACCGGATCCTGATATTTTGGGTCAACGCATTAGCCGGAGCGAATATTACCGCATAGGATTAGAACGATTCTACGAGATAGACTACCTGAATTTGAAAATGAATAGGGCACTCGTTTCCTCAGAACCAGTGGCGTAGCCAAGGGGAGATTGGGGCTAAACCCCCCCCCCTTGGCCGCCGAAAGCAAAATATTTTTAATGAGTTTCTAAGCATTATTAATTTTTTGACGCGATTTTGGGGTCAACCCCCCTTTTGGCAATAAAATGCAACGGTTTAAGAGTGATGACTTTTTTGCTTGATAGGAAAAAAGAGGAGATGACCTTTTTATGATTGTCAAGATTTTTCCAAAATTGGTTACGGTCACGGTCAAAACCAAAATCCAAAGCCCCTTTCTGGAAATCCTGGCTACGCCACTGTTCAGAACTAAAAAGACTCAATGAGCTATCAACGAAGAGTGGACTTAATTTGCTTATCTTCTCATTTTGCTTCATCGTGATCATCAACCCTGGCTACGCCACTGTTGCCACCCCTAGGCGTCTTCCTCTTCTCCCTCATATCTTTCCCAGCCCTTTCTTCCTTCTTCGTTCGTTTTCTTTCAACCCCCTGCCCTTTTCCTTTCAAAGCGAAATCATCACACAGTGCACTGTCTGATTTTTCAAAGCAGCAGCACGCCTAGTCCATCGCAATATTTTAACTTCTAGCGGAGAGAAACCCCCGAAAGTCGCGATCTCCGCCCGAAGGTCGGCCTGATCAATTACCAAAAGTCAGTTCTCAGGCCCCTGAAAGTGAACACTGCTGCAAATAGTCGATCAATCGGTAAGCTTCTTTAGTCTCATTGTAGCTACACATCTGCATCAGTCTATGGTCGTTTCTGAGTGGCAATCGTAGACTATAGTCTAAAAGTCTATGGTAGTTCTTAACTGAAAATCTAGAGGAAGGATTTGATTTATGGAAACTGTGGGTGTAAGAGCGTTCGAGTGTTATTCTGTGAACGAAGACTGGCGCTAGACAAATTCCTAGGACATGTTGTGAATAATATTTATGTTATTGACTAAGGGTGTCACTCTCCGTTGATGCCTACAAATAGGCCTACTTTGACTGTCTTTGCCTTGAATGATTTTGATTTGGCGTGCCATCGGCTGATGCTTCTGTGCATTATGAAGTGGCGCTATAGAAATTTAGGATTAGATTAGTCTTCGTTTTACAAAATTTACAGATCTGTTCCTTGTCCTTCGCGTATTATAGATAATACTGTACTGTGTCCATCGCAACATCTGAAATGTCGTTCAGATCACTTTGAAAACCGGATGTTGAGGCTGGATTCTCTTGATTTAGTGTATGGCTTTTCATCGGGGGGCCCGCGGGCCAAAAGTGGCCCGCGGAGGACTACGAAGTGGCCCGCGGGTCATAACCAAAATAGTGATCTACTGAGAGTCTGTGAATCTGTCGCCTGTAGGCCTATTGCGCTGGTGGTCATACTTACCTTAAACTCGCGCAATGTAAAATACCGTTATTATATTACAACCGGAGATAGATTGCTTGACGCAATTGTTTATTGGCGAACGAGAGAATAACAATGATTGTAATAGACGACAAAACGACGATCATGATGCTGTTGTAAATTTCAGCCCTCGAGACTGGAATTTTCCTCAGCCATGTTAAATTTTCAAGCAGGTGTCGGTAGATAAACTGACACGAAGTAAGCAATCTTTTCGCCCTGTATTGTTTAAATAAGGATCGTGTAATCTGCGCGTTTTCTCGGTCGTCAACGGATCCAGAATTTCAAATATCTTTCCACCGGTCGTTGCCATGACAACGACTCGTTCTGAGCACGAATCAGGCCCCATTTCGTCTCATGAATATTCAATGTCGACGGCTCTGATTGGTCGGTGGTTCATCTGTCGACGGGCGTCGTTGTCGTCTGCGTTCCGCTGTGGCTGAAGTCGACCGCGGTCGTCTGCGTCGCCGTCGTCGCCGATGGACAGAGACCGCTGCTGAGCGACACGGAAGGATTCAGGCGCTGCTTCAGCTCCAGGTCGTCGGCTACAATTATATAGAAACCACTAAAGCGCATTTAAACAATTGTTGCTTTCTGTTTTGTGCTTTTCTAGCTTTTGTTTTGCTGCAGTAAGTGTGAAAAAAACAGATGTATTTAAAAAGTCAAATACTGTAGTTAATCGCACATTCAAGTAGTATTCTCTACGATTAAGCACCCCCCCAAATTCTCAAAGTTTTTGCGCTAATACCACGACGGGTCTCAACCAGAATAGGGAGCACGGAGGGTTCGGACCCTCCACCCAGTGTTTAATCTAGGCCGTTTCCGGGGAGAAATTGTCTTTTTCCCTCCGGAAATTTCAAATTCCCCCGGAAATTTTGGAATACTACATGGACTAACAGCGGCCCCTAGCAGAATTCCCCCGGCTTTGTCAGTTCTCCCCCGGCTTTTTCAGTTTTCCCCCCGGAGTCCAGGAGTCTAGATTAAACACTGCCTCCACCCCTCGTGGCTACGCCAATCAGCCTGACCTGAGTCGACGCGCTTCAGCGACGAAGAGTCGTTAACGGTCGTGACGGCGGCGGCGACTCCACCGGACCCGGCGGCGTTCGACCGTGTCATCATCGTCTGCCGGACGTTCCGTTCCGGATGGACGAGCATCAGGTAGGCCTTGGGCGCGAAGAGGCAGGCGAGCGAAACGGTGGCGCTGAGGCTGATCGAGAAGGACATCGTGACGAGACGGATGAAGATGTTGTTGGCGGTGCTGAAGTAGATGGGCACGAAGGCGAGCCAGATGACGCACGTCGTGTACATGGTGAACCCGATGTGCTGCGACTCGTTGAAAGCCTCCGGGATCTCGCGCGTCAGGACCGCGTAGACGGTACAGACGACGATCAGCAGGACGGGGAAGGCGAACCCGACGGCGTACGACGACCCGACGGCGTCCGCGCAGACGAGCTGCGTCTCCTCGCGCGACGGGTGGTAGCGGGTCGGACCGGGGGGACTGAGCACCAGCCACGTGGCGCCGATCGCCGCCTGGATCGAGACGATGCCGACGCAGATGGCCAGCTGCGATCCGGGACTGATGAACCGCGGACGCCGGATCGTTCGGCGTCCGGCGCGGAAGATCCGGGCAATCCGGTTCGTCTTGACGAGCAGCGCCGAGTAGCAGACGGTAAAACAGAACCCGGTGCCGAACTTCTGCGCCGCGCAGACGACCGTCGACGGGCGCGCCACGATGACGAACGTCATGACGTAGCAGGCGGCGACGCCGGCGAGCAGGACGAAGCTCAGCTCCCGACCGGAAGCGCGGGCGATCGGGGTGTTCCGGTGGCGGACGAACAGACCGACGACGAACACGGTGACCAGTTCGCCGAGCCCCGCGAACGCCTTGGCCGCCGCCACTACGGCGTAGTTGTCGGTCGTCAGGTACGTCTCCGGTACCGGTACGCAGGCGCGGAGCCCGGGGCTCGGCAGGCTGCCGAGCGGGCAGAGTTCGCATTCGTACGGCGTCGGCAGGTACTGGTACTTGGAACAGTTGACGCACGTCCAGCAGCAAAGGGCCCCTTCGACGACGTGGAGGGCCTGGTTGAGGGCACAAGGTCGGCTGCAGATGGACTCCGGGTGGGAGGGCTCGCTGTAGGTGAACTGCAGGTCGGTCTTGTTTACCTGCCGCGAAAGAACAGACCTAATACCTGACGGATAACAGGATTGAACTGCTCTTGACCTCTTGACCCCAGTATACGTAATTTGACCACTGCTGATTCCAAGTCCCTCTTTTTGAATCAACTTGAAACTCCCCCTTTTTATCAGGGAGCGCTTTTGCATGGATGATTCTTTAGAAGAGGTGCTATGCAAATACTCTTTTACATTACATTACTCACATGTGCACATTATGGATATTATATTATTAATTTTTATTTAATAATAATAATAATAATATTATTATTATTATTATTAGTAGTAGTAGTAGTAGTAGTAGTAGTAGTAGTAGTAGTAGTAGTAGTAGTAGTACAATCTGGTCAAATGCAGCAACTAGTTAACAAAATAACCTTATTACCACTAGGTATGCTATATTATTATTATTATTATTATTATTATTATTATTATTATTATTATTATTATTATTATTGCGTGGTTGTGAGCGTACGCTAAATCATTCACAAAGCAAGTCAGAGGTGAACAACAGCTGTCCAAGTTCGCTGCTCAGTGTCTAAGGTAGGATTCGAACCCGCTACCCTCAGGTTGTGTGTCAAGAATCATACCACTACTCCACCGCCCCCCTATGGTATGCGTGTGTCTGTCTGTCTTGATGCGTGGCTTCTGATGTTTTAACCGTGTACCGTTAGAGTCATGTTCTCGTAGAACCCAACCGTACTCCAGCTGTATTGACCGGGTGTCTTCTGGCGGAAGTTGAGGACGCGATATCTGGCAGGGGCATCACCGTTCGCTAGAAACTGGAATGGCTTCTTCGACAATCCTAGAATCACACACATACATATACAGTGTATATATACATTTATATATAAACATTATATATGCATTATATATATATATATATATATATATATATATATATATATATTATCTCCACTGCCGTCCAATACGGTAGCGCATCACAAAGGAACGTACATTGCAGTACTCTATTATTACATAACTGATACTGCAAAATTACTGCATATATATTCAAAATGAATGTGCGTAAGTATGTAAGATCCTCAGTTGATCTATATATATATATATATATATATATATATATATATATATATAGAGAGAGAGAGAGAGAGAGAGATTGTCGTAGAATCAGTACTGCAAAATTACTGCATATATATTCAAAATGAATGTGCGTAAGTATGTAAGATCCTCAGTTGATCTATATATATATATATATATATATATATATATATAGAGAGAGAGAGAGAGAGAGAGAGAGAGAGAGAGAGAGAGAGAGAGAGAGATTGTCGTAGAATCAGTAGTGTGCAGAAGGGGGCCGGTGCATAGGGCGGTGGCCCAAGGCATCCACCAGATGGGGGCGTCCAAATTGTCTCGGTGGCCTAATTTTGCTCGCTGATACCGAATACCGAGGTGGCGGGGACAGGGTTATTTCTAGGATTTTAAATTTGGGGGTGTCGGTATATTTTGGGGGTCCATCTTTTGCCGAAAAAGCCTGACAAGCAAAAAAGGTTATCACAGGCTCAGATTTGGGGGATGTTGGTCTCAAACTGGGGGTGTTGGGGGCGTTAGGGGGTGTAAAAATATCCCTGGACGGGGACATCCAAATTTACCTTGGTCCCCGGCATCCGCCAAACTTTGGCACACCACTGCGTAGAATAATTAACCCCTTAACTGGGTAATTAACTGTAACTCAATGTAAAATGGACGGATATATCCGGGGTCTCCAGTTAAGGGGTAAAATTAATTAATTAACAGAATTTAGCTTGGGAGGTGCCCCATTCCGAGCGCTGAAGATCAAAATTAAAGAGGTCAGTATTGACTATTCTTCCAAGATTTGAAGCAACGAAGATGGGGACAAGGAAAAATAATGCTTTAGTCGAACAATTTTTCCAATTCGCTGAAATTTTTACATATCTATGCACCCACTATTCGCGATAGGTCTTCCATTGGCTATGTCACCTGGCGAAGTGATTATAAATGGTGTTTTTGTTGTCTATAAAAACCTGTCATACAATGGATCAGACATCTTAAGACGCGAGTCATAACTCAATCGACTTATTATAATAATTACGCAGACTTTGCTTCTAACAATAGTAAGTAAGTAAGTAAGTAAGTAACAACCATTAGCGTCGCCACGCTAACAATAGTAACAACCAAATTGATGCAACTTTTGTATAGGTTCTAGAATCGCAGCAATTATGTGGGGTGTTCAGCAGTTATTGGACACCCCCTTGACTCAAACCTGGACAGAGATATTTTACACCCCCTAACATCCCCAACACCCACCCCAATTTGAGACCGACAACCCCCCAACACCCCCAATTTCAGATATGGGATGACCTTTTTTGCTTTGCTTGTCAGACATTTTTTGGCTTCCCCAGAATTTACCGACCCTGCAAATCGATAATCCTAGAAATAACCCTAAACCTGAGTGTCCTGACGCCCCTGATATCGCCGCCTACGCATTTTATTGACAATAGATTAAAACTACATATGCACTTTTCTTGCTTTTACTGTTGCGAACTTGTCTATGACGTGCACAAGATCGGTTTTCTCAGTTTCTCATCTTTCTACGCTGAGCAGAGAGCAAGATCACAGGTTTATTGACGCCCTCTTCAAGTGACACCCAGGACATCTGCCCTACCTGCCTTACCCCAGGTCAGGGTTATTTCTGGGATTAGCAATTTGTGGGGGTGCTGGTATTTGTTGGGGGTGCCCTACCAAAAAGTCCGACAAGCAAAAAAAGCTCACCAGGCGCTCAGTTTGGGGGTGTTAGGGTCGGGGGTCGGTCTCAGATTGGGGAGGGATGTTAGGGGGTGTAAAAATATCCCTGCCCCAGGTACGCCAGTGAAGTCAAAAGATAACAATGAGCTTGCTGCAAAGAGACGCACGCCGATAAAGACGATAGGAGAAGTCCGCAGAAGTCACGTGACACCTCACGACAATAAATAGGCTAATTAGTGAACGCAGTTGTAGCTATTTGTTACGTCGTCGATTTGAAAGGCGTCGGGGATCAGGTAGGCTGGTTACCTTGACTCACCTGTGAATTTGACGTTCAGCAGGTATTCGCGGAGCAGGGCACCGTTGTAGGGATCCATTTCCGGACAAAGGCCGACATGATGAGATCCACAGAAGTCTCTGTGCATATTCTGCGTTATAAAAGAAACCATAGATACTGTATCATCACACACCGACAACTCACACACACACACAACACAAATCCATGTTCTTCCCAAACGCCATAAAGTTAGATATATCCGTAGCGGGTGTCCTGGAAAGTTGTGATTAACACACAAATACACACACACACCATCGTCATCATCATCATCACCACCATCATCATCGTTGGGGGCCAGGCACTCAAATAGGTGAGCACGGGCCCCCCGGAACCCCCTGTGGAGCCGCCACTGCATTAAATGCAAACCTAAATGTGGCTTGTCCGGATTTTTGCGCCACCCTGTGTAGTTAGCCGCCCCATAGAAAAACTCTGAATGATTTTACGGACGCAGGGTAACTATTTTAGAGCCACAGTCGGCATATTTCGACATGTTAATTAAGCACATTCAACTGCGCATGCGCATAACTGCTTTGTTCGTATGCACCTGTTAGTCTGACCGGCACCAATCGCGCTTTTGTCTTCCATCTTTCCGACTTAAATAACAACTCCTCGAAATAACCTCTATCGTTATAGCT
>CM030863.1:10019745-10032245 GCA_018105865.1 Metaphire vulgaris
AACAGAAATATCTTCGTTAGCATCATCATCATCATCATCGTCGTCGTCGTCATCATCGTCGTCGTCGTCATCGTCGTCATCATCATCATCATCGTCGTCGTTGTTATGATGATGGTCGTTGCGGCCGACTACCATTTGTCCGTAGCTGGATTCTTCGTAGACGATGGAGACGTAGGTCCAGTTGAGGAGTTTGATGAGGCCGACCATCACCTCCGCTTGGTTCTTATCCGATGGAATTGTTCGCAGGAAAAAGGGAAAGCGATCCTCGAAACTAAGAGATGGACTCGTCGAAAAGAAGCTCACCTGGACAGGTAACAATGGAAAACGAAACTTTGTCATGATTGAATAATAATAATAATAATAATAATAATAATAATAATAATAATAATAATAATAATAATAATAATAATAATAATAATAATAATAATAATATGATGATGATGATGATGATGATAATAATAATAATAATAATAATAATAATAATAATAATAATAACAATAATTCAGATTTAAAGTCGTGTATGACAGTGTGGATTGTTTCTACACAAAAAAACACAATTCGCAGTATTCAACGCCAAGCAACACACATCAAATTTCAGTTCTATGCAATTTTTACAAATTTAAATCAAACTAACATATAAATGCCTGCTCTAATATACTGTTATCACCAGATGGAAATTCACAGAAAGTCAGAAGTCACAGAATATATGTACAGCTTTAACTACAGCATCGAACAACAACGAATTCTGTAAGTCTACTTAAAAATCAGTTGATATTATCTTAATAATTAGAGGACTTTGTCCTTGTATAGCCATCTACATCTTGTCGTTGATAAATTCTATCTCAAGAATAGATATGCAGTATTTTGCGACGCAGTGAGGGCAGCAATGCAAGCGACCGTCTATGCCTCTATAACATTTACCCACTTGTCCGAGCATTGGAAGATGTTATGCGCCGCCAAAACACGCAAAACACGTCTGCTTCCCCGCAGCAACCCTTTTTTCTTTTTCGGCAAAGTTTAATGAAATTTTCCCTCTCTTTTCATCACCCCCACCAACTTCCTACGAATTCGTTTCATCCTCCCGCCCCCCCCCCCCACCAAGAAATCCTGGAACCGCCACTGGCCGTGAGTTCTGCGATCGCAACCGAACCAGGTCGTTTAACGACATTTAACGATCGATTAGCACGCGACTAAAACTGACGTGGACGGCACTCGGCAATAAAAACTACGGAAAGAGGGCGTCGAAGGGGAATCGATGACGACGCTTTCTGTGAACGAATTTCTGCCCTGTTGAGCAGAATCTATCAGGCGGAACAGCATCTCGTAATCGTCTGTGAAATACTCCAGTCGCTCGATGCATGTCCAACTCACTCACTCACTCACGCACACACAAACACACACACAACGCAGTCAGCTGCAAGAGAATCTTCTGGCAAATAGCAGCAGAGCTCAGTCAATCAATCAATCAATCAATCAATCAATCAATGCAGAAACAAACCTACTAGAGGGCAAGAGGGCAAAGACTGAGAAGATTGCGCAGTAAGACCATAATGTGAATGAATGGATGGGTGGAACATAGTGGTTTGCAACTTCTCAGAGGGCAGACCCTACTGAACCACTCTAAACTCTGATACTACTACTGCTGCTGCTACTACTACTACTACTACTACTACTACTACTACTACTACTACTACTACTACTACTACTACTACTACTACTACTGCTACTACTACTACTACTGCTACTACCACCACCACCACTACCACCACCACCACTGCCACCACCACCACTACCACCACTGCACTGCTGCCACCACCACTGCCACCACCACCACCACCACCACCACTGCTGCACTGCTGCCACTGCCACTGCTGCTGCTACCACTGCACTACTGCTACCACCACTGCACCACACCACCACTACTACTACTACCACCACCACCACCACCACCACTACTACTACTACTACTACTACTACTACTACTACTACTACTACTACTACTACTACTACTTCCTGATGTCTAGTTGTCTGCGTCTTATAAAGAACTCGGTAATTTACTAATAAATCTTGGCATCAATGCGAGACCTGTGCTGACTGGTGATCCATTATTATTATTTCGCCGGATATAAACTATTTGCCTGTTTTTCTGTTCCAGCTGCTCTCTCTGTTTCGTTCATTTCAATCATTAATTCACGAAACTCAGTCGCTGTCATCGACATCGCCATAGTCGTCATCATCGTCGTCGTCGTCGTCGTTGACGTCATCATCGTCATCATCACCGTTGTTGACGTCAGCGTAGTCGGGCTATCGTTGTTTTCACATGGACCATCAATATTCATTATTATCGAGAGATAGAGAGATTAATGTCGTGAGGGGGAGAGAGATGCATCGCTCCCTTCCGCTGCCCCCTCCCCGTCTAAGGTCCGTTCTTCCTCAAATGATGGATGGTAGGTCACCATGGCCTCTCTTCGTCTTCATCTTCCGTTTTCCTGTTTCTTGTTTTAGTTCTTCATTCCTGTATCCCTCCTTCTTATCTTCTTCGTCAGTGGCATCATCGTCATCATCGTCATCATCGTCATCATCACCATCATCATCATCCTCATCATCATAAAAACCATCATTCCTAGCATCGTCATCGTCATCATCATCATCATCATCATCATCATCATTGACCCAGCAAATCATCAGATGAAATGCACAGGTTCCCATTTGCTTCTACATGTTGTAACTTGTAAGCACAAACGTTAGCCTATGTGAAAAGTGGGGGACCCAATGCCTATATTTTCCCCTTCCCTATGATAGCCTCTCAAAAGTGTGGGGTGGCTCGAGCCTAAAAGCCTAGTAGAAGTTTAACCCCTTAACCGTGTATTTAACTGTAACTCAATGTAAAATGGACAGATATATCCGGGATCCCCAGTTAAGGGGTTAAGCCTAAGTCTGTAAGTCTGGTCAATGTGTTCGTGCAATCTGCCAGGCTAAATGATTCAGCGACAGGCAGGATTTCGACGATTGCAACCTTGTCCGAAAACGAGGCTCTCATCGTTTTCACTTACACATTGTAGCAGACCTCTATCACGATTTCATGAATATTCATGAGGCGCCAGACAGTCACGTGGCCTGATGACATTCGGACAGGACTGTCTCTTCCTCTTCCTCCTCTTTGTCTCCTCATCCTCCTTCTTCCTCCGCTTTTCTTCTTTCTCTTTTTTCTTCTTTCTCTTTCTCCTCCTCTTCTTACCCTTCTTCTCTTTCTTTTTCTTCTTCTTCTTCTTCTTCTTCTTCTTCTTCTTCTTCTTCTTCTCCTTCTTCTTCTTTCTCTTCTCCTCCTTTTTCTCCTCTTTTCCATCTTCTCCTTCTTCTTCTTCCTTCATCTTCTTCTTCCTCCTCTTCTTCTTCCTCCTCTTTTTCTTCTTTCTCTTTCTCCTCCAATTCCTCCCCTTCTCTTTCCTCCTTCTTCTTTCTCTCCTCCTCCTCCTTTTTGCCTTCTTCTCCTTCTCCATCTCCTCCTCCATCTCCCCATCCACCTTCTTCTTCTTCTTCTTCTTCTTCTTCTTCTTCTTCTTCGATTATTCCTGACCTTTTTCATTTCTTAGGCTATTTCTTCTTCTTCTTCTCTTCTTCTTCTAATTTGGCAAATCGATTATAGTCCTGAGTGGATTTTTCATTTCGTGATAGGCTATTAACGTCATCGCTTTTGACTTTAGTATTTTACAAACGACTTCCATTATGTCAATGTAATTCCCAAATCAATTGTCAATCCCGTCAACGCTCTAATTCTGTCTATCAACGTCATCAACTGTAGTCTCTTCTTCTTCTTCTTCTTCTTCTTCTTCTTTCTTCTTCTTCTCCCTCTTTTTGTCTTCTCTTACTGCGTTCTCCTACTTCTTGTATCTTTCTCTCTTCTTCTTCTTGCTTGTTCTTTATCCTTCTTATTTTTCTTATTTTCTTTTTCCTATTTTCCTTGATTTTCTCTCTTCCCTTCTTTATTTCTTCTTTATTTCTTATTTCTTTCTTCGTTTTTCTTCTTTTCCCCTGTTCTTGCTCTTCTCCTCGTTCTTCTTGGCCAATATCCAGGTTGCGATTTGTGACCTGGAGCAGTGGGGAGGGAAATATGTCGAGCTTGGGGGGATGCAGTTGTTGGGGAAGTGTAGCAGTAGGGGGATGCAGTTGGGCAGTGGGGGAAAATATCCTCTTCCCCCTACAAATCGCGCCCTGCCAATACAGAAAGCCATTAGAGAAGAAGAGACAATCTCCGTCGGTCTTAAGTTCTTAATGATTCATTGCAGTCTCTTTGATCTCGCACTGCAGGGCATCGAATAAAGCGCTCGTGTTAACCGGATGTCTAAGAAAACCCATCTCTCTCTGTCTGTCAGTCAGTCAGTAAGTAAGTAAGCACACGTAAGTAAGTAAGTCAGCCAATCAGTCAGTCAGTCAGTCAGTCATCCAGTCAGTCAGTCTGTCTAACTTGTTTGTTCTTTCTTTGTTATCGTGAAAATTTTCGATTGTAAATTTACTTGTAATGATGCATAAACAAAATTTCAACAAATTTACGGCACTGAAAAAATTCCAAGACGAAGATATCTCCTGGATTCGTATAGCGCCCGTTTTGTTCCGCACAAGCTTCGAGTCTCTCTCTCTCTCTCTCTCTCTCTCTCTCTCTCATCGACTGGTGCAGATGTAGTACTACAATGGCGCTAAAGAAGTCTACTACTACTAAGACTTGACGACTATCTATCAAGTCGCCGCCATACATTAACTAAGTCATGCATTTGAAGTTTTCAGTTCTAATCTGAAATTGGTGTGCACTAATTAGGGTGGGGGAGCTGGTCGTGTGGATGGAAACATGTTCTGGTTCTATGGGTGAGAGGGAAACCCAACACCAAAAGGCCATTCAGTCGGCTCCTCTCAGGGGAGCTCGTCAGAGGCTAGCTCAGGAATTTGATTTGGGTGGGCATAAATCTGAACTATAAAACCCATATAAACCATATAAACCACATATAACCACATGTAAATCACATAAAAAACTTTAAGGTAGACTGATTTTTGGGGGGTATATATACCAATATACCCCCGTCGCTACGCCCCTGCAGGCGCGTGCCCTTTTAATCTTAATGAATGCCTGGCCCCCAGTGCTCCCCTGTTGGGACCCTATGCTCACTGCTACATCATCATCATCATCATCCAGCTCCATGGGTGCTGTACCCGTAGGTGTCGGCAGCCTGAATCACAATTTGTTTCCATCTTTCTCGGTCCTGTGTCGCTCTGATCAGTGTTTGCAGCTCCGCGTTCCCCCATTCTTCGATGTCATCCAGCCATTCTCTTCTTGGTCTCCCTCTTCGATTTTCTCCCTCCATTGTTCCCAGCGTTATCTTCTTCACCAGTCTATTGTCTTTCATCCTGCATATGTGCCCAAAAAAGTTCATTTTCTCCTTATTATTATCTGCACAATGTTCGTTTTATTCCTAATTCTTTCTCGTACCATTGTGTTCTTTATTTTCTGTTGCCATCTGATGTTCAAGATTCTTCTATAGCATTTCATTTCAAAGGCTAGTAGTCGGTCTTTGTCCCTCTTCTTTATGGTCCAGGTTTCCGATGCATATAGTAATACACTAAAAATGCACGTTCTTAGTATTTCCAGTTTTGTCTCCACTTTCATGACCTTACTTTTCCATATTGTTTTAAACCCTTCCATTGCTCCTGTTGCTTTTGCTATTCTTCTTCTTATCTCCTGGCTGCAGTCGTTATCCCATGTCAGCAGGGGAGGTATTCAAATTCTGTTACGTGTTTGATTTTTCTCCATTTACTATTATGGTTTCCGTGTCCTCTTGTTGTCCAAACACCATTGTTTTTTTTTTTCTGTGTTTACCCTCAATCCCATAGGCTCTGCAACTTCTACCACACTATTGAGGCTTTCTTGTAAGCTTTTAATGTCTTCTTCTATTAGGTCTATGTCGTCTGCGAATCTCAGGTTGTTTACCATTTCTCCGTTGATCTTGACTCCTTTTCTCTTGTCCTCTCCTGCATCCATTACCCTTTCTAGATATGCAATGAAGTTAATGGTTGACACTGGGTCTCCTTGTTTTGTTCCCTCTTTCTGTTCAAACCATTCTCCTAATTCTTGTCCTACTCTTACTGCTGCCTTTGCAGTTTTGTACATGGTCTGTAGTGTTCTTGTGACTTTGCTGTCTACTCCATAAGAGTCCAAGGTTGTCCAGATCATTTCGTGTTCTACTGTATCGAACGCCTTCTTGAAATCTATGAAGCAGTTGTATATTAGCTTGTTCTTCCTCCATGCTTTCTCCGCTATTAGCCTTAATATCAGAATTTGCTACATACCTAGCAACAAATAGCTTGTCCCCATGTTTAGAAGATTCCATCTCAACGCTTCTCCACCCCCTCCCCAATTGCCAAATCCTAGAGCCGCCACTGTAGAGAAGAAGACGAGAAGACATCTCTCCACTCTTCCTCTCTGTCCATCTCTTCGTTTTCCCCCTCTTTCCCTCTCTTCCCTCTCTCCATCTCTTCGCTTTCTCATCTCTCTCTCTCTCTCTCTCTCTCTCTCTCTCTCTCTCTCTCTCTCTCTCTCTCTCCAACTCTTCGTTATCTCCTTCTATGGGACCTATTGATTAATAAAAAGATTAATGTCGATATGATACAGCGTCCAATTGTACTTTTATTCGGCTTTTAAAAATTGAAACATTTCGACGAATTTGATACACACGGTACCTTTTTCGGTGGGAATGCACGGGAACGGCGTTCCCACCCTTTTTCTATAGATTCGTCTATATCGATAGGCAATAATTAATGTGTGTTTTACTTACAATCGCTTCTTTTTCAGTGGGAACGCACGGAAATAGCGTAAATTTCCTGAGCTCATTACTCGCTATACAGATATTGTATTAGTGTCCGTTTTATCTTTTCAGCCGACTCGCTGCATACATTACACTGTAACTGACGTAAGTCTTTTCATCAATATGATCTCTACAGATAGTGTCTTGTTATATCTTTTCAACCGACTCGTTACAGTTATTATGGGAGAAACATTAGGGGTCCATTGTCCATTATATCGCAACAAGAATCTGATAATGACGTCCGAAAGAATCTGATAATGAGAGAGAGAGAGAAAGATAAGATAAGATTAAGATGAGAGAGACAGAGAGACAGAGAGAGAGAGAGAGAGAGACAGACAGACAGAGACAGACAGAGACAGACAGACAGAGAGAGAGGAAGGGAGAGAGACAGAGACAGAGACACAGAGACAAAGACACAGAGACAGAGAGAGAGAGACACAGAGACAGACACACAGACAGAGACAGACAGACAGAGACAGACAGACAGAGAGAGACAGAGACAGACAGAGACAGAGAAAGAGAGACAGAAAGAGAGACAAAGACAGAGACAGAAACTGTTGTAGGTCACGTGACGTAATCGATGGGATATTTCGTAATTCAATACCTGATCGATGGATGGAGCGCCCGCAGGGAACGAATCAATCTGCGGATAGTTCGGGACAGGATAATTTGATCTTCGGGGAGAAATTGGACGCGATATTTTATGTCCGTCTTCAAATTACTATCTCATTTGAATGACACGGAGATGTTTTATCGGTTGGAAAATTTATTCTGCCCTTGAGTGGAATGCGCAGCGCGACTGACTCGCATTTTCTTACGGGAATTGACGCTCGAAATACAGTAATATTGTATTAATTCTTTTAAAAGAAGAAGAACATTGAAATATCGCGCGTACTTCTTTGGCTAGATGGCATAGCCGGCTAAACTTCCGGTTATATGCGGTCCACGGTTCAAGTCTCGACGACTACGGAGAGAAACGATGAAGCAGAGAATTGTTGTAGGTCACGTGAGGAGTGAGGGAGAGAAAGAGAGAGAGAGAAAAAAAAGAGAGAGAGAGAGGGAGAGAGGGGGAAAGAAGAAGAGAGGAGATAGGGATATATGGAAATAGGGAAAGAGGGCGAGAGACAGAGAGGGGGAGAGACAGAGAGGGAGACATGGAGGCAGGGAGAGAGAGAGAGAGGGAGATAGTAGGGAGATAGGGAGAGAAGGGGAGTTAGCTAATGCTTCACTAAGTAGGTAAGTGAGTAAGTAAACTGTCGTGAATTCATATAGCGCTATGCTGAGTAGCATCGCAGCAGCTAATTATTTAGTAGGTTATCGAGTCTTAACCTAATATGAAACAGCTGTAAGTTGTCTGCTCCTCTGGAATTTGGAGAAGGAGGGGAAAGGGTCAGGGCTCCGACCCCCTTCCGTCCGATAATTTCTTCGCTGGTGTCCAGCCTCGTTGGCCGAATACAGTGGGAATGGCCTCGAGATGTAAACAAGTAAGTAAAATCACGTGAGTTCTATAGCGCTTTCTATAAAGTGCTACCGCAGTAGCTGATTGTTTGTTCTTAGGCGCTCAATCTCTATAATTATAAAGAGGATTTGCTTCAACCGTGGAGCTAGATAAAATTAGGGTTAAAAATTAGGGATAAAATTAAGTATGTTGTCACCAGAGGCGCAGCTAGGGTATCCGGCGCCCGGGGGCAAGGTGTACCTTTGGCGCCCCTCCAGACTGTTGACGAGCAAAAAAAGAAAGAAAAAAAGGTTGTCGCACGTGATTCTTCTTCTTTATTGTGCATTTTATTTACCCAAATACCCAATTTTGGCGCCCCTCACCTCGGCGCCCGGGGGCATATGCCCCTCTGCCTCTAGCTACGACTCTGGTTGTCGCATGCTGTTATTTTTATGCTTTTTACCGGGGTTTTCCTTCTCGCTCTTCCTCTCTCTTTCCTTCAACCGCTCTTTCCCTCTCTCTCCACTCTTCCTCTCTGTCCATCTCTTCGTTTTCCCCTCTTTCCCTCTCTTCCCTCTCTCTATCTCTTCGCTTTCTCCTCTCTCTCTCTCTCTCTCTCTCTCTCTCTCTCTCTCTCTCTCTCTCTCTCTCCAACTCTTCGTTATCGCCTTCTATCCCCTCCCTATTGATTAATAAAAAGGTTAATGTCGATATGATACAGTGTCCAATTGTACTTTTATTCGGCTTTTAAAAATTGAAACATTTCGACGAATTTGATACACACGGTGCCTTTTTCGGTGGGAATGCACGGGAACGGCGTTCCCACACCCTTTTTTCTATAGATTCGTCTATATCGATAGGCAATAATTGATGTTTGTTTTACTTACAATCGCTTCTTTTTTCAGTGGGAACGCACGGAAATAGCGTAAATTACAGTTTAAAAACAAGGAGATACATTGTATAAGCCTATATATGAATATTCCATGTAGGCCTACTGTTATTCTACAGTACTAATGTCTGTGGGGTGCTTTTTACGAAAAAATAGGCGTGAAATGAGTTCAGGAACATTTTTTCTAGAAAAATGCGCTGGATAAACATGTTATTTTGGAGTCAGAGCTGTTTACATAAATTTCTGATATTTTGCTCCACAGTATCGCCATAGATATATTCATTTGTATATTATACAGACAAGAGAAATGCTGTTTTGGTCTAGGTTGTCTAACATCAACATGAAGACCTTCCAACGGGCTTTTACGAAACCTTAGAAACTGTTATGCTATTACCCGAAAGCCTAAAATGGCGCCTCAAGTAACATTGGCCAAGGTTCCGGAAAGTGGCGGCTCCAGGATTCTTGGTAGTGGGGGAGGGGGATGAAATGAAGTCATAGAAAGTTGGAGGAGGATGAAAATAAAAGAAACAAATCAATAAACTTTGTCTGAAAAGGTTGAAAAAGTGAATTTTCCCCTAATTTTACTATGCTTTTACCGAAACAGTAGGTTGACAAGGAAAAAGGTCATTCGCAGTTTTAGTTTGACTAAACATTTACCCAAAAATAGGTTTCAACAAGCAAAAAAATTAAGTCTGAAAATCCGGTGAGGGGATGCATCCTCACTCATCCCCCACGTGGAATCGCCACTGAAGGTTCATTTAAATATTGTCATATCTAGATTGCAAGTAATCGTGCAAAATAAATTATATACTAGAACGAAAATTAGGAACGTCAGTTGAGACTCTATTGTCCCTTTTTGGCGGGGGCCAGACCCAGGGTTTTCCTCTGGAATAAGACGAACTGAAATCTTAACCCCTAAACCGTGTATTTAACTGTAACTCAATGTAAAATGGACGGATATATCCGGGATCCCCAGTTAAGGGGTTAACCGTCCAATAAAAATATCAAAAGCCAGCGATAACAAAAAGCGCCCGGGCTTTAACCCCTTAACTGGGGATCCCGGATATATCCGACCATTTTACATTGAGTTACAGTTAAATACACGGTTAAGGGGTTAAGGCTGGTTGAGTAATTCTATCAAAATTTAATTTATTATCATTAATATAAATAGTGGCGTAGCGGAGGGCAGAGGGGACGAAACACCCCAGGCGGCACTTGCCCTAGGGGCGGCATTTTCGAGATTTCCTAATATTTTTATAATTATTAGGCTTTATTAGGTTTTTTTTTGCTTTTTTAAGACTTGATTGGTAAGGTTTTTACCAGGAAATTTTGAAAATTTTCCGCCACGAAAAGGCGGCACTTTTTATTTTCGCACCAGGCGGCACTTTGCCTAGCTACGCCACTGGATATAAATGATAGTAAAATTAAACTAAAATAATTTTTGCTGAATTTTCAAGATTGACAGACAAATATTATTCTAATATTTTTTCGATTTTTGTTTTTATTATGACCTTCTTCTTGACGCTTTCCTAAAACGGTATAATATATAGGAACGTTTGCGTTAAATTGAATTTGAAACGCCTTATTTACTTTGGCAGGTTTTGCTAATGGGAAAATTTTCTTAGTTAATGCACCGCTGTTAGACAAAGTGTCGGCGAAATGGGAAAGATATAGAGGTGGTCTATTAGCTTCAATTACCGTATTAAGCCGGACATAAATCTGGTAATGCGCTTGTTTTCTCGCCTGGCGGAAATTGTCTATTTTTTGGCAGGTGTTTGTATAAGAAATCTCAACAATAGTTTCTTTAAGAAAAGAGATAATGATAAAACTCGCTATAACCAGGGTCGTCTTTAGCCAGTGCGGCGGGGCCCCGGACACCTGGCGGCCTGCGAGGCCGGCCCTAGACGTGAAGAAAAAAGGTCATCTCCAACGTTTTTGAACGTTGACAAGCAAAAAAAGGTAATCCTACGTTTTAAAAAGTAGTTTGCGCGCGGCGCGGGGCCCCTAAGATGCGCGGGGTTCCGGGCACTGTGCCCCGAATTTTTACACGTAAAGACGCCCCATGGCTATAACGGACTTTATTATAACGTACCGAAATGTACGGTACCGTGTGATGCGTTACCGTATCGGATGGTATATTGAAATGACGTACCTCGGATCATATAACGTACTAAATTTTACAGACCCGCTACGTACGTTATAACGATTTTCCACTGTATTAAATGCTTACCTGTATTACTTACCTGTATTAAATGCTTACCTGTATTAGATGCTTACCTGTGGTATTTTGAACAGTTTCAGAAGGTTTGCAACCTGGATCGACGTCACGCTGGAAGGGGCTCCGACAACCCCGGCGATCAGCTTCGGGTGGTTCCCGCTGGAACACGGGTCGTCGCGCTCTCCGGCCAACCTACTCACGGAACCTGGAAAAGAACAATCAATCAATCAATCGATCAATCAATCAATTGACTGAATGACTGAATGACTGAATGACTGAATGACTGAATGACTGAATGACTGAATGACTGAATGACTGAATGACTGAATGACTGACTGAATGAATGGATGAATGAATGGATGAATGAATGAATGAATGAATGAATGAATGAATGAATGAATTAATGACTGACTGACTGACTGACTGACTGACTGACTGACTGAATGAATGAATGAATGGATGGATGAATGAATGAATGGATGGATGAATGAATGAATGAATGAATGAATGAATGAATGAATGAATGAATGAATGAATGAATGAATGAATGAATGAATGAATGAATGAATGAATGAACGCAACCCGATTCGGACAAAGCAAGTAGGCCTAAGCGCCTGTAACGGAAACGAGGCCAACCGCCATTTCACTCCCATCTGTCTTTTCTCGGATCACTCTCGCGCCGTTCATCTTTGCACTAATTCTTGCACTTCTCGGCGATTATGTTCCTGCTATGACTCCGGTCTTAGGAAGCCCATCTCAGCCGCGAGTCGGATGGATTCGATGGATTAGTCGACAGAGACTGAAAAGACGAGGAAAGACGGAAAAAGACGGAGCGGGAAGAATGGGGGGGAAGAAACGGCCGCGGTTTTGTTCTTGGACGCAGGACAATTTATATAGCGCTTTATTGTCTAAGCTTCGCAATTATTACATTGGGTATTCTGACGTCAGCTGGCATTCGAGGATTTGCTGTATTTATAGCAAAAAAGCACTTCAGGCTTAGGACTTGATCAGCAAAGACAGATTCATTCGATGACATTAGTTAATGGATACATCCACAGTGGTGGCGTTCCACGGGGTGGGGATGAGTGGGTGAGTGGGGTTGCA